>CM059190.1:40868518-41246887 GCA_030323885.1 Branchipolynoe longqiensis | reverse complement strand
CGTGTGTTGTTGAAGATTTATACTGCCTATCATGGATAAGCCTGAATAGGCTTGTTTTCACCATTAGACAGTTTGTCGATAGAAAGCCCGAGCCTACACTTTTACCGACCCAAAGGATTTTTTTTAACTCATTGTCAGTATATATTAATATTATTCCATTAGATATTATGTTTATTACTAGTTCATACGTTCACCGTGTTCTTTTTTCTACCTATTTCTTTTTTACTTTTTCTTTTTTTCTTTTGCTGGGATGTGATATTATGTTAAATTGTCCTTGTTTCTTTTCCCTTTATATGTTTAATTGTAAGTTGCATAGTCTGATGAATTTGGGGTTGTACTGTATAGCTTAGATAAATATATTAGGTTGGTCATTATAATCTACCTTACTTTAAGCGGCTGTCACACCTCGCCGGATTGAGCAACGGACAGAATTGTCTAGTCGGGTGGTGATGAGTATCAAAATGTATTAAAATGTGTCAAAATGTTGCGCTATCGAGTCAATGGCCGCTGGACGAACGGACATGAAATGGACATGAAACGGCCATGAAACGGACATGAACGGATAGCCAATGGACGAAACAAACTCAAACCGGACAAGAACCATAGACGTCAATCCAGCGGCATCGGTTCCTAGTTTTGTGCATGTTCAAAACTTGTACGGACACAAACCGGACATTGTTCGTTTTCTGTCCATTTCCCCCAATCCGGTGAGGTGTGACAGGACCTTTAGATTGAAGTAACTTTGATATATAAACAGCTAACTTTGATGGATATATTTGAAGTGAAAACATACCAAATTAATGTGTTACGCCCACGTTAAAATGCTATGCACTATATGCTTCAGCATTAATTATAACAGCTTCTGTGAAACCAACTTATATACATATATATATATGAATAAGTAATCTTTATTTAATAATAGATTGCTAATTGTCTGGGATATGTGAAATGCAAGATCGGATAAGTTAATTCAATCAAGTAGCATAGAGTTGCTGTAACAGTACTAACACTTATATCACTATTGCTATCACTAATTGCTAAAAAAAAAATTATAATAATAAAAGCACTGATGGAGTCAAACCAATGACTTACGAAATTAATACTTGTCGCTACCTAGCCTGGCACTCGGCATTAATAGGGTAGGGAAGGGACTGGTTAGCTCAGTATCAGGAAAACGTGACTGAGTGGGATATTGGGTCATGGTGCTGGTGGCCTGGTCTCCCAGTGGGGCAGCGTTACAAAGTCGCCATGCGTGCGCACTGTCACAAGTCGGTATCCATCCTGATATAAACTCTTACATGTTGCTAGGACATAAACCCCCAACATGCAACGAAACAATTGACACTACTGTTAATAGTACACTTGTAACCACTTGTATTGCGAAAGGTCCTGTCACACTACAACGTTTCTCACGAATGCGCTTCGATGCGTGGCGACGTGTTGCCTTTTTTGGCGAAACGTCGGTACACGTCCGGTACGTTACCGGTGCATTACCAGCGCGTTACCGGCGCGTCGGTACACGTTGAGGGATAGTAACGTGTGAATCAACATGTCGGCGGCCGTCGGGGCGTGTCGGGTCGCGCCGATCGTTTTGTGCTTGCACAAAACTGTCGGCGTGCAGCGACGCGCTCCAACGGGTTGGAGGGCGCGTTATGGACGCGTTAGCAACACGTCGACACCCGTTGGCAGCGCGCCGGCGGAACGCTGGCAGGACGTTGATCAATGTCGATTAACGTTGGCATTTTTTTCGCCAAACTGCGATCGTTCCGTCGGCGCGTCGGTGACCTCCCATCGACGTGTAGTGGGTGCGCTATTGGCGTTGCTCCAGCGTTTCTCGACGCATTAGACATGTTGCTGGCGCATCTTGACGTATTGCTGGCGCGTCTTCCACGCGCCTAACGTTACCCGGCGTTCTGCGAACCTTTAATGACGCGCTACCCCCACGCCGTCGGCGCGCCAGCGGCGCGCCAACAATGCGCCGATAACACGCTGATGGCACGCTGGGAACCCGCTGGCGGGACGTTGACACTTTGTTCCGCCGCGCATCAAACCCCATTGGCCGCGCGCTCATAGCACTAACACGCTGCGCCCCATCAAACTTTGTCCCAAAACGACGAAGAGTTGGACGTGTGTCGACGGGTTGCAAATATTTTGCGCGTTGCCGGCACGCTGGTGAGACACGTCGTAGTGTGACAGGGCCTTAACACTAGATCTGCTATACTGCCACTGTTATATCTGTTAATAGTATACTAACACTGCTAATATTACTGCTACCATGTTTTCACTGTTAGTACTATTACTGCTATCATTAAAGCTGCATAGTCTGATGAAAGTATCAACAATTAGAAACTAAAATACTCACCTAGATTTAATCTTACTTATTCAACTAAGATACTGCTGCGCTTATTAATCATTTGATGTTGCAAAGAACATAGAAAGTAAAGCTTGTTTTGTTTAACAACGCCTCTAGAGCACATTGATTTTCATATCATTGGCTATTGGACGTCAAACGTATGGTCATTCTGAAGCATTTCTTTGGAGGAAATCCACTGGCAATACTCTCTCCGATAAGCAGCAAGGTACTATAAGCAGCAAGGGGTCTTGTATATATACATGTCCCCACAGACAGGACAGCACATACCACAGCCTTTGATGAATCAGTTGTGGACCACTGGTTGGAACGGAAAATAACCCAAACTGGAAGCTAATGTTTTGCACCAAATCCAAACTACCATCATCATCGTCATGCTGTCGGTCGCGATGCGGCAAAGACTGCTTTCATTACTTGACTGCCGCTCTCCATTTAGCTCTCTCGTTTCATGAAAGATGCCTGCAAAAGTGGTGAAGTGCTGCTGGCTTTTGCAAGTTACATGCGGCACTCTCTCGGGGAGCAATTAGAGGTTTCACACCGGCAAGAACATGTCCAGACAGGCGCAAAACTATTTGTCCCTGCGGTGGCTGGTCGGGAGATGTTGGGAGTTCTATACATCAACCACCCTTGATGCTGCCACAGTGACATGGTTTTCTGTTCAGGGTTTGCTCCCTTAGCCTTCGGTTCTGTCAAGAACATGTACCACAAGGCAGTGGTTTACAACTCTGCAGGGCAGGGGTGTCAAACTCCCTGAGTTATAGCCTCCCTAACGTAAGGGAGGCTATAACAATCAATTTAATATATTTAACTCAGAAAATGACAGATGCAAATCCAAACTACCAAACATTCACTAACGGAGCCTGGTACAGAGTAGACCTAAGAACTCAGCTGCATATCGTCGTTCCTACAGAAATAACTTTATTGGTAGCACACCTTCTATACGTACATGCACAAAATCTCACGAGACAAGAATATTTGTATTTGAAGAATGTTTATTGATATAAATAAGCATTTACTTTAAAAAAAACGTTTCCACTGATTTAAACGCACATATTTAGATATATTCCATACAACACAAATTCTGTTATGTCTAGCACATATATGCATACATGTAAATTATCAGCATATACTTGCTTTACAAAGACACACATGACCAACAATCAAAACAAAACAAAACCCACAAGCGATGTACATGAAATGTAGTAGTTACGCATCATTGATGTATACGCTCATATTAATTTAAATCGCGGAAAATAGACTAGAAAAGTATAAATTAAACTACCAATTATCGATTTGTTGCAATGGATTAAGGAAATCACTGACACATCAACACACAATTAAATTCCCCCATCTCTAAATGTCACTCAGCCAACGAGGTGTTGATAAAAGAATGAAGCTTAAGATGTCATATACTGCTCGACTGGGTAACAAGCTACAGTTACTCCTGAAGCCTACAGAGGCAGGATTTTTAGGTATTTGACTAAATATTTAGCATTTTTCTATTTCAAATACCTCCAAAATTTGCAATTTAAAATCAAATTTACTTCAAACTGAAGTAATGTAGATTACAATGGTCTACCTCATGTATTTACCCCCCCCCATCACCCCTACCCCCCCCCCCCCCAACAAAAAGAGAGAAACTCAAAACCATCGCACTGTGTAACGTTACGGCAGCACTATAAAGCCCTCATCACCGCACCTTATCATATGCAGGTATTTAAGGTAAGATTCCATATATGTGGTATGCGGTATGCCATTCACATTCACATTCGCACTGATCATTCTATTGGGCGGTCCACTTTGACATCCACGCATTCACATTCGCATTCGCAACCGGACATATCGAAGCTCTACCGTGCATTTACATGCTTTTCCATTTTTTGTCGAACTCGCATTCGCATACCACATATATGGAATCTTAGCTTTAGCCTGGTATTGATTAAACTCAGATAATGCTAGTACCTACATCCACCTGCACACACAATTCTCCTGGATAAAGCGCACAACCAGTATGGCTTTAATGTAGTGCGACTCAGTCGGTTATTAAGTCTGGGGCAAATAGGTTAATTATCCACCGTCCATTTTAGTCAGGAATTGTATTTTCATCGGTCAATATTTTCCCTTCGATCATAGTGTGTGCAGGTGAACGGCTTGAATCCGGTGTGCTTCCGGCTGTGTGTGATGAGGTTCGATGACTGCCCGAACGCCTTCGGACAGAACTTGCACTTGTAGGGCTTCCTGGTATCGTAGGCCTATATGCTAATGAGTACCCAGACATAGCGCATTCACTCCGCCCCCCCCCCCATCTAACAGACCCACCAGGCCGGATGGCCGAATGAGTTGAGTGTCCGTCTCCCGCTTTGGTAGATCGTGGGATTCGAACCCTGGTCGAGTCAAACCAATGACATCAAAATGTATACTTGTCATTTCCTAGCCAGGCGCTCGCCATTATTAGGATAGGGCAAGGACTGGTTGGCTCAGTGTCAGGATAATGTGACTGTGTGGGATATCAGGTCATGGTGTTGCCGGCCTGGTCTCCCAGTGGGGCAGCACTGTAAAGTCACCTTGATAGCGTAATGTCACAAGTTGGTACCCGTCCTGATATGACCTTAGATGTTGCCAGGACATAAAACTCCAACAACCAACCATCTAACATAGCCCCACCCCATTTACCCTGATTATATTTTAAAGCTGCATAGTCTGATGAAATATCAAATTTTCAAAACCAAACCAATTATCTACATTTGATTTTACATATCTAACTTAGATACGTATGCACTTATTAAGCATTTGTTTCTGCGTAGAAGGCAATACTGAGTCAATTTAACAGAACCTGTTGCTGCAGAAGTCTATGGTGTCAGAGTTTTGGAAAGCTTGCCAAAACTAATTTTCCATGTTTGCACTCAAAATATCTCAAAAGTTTACCATTTAAAATAAAAGTAACTTAGAACTAATGTAAAGTAGATACTAGTGGTCGATCTAATATATTTATCTCAGAAAAAATACAGAAATTCAAAACCATCGGACTATGCAACTTTCAGCAACAAAACTAAAAGTACCGTCACAAAACTCATGTTGGTACGTACACTTGAGTTGCTTGAATATATCAAACACAACTACAACTTTGCTCCATATGGCTTATTGTTCACCACCAAGTACCAAGTGTAAAGTAAAGTATTATATAACGTCACATTATAGACAAGTCAAATACATAACTTCCGTCTATAATGCTTTACTAATACACTTAGGTGTGCAAAGAAACTAGTTTAAAGTTGGTTGTTGTTTGTTTGTTGTTGTTTAATGACCTCGCAACATCTAAGGTCAAATCAGGATGGGTACCGACTTGTGACAGTGTGCACTCATGGCGATTTTATAGTGCTGCCCCACTGGGAAATCAGGCTGTTGCCACCATGACCAGATATCCCACTCGGTCACATTATCCTGACAATGAGCTAACCAGCCCTTGCCCTATCCTAATAATGCTGAGCACCAGGCTAGGGAGCGATAAGTATAAATTTTTAAGTCATTGGTTTGACTCGACTGGTAATCGAACTCGTGAACTCCCGATCTTCCGCACGCGAGGCCTGTGCTCTACCGATTCGGCCACCGCGCCCGGTCTTAAACTTGGTTATTTGTTAGAAGTTTACGTCCTGGCAATATCTAAGATCATATCAGGATGGGTACTTACACATGACAGTGCACATTCATGGTGACTTTATAGTTTTTCCCCACTGGGGAACCAGGCCACCACCACTATGACCTGATATCCCACTCAGTCACATTATCCTGACACTAAGCCAACCAGTCCTTGCCCTATACTAATAATGCCGAGCACCTGGCTAGGAAGCGACAAGTATCAATTTTAAAGCTTTGTGGCAGTTCATTCTTACCTGTCTTAGTCTGGTTGTTCTAGTTAATGGTGGTAGAAGTGGGAGGATACAATGACGATGCTGATTGGCTAATACAACAGTAACCACACCATTTCAAAGCTGTACGTTGATTGCATTAAAACCACGGGGTGCAGTGACTCTATTGGAATAATTCTCTTCGCTTTTTCCATTTTAAAGCTCGTACTAAGTGATAGTCCGATGAAAATACCAAATTTTCGAAATCAAAATAATAACCTAGATTTAATTCTATATATCTAACTTAGATACTGGTGCATTAATTAAACATGTGTCATGACATAGAAGAGAATACTGAGGCAATTTAATAGAACCTGTTACAGCAGAAGCCTATGGTGTCCGAGTTTTGGTGTGCTTGCCAAAATTAATTTGGCATTTTTGCACTTCAAATATCTCAATTTAAAATAAAAGTTACTTCAAACTAAAGTACGGTAGATATAACAATCAACCTCATATATTTATCTCAGAAAATGACAGAAATTCTAAACCATCGGATCGTGCAAACTTGAGTTAAAAATAAAAGAAGAAAGGAAATGCCAACGTTTAAAAAAAAAGCCATAATGTTTTATATCAATACACTGGTTCTCATCTGATCACCAAAGTGGAGTAAACATTGAGCCTCACCAATAATTGAATGAGGGACATCTTGGGAATATGCGGTCACATAGACATCCTGATAGCCTACCAAATGAGCAGTTGCTAAGCAATACTAACACTAGCCAGTACACCACTGCCCAACAGCATTGTGTAGAATTCAGTAAATGCTATAATAAGTGTGACCAATTGTGCCATTCAAACTCTTCGCCCAAACTATGTGAGTAGCGCTACTGTAATATCCCAGTCACACTAACCCCTGCGACCGCTTGCAACCACTTTCGGACCACACACAAAAAAGAGTTAGTCACAAATAGCTTTGAAAGTGGTTGCAAAGTGGTTGCAAAGTGGTTGCAAAGTGTCCCTCAGTGGTCGCCAACCTCCTATTGACATAAAATGGTCAGAAAGAGGTTGCAGCTACTGCACTATAACCCCCTTGTGACTAGACTGGTCGCCCAGAGGTCGGCGACCATTGCTTTGGCCATAAGGAGGTCATTGGTGACTGAAGGTTCTTTGGTTCAAAGTGATCGCAAGCTGTAATATGACTGGAGAGTGACCAGACCGGATGTCCGTCTCCCGTGCTGGTAGATCATGGGATCGTAGGTTCGAACCCTGGTCGAGCCAAACCAATGACTTAAAAATTGATACTTGTCGCTTCCTAGCCTGGAGCTCGGCATTATTAGGATAGGACAAGGACTGGTTGGCTCAGTGTCAGGATAATGTGAATGAGTGGGATACCAGGTCATGGTGCTGATGGCCTGGTTTCCCAGTGGGACAGCACTATAAAGTTGGCATGAGTGCACACTGTCACAAGTCGGTACCCGTCCTGATATGACCCTATATGTTGCTAGGACGTAAAACAACAACAAACAATATGACTGGGGCTTTAAATATATTAAATTTAAATTATCATTACTGTGGGTTTTTTCATTATTGTTATTATTATTGTTATTATTATTATTATCTATTCCCACCCATTTAATGTCCTCTATCGATAAGAATCGGTGAGTTTGGTAAGACTGGCGCTGATCTCGTCAACATCGCCTTTGATGCTTTTGGATTGACGAATGTTGTCAACTCCTTTGTCACATCACATCCGGCGTGCTGTGTCTCAAGATGGCGTCTGAGGTCGATTTTTCGCTGGAAGGCCTTGGTGCAGTGTGTGCAGGTGAACGGCTTGAATCCGGTGTGTTTGCGGCTGTGTGTGATGAGGTTTGACGACTGGCTGAACGCCTTCGGGCAGAACTTGCACTTGTAGGGCCTTTCACCTAGAGAATAACAAAGATGTGAGGTTACAAATTAGTTCAGCCACTTGACGGATACTAGTTACTCGCTGTTAGTGCTACATGTACAGGGCTACTGAACAACATTATAGGAAAAGTGCCAGATAGCTGGGTTCTGGACAGCCACATGAATGTCTAATCTAATAATACTAAATAATATTGTTCAAATATAAATTTATCTATTATAGCCACGCTATTTTTGCTGTAGATTAATAGACTGGAACTGGAAAAGATACATGGCCATGGGGTTTTACGTCCTAGCAACATCTGGGATCATATCATGGTATCGAGTTGTGACAGTGTGCATTGACAGTAACTTTATAGTGCCGCCCTACTTGGATACCATGTTACTAGTGTTGTAGCATGATAGTGTACATCACCAGACGCGGTGGACGTATCGGTAGAGCGCAGACTTCGCGTGTGGAAGGTCGCGAGTTCGAATCCCAGCTGAGTCAAACCGATGACTTATACCGAGCACCAGGCTAAGTAGCGACAAGTACCAATTTTGTATGTCATTGGTTTGACTCGACTGGGAATCGAACTCCCAATCGCCTGCACGGGAAGCCTGCGCTCTACCGATTCGGCCACTGCGTCCAGTGTAATATAAAAAACATATAATTAACTGTCAACAACGGCTAGAATCTAGAAGACCACATCCGCTGCTCTGGGGGAAAATCTCGGGTGGTTGCTGACAGCTGTTTAATACACCTTTTTTTTTGGTAAAACAGTTTATTCGTCAGAACATACATTTTTTTCAACGCCGAGGGACTGGTCTTCCAGCCGTTTACATTACATTGTAAATAGGTAGATCAGCGGGTACTTAGATAGGGCATATTAGTACATTGTGAACATAGCACATTTCTCTCCCTCCACCCGTCCTCATATGACCTTAGATGTTGCCAGGGCGTAAAGCTCCAACAACCAACCAACCATCTCCATCCATATCAACCCACCCTCCATCTTTCCCCCAGTAGCTGGGTCCTACAGACAGTGAGACATAAACAGACGGTGGTCTGTGGAGGTGGGTGGGTTGGTGAATGGGTGGGCGGGCAGGGGATAGCTTATATAGACTACATCACGGTTCCGACTGCGCATGCGCTGAAAACGGCGTCCTGATTATATTGATGTAAATGCAATGCTGGATAAAAGCTGAATATCTTAATTTATTATATATATTTTTGTAGTTGGTATTCTATGTTTCAAACAGGAGCTGAGATGAGCTGAAACTAGCACATTTCATAGCTGCACCCAGTGTATTAGCATGTGCCATGGCTTCTGGGGGGGGGGGGGGGGTTGCTCTGACACATCCCACAATGCACCGCGCCGCTGGAACCGTGATGTAGTCTATTAGTGCAGAGGTCACATTTCCCTGTCCTGTACTACCATAGCACAGGGAGCACCTTCCTGCCACATGCACAGCTCTAACATCACACCTTTGCGGTCAAAAGAGTGTCCCGGTGCCGGGACTCACGGACCCTCAATTCCGGGAATGCCGGCCTCTAACCGCCGAGAATGCCCGCCTCTAACCACCGGGAATGCCAGTCTTTAACCACTGGGAATGCCGGCCTCTAATCACCGGGAATGCCGACCTCTAACCGCTGGGAATGCCAGCCTCTAACCACTGTGAATGCCGGCCTCTATCCACTTGGAATGCCGGCCTCTGTCCATCGGGAATGGAGGCCTCTAACCGCCGGGAATGCCCACCTTTAACCGCTGGGAATGCCAGCCTCTATCCACTGGGAATGCCGGCCTCTAACCACCGGGAATGCCGACCTCTAACCACCAGGAATGCTGGCCTCTAACCACTGGGAATGCCAGCCTCTAACCATTGGGAATGCCGGCCTCTAACCATCGGGAATACCGGCCTCTAACCACTGGGAATGCTGGCCTCTATCCACGGGAATGCCGGCCTCTAACCGCCGGGAATGCCAGCCGGTAACCGCCGGTAATGCCCGCCTCTAACCACTGGGAATGCCCGCCTCTAACCACTGGGAATGCCTGCCTCTAACCACCGGGAATGACAGCCTCTCACCACCGGGAATGCCCGCCTCTAACCAGTAGGAATGCCAGCCTCTAACCACTGGGAAATCCCGCCTCTAACTGCAGGGAATGCCCGGCTCTAACCACCAGTAATGCCAGCCTCAAATACCGAGAATGCCTGCCTCTAACCACCAGGAATTCCGGGCTCTAACCCCCATCAATGGCCCCCTCTAACCACTGGTAATGTCCGCCTCTAACCACAGGGAAAGCCCGCCTCTAACCACCAGGAATGCCCGCCTCTAACCACTGGGAATGCCCGCCTCTAACCACCGGGAATGCCCGCCTCTAACCACAGGGAATGCCTGCCTCTAACCACCAGGAATGCCCATCTCTAACCACAGGGAATGCCTGCCTCTAACCACCGGCAATGCCAGCCTCTAACCACTGGGAATGCCCGCCTCTAACCGCAGGGAATGCCCGCCTCTAACCACCGGGAATCCCGCCTCTATTCACAGGGAATGCCGGCCTCTAGCCGCCCTAAGATGTTGTTATGGTGACACCACCCCCTGCCAACAAACCAAACCAAGCCATCCGTGACGACTGAATTAATTTCCTACATGCAAGAATGGCTCTTGAACCCACCACTCCTGCTGTGTAACTCGGAACTGTGTGCGACGGTGTCGCCTCTAGCGGCGGAAGCCTTTACTACGAGTACGACCGCAACCTGCTCGTCGGCATAGAGACCCCTTTGCTCGGCGCGCCCCTAGTTTCCCCCCGCTCCCGCCAGAGCGGGCTTAGACGCCTAGCAGAGCCCCCCCCCCCCCCCCCCCCCGCCCCACACACACACTCCTTGGGGACGCGCGCCTAGTTAAAGTTGCACAACCAGTGTCCATTATCGGCCCGCTACTAAAACAAATTAAAATCACGAGCTATGAATATTTCACTCGGGCGGGGACGCCAGTGCGCACGCCGCAGCGCGCGCATCGCTTTATAGGTCACGAGGTCTGCGCGCGAGACTGCAGTTCCAGGGATCGCCACCAGGAGGCTTAGTAACTTGCGCACTTAGTGTTGGAGCTGCGGTGTATTTTTTGTGTTTTTTGTGTTGGGGGGGGGGGGGGGGGGGGGGGAGGGGGGGAGGGGTAGCGGGGGCTAGAGATATTTTTAATCAATCCTTTTTTGTTTGCATTAAGGCTTTTTCAGTTTTTGTGTGTGGTTTACCTTCTTTAAAAAAGAATTGTTTAGATGCGAGCTGTTACTGTGACGCTATTGTGAGTTTCCTCCCTGGATTGCGTGGTTTTTTCCCCTGTCTCTCCCTCTCTCTCTCTATCTCACTCACCGGATGCGGTGGCCGAATCGGTAGAGCGTAGCCCTCCCATGCGAAAGGTCGGGAGTCCAATTGCAGGTCAAGTCAAACCGATGACTTACCAAATTGATACTTGTCACTTCCAAGCCTGGCGCTCGGCGTTTTTAATATTACGATAGGGCAAGGACTGGTTTGGCTGTGCCTGGATAATGTGACTGAGTGGGATATCAGGTCATGGGACTGGTGACGTGGTCTCCCAGTGAGGTAGTGCTATAAAGTTGCCACGAGTGTGCACTGTCACAAGTTGGTACCCATCCTGATATGATCTTAGATGTTGCCAGGACATAAAACTCCAACAACCAACCAACTCAGACATACACACACACTGTAGTGTGTGTAGATAGACACTGCATGGTGTTGATTCATTACCGTTCTTTATTCGCGCATAATGTCATGTGACATTGATGAGGCAGACTGGTGACTGGGGAGAGATACCTGGCCATGTCATTGTGCGCCAGTGAGTGAACAGTAGATTTGTTTATTGTTGTTTTACGTCCTAGCAACATCTAAGCTCATATCAGGACGGGTACCGACTTGTGACAGTACGCACTCATGGCGACTTTATAGTGCTGCCTCATTGGGATACCAGGCCACCAGCACCATGACCTGATATCTCACTCAGTCACATTATCCTGACACTGGGGCCAACCAGTCCTTGCCCTATCCTAATAATGCCGAGCGCCTGGCTAGTAAGCGAGTAGTATCAAATTTTAAGTCATCGGTTTGACTCGACTAGTGTTCGAACCCATGATCCCACGGTCTACCAACACGGGAGACGGATGCTCTAACTCATTTGGCCATCCCGTCTGGTCTCCGAGTACTAGGTTAATGAACTTTAAGCCCGAGTCACACCTACCCGGACGAGCCCCGGATTTTCAGCCGGACCACCCCCGAACCAATTGCCCGACTGTCCCGGACCGCCCCCGGATAAAATCACTGTTTTCGTCGTTTTTTTGCATCGCAATCACACCTTCCCGGACGAGCCCCGGACCAGAGGCCGGATCGCCCCGGACCGCACCGGATGACCCCCGGTGTAGCCACGGACTAGTCCCATCCCGTCTGGTTGTGACCAGAAGAGGTAAACATTAAGTATTCACGTATAACACACACGGACACCGCTCCCAATTGTTAAGAAGGTTAGGGCAATTTTACCAGTCTTGATTCATGGAGGTTCTAGTGCACATTGAGTGTTGAATATTTGTGATCCCACAGAAAAGGTGTATGTGGGGTGGGGACGGCTGTCAATAGAAAAGGAATGAACAAATGTGAAACCGTCTCACCTTAGACCAAGATATCAGCTAGGTTTGTTGTTTGTTTGTTGTTGTTTTACGTCCTAGCAACATCTAAGGTCATATCAGGACTATCAGCTAGGATTTGATAATAATAATAATGATGATGATGATGGTGGCGATGATGATGATGATGATGGTGATTGGTTGGTTGGTTTTTGGAGTTTGATCTCCTGGCAACATCTAATGTCATATCAGGACTATCAGCTAGGATTTGATAATAATAATAATAATAATAATGGTCGTGATGATGATGACGATGATGGTGGTGATGATGATGATGATTGGTTGGTTGTTGGAGTTTGATGTCCTGGCAACATCTAATGTCATATCAGGACGGGTACCGACTTGCGACAGTGGTGTTTTAATACGTGTAGGTACGTCGGATTATCTTATGGCAAATGGTGATTTCGGACAAATTTAGATCAGTGGGGACAGTTTAATGGAATTCACGGATTTTCAAGACGAATTACCCAAAATAGGTTCAATTCAAGGCATTCCAAGGCAAATGGGGCAAATGGGGCAAATGAAGTTCAAGACTTTTCAAGACTTTCCAGGTCCCGTACGGACCCTGAGGGTGTCCTCACCTAGAAGTTAGAACAGTATCCAAGGAGACCCTGCCTTTGGAGGCGCATTCCTCTTCGCGCCTCGCACGGCGATGCTTTAACTGAACGTCGCTAGAGGGCGCCACCAATGTGTTCACGCGAACCTGGGATCGGGGTGGCCCCCCTGGCCAACCTGCTCGTTTATGTTAATTAATTGCTAATGAGTGCTCACTCCGCAACCCCCTCCCACCTACACACACGCACGCCTGCGCACACGCACCTACGCACACACACCTACTTCGGGCTAATGAGGTTTAGATAACCGTCCGTTTCCGTGGCGCGGGGCCGGCCCCAGAGTGGGAGGTGGGGATGGATGGGGTGCGGGGGTGCGGAGGTGAGGGGGAGGGGGGGTGTTTAGCGGGGGGTGTTTATACATCACACAAATATATATATAAATATATATTTGTGCGATGTATAACATTAACATATTATGGAAGTATAAAGATGCGTAAGGGAATTATTAGTAATATTGTTATAGTATAACAATATTAAGTATAACTTATAGTTATACTCCGTAAGACCCACCACTGTCTGTGTTCTGTGTATAATAGACACTTTGGGATGAGAATACAAATATTGTTTGTGTATTAATCCGAAAAGGAAGAGAAATGTGCACACACAGTGCAAAATCCATGGTGTTTAAATATATACTTACTCAGTTACAATGTTGCCATAGCTGGATTTTAATTTCCATTGAATGGTGCCACAACACATTGTCCATGTTGCTCACAATGTGGGTAATTGAGCGCGCGAGACCGGCACACACTTAGTAATTATGGACGCGATCCCTGGCGCCCCCTACCATTCTCTCAGTAACTAATAAATGGCCGCCGCTCGATGCGCCATCTAGCGTAATTCTTATTAACAAACTCTGACGTATTACAAATCCAGATACTTCGACCAGAGCGTTTCAATCGATCGGACGTGATTTTCTCCAGATTAGATTTACCGTCCCACCCAACCCAACTACTAAGAACTGTATCGATAGGGTTAAGTGCCTGGAAACCTCAAACTCTAAAACCTCAACATCACGACTCTAACTGTAACGAGCTGAATAGAAAGAATAAATGCCACTATATACTGCGCTGGTCTTGTGTTGATCAATTAAAGTTGAATAGTCCGAGGGTTTTAAGTTTCTGTCATTTTTCCCGAGAAAATATATTAGATTGGTCATTACTATCTACTTTACTTTAGCCTGAACTTGAAGTAACTTTTATTTTAAATGGCTAAGTTTTGAGATATTTTAAGTGCAAACATGTAGCTAAAATTAATTTTGGCAAGCTTGCCAAAACTTTGATAGTGTAGTGGTCTGCACTGACCTCTCAGGCAAGTAACCACATAGACAGGTAGGCGTGGGGAGTGTGTTGATATCAGGGAGCCTAGGTGGTGTAATGGTTAGCACACTGGCCCGGAATGCAAAGAGATGTGGGTTTGAGTCCCGCTCTAGGCGCAATATTTCCCATTTTCATCACCCCCACGACACTGGTTGCCGTGATCAGGATCCTGTACAAGCTTTGCGCTGTATGGTTGTTGAACCTACTCTGTGTATGTGTGTGTTAGTGCATTGCCTGTATGTATGTTGTATGTGTGTGTTAGTGCATTGCCTGTATGTAAGTAATTGTAAGCATTACAAGACTTACAATTCCAGGGGGACGAGTGTAGTGGTCTGCACTGACCTCTCAGGCAAGTAACCACATAGACAGGTAGGCGTGGGGAGTGTGTTGATATCAGGGAGCCTAGGTGGTGTAATGGTTAGCACACTGGCCCGGAATGCAAAGAGATGTGGGTTCGAGTCCCGCTCTAGGCGCAGTATTTCCCATTTTCATCACCCCCACGACACTGGTTGCCGTGATCAGGATCCTGTACAAGCTTTGCGCTGTATGGTTGTTGAACCTACCCTGTGTATGTGTGTGTTAGTGCATTGCCTGTATGTATGTAATTGTAAGCATTACAAGACTTACAATTCCAGGGGGACGAGTGTAGTGGTCTGCACTGACCTCTCAGGCAAGTAACCACATAGACAGGTAGGCGTGGGAGTGTGTGATATCAGGGAGCCTAGGTGGTGTAATGGTTAGCACACTGGCCCGGAATGCAAAGAGATGTGGGTTCGAGTCCCGCTCTAGGCCATATTCCCATTTCATCACCCCCACAATTGTGACAGGATCTGTCCAGCTTTGCGCTGTATGGTTGTTGAACCTACCCTGTGTATGTATGTGTTAGTGCATTGCCTGTATGTATGTAATTGTAAGCATTACAAGACTTACAATTCCAGGGGGACGAGTGTAGTGGTCTGCACTGACCTCTCAGGCAAGTAACCACATAGACAGGTAGGCGTGGGGAGTGTGTTGATATCAGGGAGCCTAGGTGGTGTAATGGTTAGCACACTGGCCCGGAATGCAAAGAGATGTGGGTTCGAGTCCCGCTCTAGGCGCAGTATTTCCTATTTTCATCACCCCCACGACAATACCATAGGCTTCTGGGGTAAATTGACTCAGTGTTCCGTTATATCCAGAAAGAAATGTTCAATAAGTGCATCACTATCTAACTTAGATATGGAGAATAAAATCTAGATAAGTGTTTTGGTTTTGAAAATGTGACGCTTTTATCGGACTATGCAGCTTTAACTTAAGGGATATCCCCGAGTTGTGTCCGATCAAGTTGACAGAATTATCTGTTTATTTAAAATAATGAATTCATGGTCTATTCCCAGAATCCCACTCGTGTATGTACTTTAGTTCTAGTATGTAAGAGTTCGAGTCTGCCTCCAGCCTCACCACCACCATTGGGTCGTCAACAATTCCTGCATGCATATTGCATCGTGTCATTTTTCGAGCAAAGACTTCACCAGCCACTTCTTCAAATAGACTAGGTCACGCACGAATAAGGCCAACAAGATTACACCATTCCGCTTGGGACTGCATTTGATTTTTATTTTGTTTAATAAACTAATTGTCTGGCGTATGCTTTTTAAATGTATATATGCATTATATATGTATTTTTATATATAGTACATGTTCAAAATCCGGGCAAACACTGGTGAAATATGGCGCCCAGGCGGCGGAAGATGGCGCTGGCGCCACTATCGAGTAGTCCCGGGCTAGCAGGCACTGGCCAGCGATTGGACATTATTAGATATTACAAAGTATATATAAGCTCTCGGAGAATATATTTATTATTACATGTTTACTCTGGCACTTTATATGCGTATATTATTATACCCCTTATATACTAATATTACTATATATGTATATTTATATTATATATATATGTATATATATACATATATATAAATTATATATATATATATATATATATATATATATATATATATAGTGTAGTATAGAGTGTTAACATCAAGTAAGATATTAATACAAACAAGGAAGCGTATTCTTCAGTGTTATGTGTGGTCTACTCTAATGTATGGGGCAGAGACATGGAGAATCTCTAAGAAAATGTACAAACGTTTAGCAGCATTTGAGATGTGGACTTATCGAAGGATGATGAAAATATCATGGACAAAGAAGATCACCAACAAAGAAGTTCTCAGAAAAATTAAAAATAAGAAAAGCTTGTTTGCCACTATACAGACAAAGAAACTTATTTATTTTGGCCACATCATTCGTCAGAGTTCAATATACCGTACATTGTTGGAAGGGAAGGTGAATGGCAGCAGAGGGAGAGGGAGACCAAGAACATCATGGTTTACAAATATTTCACAGTGGACAGGCTTGAATTATTCACAGTCTATCAGAACAGCACACCATCGGGACAAGTGGAGAACCATTGCATCCAACCCTCGACTAGAGGATGGAACTATTGATTGATTGATAGTGTAGTACTGCACTGTAGTACAAAATAGTGGGAATGTATCTCCAAATATTCTGGATTAAAGTTTCCTGCGTGTGAAAGGTTGTAGGGAACAATGCTGTGAAAACCATGGTTAAAAATATTTTAAAATGTTAAAAATAGGAAATCTTATCTGGTGCCTAAAAAGAAGAAAAAATAAGGTAACATTTCCATTTTGGTCATGTCATGTTAAAAAATAGAGGTTGCATTTATGGAGATTTCCTTCCAGAATCCGATGGAATGTACACATTGAAGGAAACCCATAGTAAAAAAAAGGGTTCATCAATATATTTGTCTAAATGATCTCTATTTTCAAAGAGCGATTTTGGTCAATTTAACAGATGTCGGTGTCGTAATTGTTAAAGCATAGTGCATTTATTTGTTTCATATTAAATTATTCTAGAAACAAATAGGGTTGTTGTATTTTCTCTACCTTTACATTCAGTATACATTTAAGAACTTTCAAACACCTCTGTCAATGCTAAACTATAGTATAACTATGCCGTTCGACGCTGACATCCAATGGTCGACGCCGACATCTTTAACCGATGTCGGTGTCCTATTGTCAAAGTGAAGTGCATTTCTTTGATTCATATTAAATTATTCTAGAAACAAATAGGGTTGTTGTGTTTTCTTTACCTTTACATTCAGTATAAATTTAAGAACTTTCCAACACCTATGTCAATGCTAAACTATAACTATGCCATTCGACGCCAACATCCAATGGTCGACACCGACATCTTTCCCCTACGCACAAATTGGCCTATTTTCATGAGACTGACTCATATATATATATACAAATGCAGGAAGAAAGGAACTTCCGTATGTATTGCAGATATGATAGATGGAAGGCCATGTGTATTGCGCAACATGTTATTTCAGATCAATATGTATTGCAGATCATGTGGATTGCAGATAACACATATGACAGATCACACATATCTAACATCATACATATTGAAGATCGCATGTATTGGATATCACAGATATGGCAGATAACATGTATTGCAGATCAAAAGATATTGCAGATCTCATGAATTAGAAACCAGGGGCATTGCATATCATATTATTGCAAATCAATATGCATTGCAAATTATACATGTTACAGATCGGGCATGTTGCAGATCATGCACATTTCACATCATGTATATTGCATTTGCAGATCACATTTGTTACAGATTATGCATGTTGTGTCTCATTATATGTTGCAGATCACACATATTGCAAATCATGCATATTGTAGATCACGCATGTTACAGATCATGTCAGTTGCAGACCACACACACACCAGATCATGCAAGTTGCAGACAATGGATATTCCAGATCATTCATATTGAACATCATGTATGTTGTAGCTGATGGTGCATTGTAGATCATGCAGGTTGTAGACCATGCAATGTGATTGCAGATCATGCAGGTTGCGATCATGCAGGTTGCAGATCAATAATGGTGCAATTGCAGCATATTGCAGATCATTTACATTGCAGATCATGTACAGTGCAGACCGTGTAATGGTACAGATCATGCATGGTGCAGATCATGTGTGCTCCATATCATGCATGGTGCAAATCATCAATATTGCAGAGTATGCATGGTACAGATCACACATGGTTCATATCATGTATGGTGCAGATCATGCATGGTGCAGATTGTGTATGGAGCAGATCATGTGCATTGCAGATCATTACATTGCAGACCATATACATTGCAGATCATGTACATTACAGATCATGTATATTGCAGATCATGTACATTGCAGATCATGCACATTGCAGATGATACAGGTCTGCAGATCTTATATTGTATCCAAGTGGCACATTGCAAAGAAGCACTTTTCACAGCACCAGCACTTGGTGCAGAGCCAAGGCCCTTGTTCACAGTTCAGTTCCCGATCAAATCAAACCAATGACTTACCAAAATTGATACTTGTCGCTTCCTAGCAAGGCGCTCAGCATTATTAGGATAGGGCAAGGACTGGTTGGCTCAGTGTCAGGATAACATGACTAAGTGGGATATCAGGTCATGGTGCTGGTGGCCTGAAATGGGGTAGCACTATAAAATCACCATGAGTGTGCACTGTCACAAGTCAGTACCCGTCCTGATTTGACCTCAGATGTTGCCAGGAGGTAAGACTCCAACAACCAACCAACCCTTGTTCAGTCGACTGTAACGCACGGAGCTGCGTGACAAGGCACCCCCCCCCCCCCCCCCCCCAGCGCGGCTGTCACTATACAGACCTCGCGGCTAATTCACCTGTTCTTGGGGAGGCTATTCAACTCACTTCTCCGTGAAAATCAATGCACAACCAAGCGGGTTCTCCATGCGGGACATGTAATCTCAGCCGTTGATAGTCCGCTCATGTCGTGATGCTACCTATCGCGTGGCAAACCCTCGTCAGGCTCTAGCCACCGTCCCCCTCTCCCCCCACTCCCCCCCCCCCTCACCATACCCCCGGAACCTCTCAGCCACCATCATCCCACCCCACCCCCTCACCTCCCGTGTTGGTAGATCGTGGGTTCGAACCGTGGTCGAGTCAAACCAATGACTTAAAAATTGATACTTGTCGCTTCCTAGCCAGGCGCTCGGCATTATTAGGATAGGGCAAGGACTGGTGCGCTCAGTGTCAGGATAATATGACTGAGTGTGATATCAGGTCATGGTGCTGGTGGCCTGGTCTTCCAGTGCGGTAGCACTATACAGTTGCCATGAGTTGGCACTGTCACAAGTCGGTACCCGTCCTGATATGACCTTAGATGTTGCTAGGAAGTAAAACAACAGCAACAAACAAAAACAAATCACCCCCAGAACCTCTCAGCCAGCACCACCCCACCCCACCCCCTCACCTCACCCCCCAGAACCTCTCAGCCACCCTGGATGGTCACGTGCTAAGCCGCAATCCCGTGGTCACGTGATCATAGGTGGAGCCACCTTGAACCACCACCTCTTTATACCTCGGCCATCCCAAGGTCGCATGTATTTATTGCATAATATAATCAAAAGACATTATTTCACACACACGTAGGCAGGGAGGTGGTCGGTTTTGGGAATGTTGTATTGTATGGGCGATCATTTGGGACCCAAATAAAGCGATCGATATAGGGGAGTGGTCGATCTGTGGACGTGGTCGGTTAGAGAGGTTTTATTGTATTCATTTATTTTGTTACTTAAGGCCCTGTCACACTACGACGTACGGCGTCAGCATGTGCTTAACGTTAACAAATTTGCAAGTATGTCAGCATTCGTCAAACTTTTCAGCGGCGAGGGGTAATAATGGGCGTATGCACAATGTATACACAACGTACACATAATGTATGTAACATATGCAGAACATATCTCTGACGTATTGCTAGTGTATGAGAGTGTTCATGTGCCTCGCAAAACGTTCGCAAAAGGTTCGCAAAACACTCGCATACGCTCAAGGAAAGCTGACCAACATTACATACGTTACTCCATCGCTAGAAGTATGGTGTATACGTTAAATATGCTGGAGATACAGCAGGTATACATTTGAAGCATGTTAGGAGTATGTAATGCAGCCGTTGGCAGTACGTGGACTGTACGCGGACTGCAAATTCCCACCGACTGAACCTCTGGATAAAGTGCAGCAATGTATACCAACATATCCTTAACGTACTCCCAATGTACACCGATGTATCCTGAAAGTACGTTCAATGTACGAGCCACATGTCGACACACGTTGAACATTTTGAGCATGCACACAATTTTTTTGGGAGACTCAAAATGCATCAACGTAAGACGACGTATACCAATGTATCCAGAACGTATATGCTGTATGCCCAATGTACACATACCATACGACGACGTACGCCGACGTATTGATCGAAAATCACTTATGTTGGCGCACGTTGAGGCAATACGTCATAGTGTGACAGGCCCTTTACTATGGAGCAGTAGTGTATTGTGTTATTATGGTACTAGTGCCATTCAACCAAGTAAAAAGTACCCCTGTAATAGTAATAGTAATAGATATATATATGAAAATGATCATATATCACATAGATAATGGCATAGTGGGTAAATTGCTACACAAATTCAG
This sequence comes from Branchipolynoe longqiensis, assembly GCA_030323885.1. Classification (NCBI taxonomy): domain Eukaryota; kingdom Metazoa; phylum Annelida; class Polychaeta; order Phyllodocida; family Polynoidae; genus Branchipolynoe; species Branchipolynoe longqiensis. The sequence goes on along the minus strand of CM059190.1, from coordinate 41,225,594 downwards.
GAATTGCTAATCAATTTCCAAATTGAGAAGCAATTGTTGCTAATCAATGTTTCCTCACGAAATGCTTTTTCCCATATATACAATTGTATATGTTATAAATAGCATACATGATATATGTAATATTATTATATATTGTACATATTGTATAGTGTACATAACATACATTGCATGTATTTTATATATTTTACATATTCTATATAATATATATAACATACGTAATATATTAATATATGTAGCATATATAACATATGTAACATGTGTAACATATGTAATATATCATCAATTCGTCTGTAATATATCTGTAATATGTCTGTAATATATCTGGAATATATCTGGAATATATCTGGAATATATCTGGAATTTATCTGGAATATATCTGGAATATATCTGGAATATATATGTAAGATATATAGTATTTAATATATTCGATATAAAGTATATTACATATAACTACACATGCGCTATAACATATTTATTATATCTATATATATTATATATTATATTTTGTTATACTATATTATATTATATTTATTGCATATATCCAAATGTGTTGGTGTGCATTTATGAATAACTTTGACAGTTAGAACTTTGAGCACGAGCTTCCAAGAAAACACATTGGATGCGGTGGCTGAATCAGTACAGCGCAAGCCTCCCATGCAGAAGGTTGGGAGTTCAATTCCCGTCGAATCAAACCAATGACTTACCAATGACTTACAAAACTGATACTTGTCATTACCAAGCCAGGCGCTCGGCATTATCAGGATAGACCAAGGACTGGTTGGTTCACTGTCAGGATGATTTGACTGAGTGGGATATCACTTATCAGGTCATGCTGCTGGTGGCCTGGTCTACCAGTGGGGAAGCACTATAAAGTCGCCATCACTGCACACTGTCACAAGTCGGTACCATTCCTGACATGACCTTAGATGTTGCTAGGACGGAAAACTCCAACAACCAACCAGAGAAAACAAAGATTGAATGTTCATAATGTCATTCCAGTCCGGCCACCCCTTGTCCACATCCACACCCCCCCCCCCGCCCCCACACACACACACAATTCTCATATTGAGGCTGTATCGGTTGCTCCGCGTCCCACTTTCCGGTGAGAATCTGGCGCCCGCCTCACGGAAGCGCGCGAACATCTGGCGCGCACCAAAATGTGTGAATTTTTCATGGCCGCCATATTGGCCGCGCAACGTGCGCGCGCATCCCACAGACAATAGTGGCGCCTCCAACCGGAACACGGGGCGTTTCGGATGCGTGCGCATCGCTCCGGATTTTACCGTTGCTCGCTTCGTTGACCAGACGACTTTTTTTTCCTCCCACCCACCCCCTCCCCAATTTCTTTTATTATCCACCTCCAGCCACGTCAAAAAGAAAGACAAAAACAAAAACAAAATGGCGCGAAGTAGTGCAGATGAAAGAAGCGCCAACTTCCGGTGGCGCATGGCTTGTGACAAGTGCGGCGTCTATTGCGCCGACACGTGACCTTCTTTTGATCTCGGTGAAATGTAGTTTGTGGTCGGCCGGCCAGGGGGCGCCACAAAAGGGTGATGTTATTATTGGTGTGTTATTGTTAGCCCCTCGTGAATGTCATCTGCGCGTTTGTTTTAGGCCTGGGACGTGCCCCTGAATAGTTCACAATCACAGAACCAAGTAGGTCAGTGTCCCAGAAAGGCGCCCCCCCCTCTCCTACCTACCCCCCTACCCCCACCCCCACCCCACCACCATCAGACGGGATGGCCGAATGAGTTGAGCGTCCGTCTCTCGTCTTGGTAGATCGTGGGATTCAAACCCTGGTGGAGTCAAAGCAATGATTCACAAAATTGATACTTGTCACTTCCTAGCTTGGCGTTCGGCGTTAATAGGATAGGGCAAGGACTGGTTTAGTTAGCTCAATGTCAGGATAATGTCACTCAGCGGGATATCGGGCCATGGTGCCGGCCTGATTTCCAAGTGGGGCAGCACTATAAAGTTGCCATGAGTGCGCACTGTCCCAAGTTGGTCAATCAATCAATCAATAGTTCCATCCTCTAGTCGAGGGTTGGATGCAATGGTTCTCCACTTGTCCCGATGTTGTGCTGTTCTGATAGACTGTGAATAATTCAAGCCTGTCCACTGTGAAATATTTGTAAACCATGATGTTCTTGGTCTCCCTCTCCCTCTGCTGCCATTCACCTTCCCTTCCAACAATGTACGGTATATTGAACTCTGACGAATGATGTGGCCAAAATAAATAAGTTTCTTTGTCTGTATAGTGGCAAACAAGCTTTTCTTATTTTTAATTTTTCTAAGAACTTCTTTGTTGGTGATCTTCTTTGTCCATGATATTTTCATCATCCTTCGATAAGTCCACATCTCAAATGCTGCTAAACGTTTGTACATTTTCTTAGAGATTGTCCATGTCTCAGCCCCATACATTAGAGTAGACCACACATAACACTGAAGAATACGCTTCCTTGTTTGTATTAATATCTTACTTGATGTTAACACTCTATACATTTTGGAGAATGTTGTTCGGGCTATTGTTATCCTTCTTTTAATTTCTTCCTCACATCTCCCATCATTTGTAATCTTTTGTCCGAGATATATGAATTCGGATACTTGTTCTATGTTTGTGCCATCTATGGTTATATTGATATTTGGTTTATCTGTCTTTTTACTTATAGCCATTGTTTTGGTCTTCCTTCCCAAGTTGGTACTCGTCCTGATATGACCTTAGATGTTGCCAGGACGTAAAACTCCAACAACCGACCAACCTACCCCCTTGCCTCCCTCTCCCCACACACATAAACTCACATATACTCGGCACCCTGGACCATATTTACAGTAAGTAGGCGGCGTTTATCGCCTGTGACAGTCGGTCTGTTTATCCCGCCAGCTCAATTTCCCCAAATTGCCGGTAAATATCACTGACCGCTATGCTGCGTGCATTTAGCTTAACGTTGCATAGTCCGATGGTTTTGAATTTCTGTATTTCCTTCTGAGATTACTATATTAGATCGATCACTAGTATCTACTTTACAATAGTTTAAACTTACTTTTATTTTAAATAAGTAGCGTCAGTAGTGCCAGTACATCAGTACATTAGTACATCAGTAGCACCAGTAGGTAAACTTTTGAGATATTTTGAGTGCAAACATGGAAAATTAGTTTCGACAAGCTTGCCAAAACTCTGACACCATAGACTTCTGCGGTAACAGGTGCTGTTAAATTGACTCAGTATTGCCTTCTACGCAGAAACAAATGCTTAATAAGTGCATCAGTATCTAAGTTAGATATGTAAAATCAAATCTGGATAATTGGTTTGGTTTTGAAAATTTGATATTTCATCGGACTATGCAGCTTTAATATAGATCCAAATTCTCCTCTGTCTTTGTTGTTGTTGTTAAGTTGTTAAAGCTGCATAGTCTGATGGAAACATCAAATTTGCAAAACCAAAACAAGTATTTTGATTTGATTCTACATATCTAACTTAGATACCGGTGAACTTATTAAACATTTGTCGCCAATCAGATGGGAACACTGAAGCAAATTTAATAGAACTGGTTACTGCAGAAACCTATGGTGGCAGTGTTTTGGTGTGCTTGCCAAAGCTGATTTTCCATGTTTGCACTTCAAATATCTCAAAAGCTATTTAAAATAAAAGTTACTTCAAACTAAAGTAAGGTAGATTATAACGATCAACTTAATTAATATGTTTATCTCAGAAAATGACATAAATTCAAAACCTATCAGACTATGTAACTTTAATACTCAGAGTGGTGAGCGAGGTAGGGAGGGAGATAAGGTGAGGTGAGGGGGGGGGGGGATTGGGGAGGGACGGAGGGAAGAAGGGATGGAGAAAGGGGACAGAGGGATAGAGAGAGGGACAGTGAGACAGAGAAGACGGGAATCACATTACCGCTTCCCACTATTACTGAAGTTGTGTGCGTGTGTGTGTGTGATTGTGTGTGTGTGTGTGTGTGGGTGTGGGTGAGTGGGATGGCATGAGTGAGTGATGTGTTTTTTGTTTGTTGTTGTGTTATGTCCTAGCCACATCTAAGGTGTATGCGGGTAATGCAGTACCTATCTGCTAAAATACCTCAGGGAGTTTGACGCCCCTGCCTTGCAAAGTTGTAAACCACTGCCTTGTGGTGTACAGGTTCTTGATAGAACCAAAGGCTAAGCCCTAACAGAAAACCATGCTTCCATTGCAGCATTAAGGGCGGTGATGAAGGGAAATCCCAACATCTCCCGGCCAGCTACTGCAGGGACAAATAGTTTGCGCCTGTCTTGACGTGTTCTTGCCAGTGTGAGACCTCTATTTGCTCCCCGAGAGAGTGCTGCTAGTAACTTGCAAAAGCCAGCAGCATTTCAACACTTTGCAAGCAGCTTCTATGAAATGCACAACTGCACGAAATAGCGGCGGTTAAGAAATAAAAGCAGTCTTTGTCGCATTGCAACCGACAGCATGATGATGATGATGACATCTAAGGTCATATCAGGACGGGTGAGTGAGTAAATGAGTGAGTGAGAGAGAAAATGGATAGTGCGTGGGTGGGTTAGTTAGCAGGTTAGTGAGTGTGAGTGAGTGAGTGAGTTAATGTCTGAGTGTGTGGGTGAGTGAGTGAATGTGAGGGAGTAAGTGAGAGATTGAGTGCATGAGAAAGTCAGTGGGTGAGTGAGTGAGTGAGAAAGTCAGTGGGTGAGTCAGTCAGTCAGTCAGTCAGCGAGTCAGTCACTGAGTGAGTCAGTCAGTGAGTCAGTCATTGAGTCAGTCAGTGAGTCAGTCAGTCAGAGGTTCAGTCAGTGAGTCAGTGAGTGAGTTAGTGAATCAGTCAGTCAGTGAATGAGTCTCTGAGTCAATCAGTGAGTCAGTGAGTGAGTCAGTGAGTGAGTCAGTGAGTAAGTCAGTCAGTGAGGCAGTCAGTGAGGCAGTCAGTGAGTCAATGAGTCAGTCAGTCAGTCAGCGAGTCAGTCAGTCAGTCAGTCAGTCGGTGAGTGGGTGACTCGGTGAGTCAGTCAGTGAGTCAGTGAGTCAGTGAGCCGGTCACTGAGTGAGTCAATGAGAGAGTCATTGAGTGAGTCAGTGAGTGAGGCAGTCAGTGAGGCAGTCAGTGAGGCAGTCAGTGAGGCAGTCAGTGAGGCAGTGAGTCATTGAGTCAGCGAGTCAGTCAGTGAGGCAGTCAGTGAGTAAGTGAGTCAGTGAGTGAGTCAGTTAGTCAATCAGTCAGTCAGTGAGTCAGTCAGTCAGTCTGTCGGTGAGTCAGTCAGTCAGTCAGTCAGTCAGTGTGAGTGAGTGGATGTGGAGTCAGTAGATAAGTGAGTGAGTGTGAATGAGTGACTGGGACTGAGTGAGTGTGTGAGTGCGTGTGAGTGTGTATGTGTGAGTATGTGTGAGGGGCTGGTGAGACAGGTGGTGGGAAAACGCGGCACGTTGCGGATTACGCAGGGAACAACAAACGGAAAGGTCACGGTTTACTATTAGGCACGGCGCGTTTGTCCTGGGAGGGACTATTATTAGAGAGGCAGACATCACATGTAATCACCACGAATGTAATCACACACCTTATTTATATAAATATATATATAAGGTGTGATTACATTCGTGGTGAATATATATATATATATATATATATAGTTAGTATTTGTATATACGTGTATAAATCATCGGTATGAGGTATTTTCCTATTATTATTATGATCCGTTATCATCCATTAACGGACTCAGATTGATTTGCTGCGGCACATTCGCCCACGGTGGCGCCACCACCAGCAGTTCTTTGTACTTATTCCTCAGTCTTTGTATAGATCACACACATACATATATTATATGTATATGTGTGTGTGTGTGTGTGTGTGTACACATAATGTCGATATATACAAGGATGAAATATACGCTTGACGTGTGGCCATATATGTGATGTATAACCCTATTAAGTATTATGCGAGTATAAAGATACATAAGGGAATATTACTTATTATTATTATTATTGTTGTTATCCTCCGTAAGATACAACACTTTACCCGTGGTGCCATCTCGGCCCACCTCACCTCCCCCGAATGTTAACCAGTGTCACTCGCACTGGAGGATTTTTTCTATGTCTACTATATCTTTTTTTTGGGGTGGAGGGGGGTACATTAGTTGTTTAAGCAGGGGAAATTTCAATCACGAACGATTGGTCTTCCTCATTCCTTGCCATATCCTATATAATGCCGAGCACCTGACTAGGAAGTGACAAGTATCAATTTTTACGTCATTGGTTTGACTCGACCAGGGTTCGAACCCATGACCCCACGATTTGCCAAATATGGGAAACGGATGCTCTAACTCATTCGGCCATCCCGCAATTATAACGAGATCGTTCAGGTCCATATAATACAACCGCGAAAAGAAATCGGGGTCGCGTTTAATCGGGGTTCAAATTTCTGAATTACCTTTTAATTTAAGGAATTCTGGGTCCAATGAATCATCGTGTTATATCCGATTTTGCGTTGAATTGGGGCGTGTTATAACAGGGTTTCACTGTATATATATATATAACGCTACCTGTGTGCCATCACCCTCAAATATTACATACATTACAATATAATTTAATACCTGTATGTATGTTTATAAATTATATAACACAATGAAATGGTGGCACCACCGGTCTCATGGGTGGGTCACCAATAATGTAGTACACAGCATAGCAGTGGTTAAAAACAATACGATAATAATAAGATAATAATTAATATAAGGAACATCCCTTAGATGCCTTTATACTCGCATAATTCTTATACATCACATTATATATATATATATATATATATACTATGTATATTATTTATATTATATATTATATATAGTATATATATATCATATATATCATGTATATCATATATATAGTATATGGGCAGGTCCAGATGTAAGGTGATCATGTTTTTCCTCCGCAGACTATTCTGGCTGGCAGTTGAAAATAACTTCGTGTTTAGCTCTGTTTATATACGTAGTAGCTTAAACGTGATTTGTGACTCTCTAAGTAGGTTAAATGAGGATGATAGCGCTGACAGGATTAGGGCTGTGGATGTCACTGGTTCGCTCTGCTGTAGCCAGGTCTTTGATGCCTCGTTTGTCTCTTTCAGGGATAGCGGCGCTAAAGAGCGAGCAGCAGGAATACCAGCGCCAGTTCTATGCAAAGAACTCGGCTATTGCAAGGGGGGTGCAGATTCGGAAATATTTAGAATATGCTAATCTGTTTAACTCATCGAGGGCGCCTATTCCTTGCTCCTGTGAGCAGGTGGACCTCTATGCTACTTGGCTGGCCCGTTCGTTGAAATATAGATTGATCCTCAACTACTTGAGCGGCCTAAACTATTTTTTAAGACTGAACGACGAGCCCCCTATCGACTATAAGGGTTTTGTTCTTGCTTCTACCTTGAAGGGGATCCGTAGGGTCAAGGGAAATGCACCTCGCCATGCGATGCCGCTGCTCCCGCATAGGTTGCGGAAGATCTTTTCGCCCCTCTCAAACAACCCTGGCCATGTGGAATAGAGGGCGGTGGTTCTCTGTTCCTTCATGGGCCTCCTGCGCAAATCGCAGGTGACTATGTCAGATTCCACTCTCCTCAGATCTGACTTCACATTCCATGACTGGGGGATGCTCCTGACGGTTTGCCGTTCTAAGACAATTCAATTCAGCGAACGGGTGCTTGAGATCCCGATCGCTAGGTGCTGCGACACCTAAGTCTGTGCGGTCCACTGGACTGAGATGCATTTCAACCAGATCAAGGTGGGCCCATCTGATCCCGCTTTCCATATCCCATGTTTGGGGGGGCTCTCCTCTCCTCTTCCCTATCACGTGTACCAGGAGACCCTAAAAAACTTTGCCACCAGGATGGGGTTTGACGCTTCCACCCTCTCGTCCCACTCCCTTAGGAGGGGAGGCTGCACCTTCCTGTCTATGTGCGGGGCCACAATTGAAGAGCTAAAAGTCAGGGGTGATTGGGCCTCGGAGACAGTTTACAGTTACTTAGAGACCCCACTTGGGACTCGGATAGTTAACGACTTGAGGGTGGTCGTGGCACTCTGCTCGGAGGAGTCGCGTGTTGGGTTGGGGGTGACGCTTAGGCGTCTCCTTTGGCCTGTTTATTGTGCTATGCCCGAGATGCTCAATAAAAGTGTCCGACCCAACACTCGTCTCTTCCTTCCTTTCTTACATAGCCGTACTTTATGGGATGTATAATTAACTATGCAGATATAAATAGGCAGAGTTTCATTATTATTTATTATTTTGTATACTTTCTTTACACATATTATTGTCCAATCGCTGACTTGCCCGGTCTTTGCTCCGTGTTGCCAGCCGCGAGCGCCACCACCGGGCGCTTGCTTCACCGGGCAATCAGTCTCGTGCCTGATTTCAAACTTTTTACCGGTATGCCTGTTTATTGTGCGATGCCCTAGATGCTCAATAAAAGTGTCCGACCCAACACTCGTCTCTTCCTTCCTTTCTTACATAGCGGTACTTTATATCATGTATATCACATATATATTATATATATTATTTATATTATATATATTATATAGTACAGCCTAAGTGATTCCCTCTACATATAACATACAATAGTCTGCACTAACCTCTCAGGCAAGGAGCCATATAGACAGGTAGGCATGAATTGGGTGATTGCATTAGGAAGTCTAGGTAGTGTAAAGGTTAGCAGACTAGCCTCGAAATGGCAAGAAGTGTGGGTTCGAATCCTTCTCTAGGCATAATATTTCCCATTTCCATCACCCCTAAGTAAGGGGAATCACGTTGGTCCTGTAATATGCACATATATACTTATAATATATATATATGTGTGCTATATAAGTGATTATGTGAATATAAATATAGAATAGTCCCCAATGTTTCTGTGCTCCTTCTGGGCACCTTCTCGGTTCCCAACACCCCTTATTCTCAGAAGGCCCCCCTGTAATCGGGCACTCTCTGCTTCCCCTTTCCTGGGAACCGACGCCAACTGTCTCTCTGCCCTCACTTCAATATATATATATATATATACATATATATATATATACATATATATATATATATGTAATAAGTAGGGGCAATTACTTAGCCTGTACTATCGCAACACTTCACTGGCGTTTCAGTGTTATGGCTGCAGATGATGAGTAAGTGTGGTGTCTGGCCATACAGTTGCCTACATTTTATTTATTTGTATTTGTTATTGTGGGTGGAATGACGCATTTGTTTGATTGTGATCACCCAAATACGTGGCCCTTGCATGAATTTATTCGCCCAATGACCCACAGAAAATCAAATAAAGCAGCACCAAAACAAAATACATGCGCCCCCAAAAATACACGAACAAAGATTTCTGCAAGTACAGAGGCTCATGGGGAAACACTTGTTTTATATTGCACCGCTTATTCTATATTAATTATTATGCCTCCTCAGCCTCAGGCATGTAACCTGTGGTTCCCCCACCGGGCTTCCTTGTCCCTAAAGGACATGCCACGAGCTCAGTCGCACAGAGCTCGTGGCATGTCGATATATATGTTGTGTTTGGTGTTGAAAATTAGAAATATTGCACTTAGAGCAGGATTCGAACCCACACCTCTTGTCATTCCGGGGCTAGCATGCTAACCATTACACTACCTAGGCTCCCTGGTGCAATCACCTCATCCGTGCCTACCTGACCATGTGGCCTTGCCTGAGAGGTCAGTACAGACAAGTACACTTGTTTCTTTCGGCAGGAGGATATATATGTATATGTATGCATTCATATATGTATATACATATATAATATATACATATATATACACACATACATATATATACATATATACATATATATACATATATATACGATATATATACATATAAATGATATATATACATATATATATATATATACATATATACATATATATACATATATACATACAAATGTATACAGATATACATATCTATATCATAATTCATATATATAGATATACATATATATACATATGTACATATACACATATATACACCCATACATATACATATAATACATATACATACATGTATACATATATATACATATATACAGCAAGTGATCTATACAACTCTGAGGAATGAGTACCAAGAACTGCCGGTGGCGCGCCACCGTAGGCAAATGAGTGCCGCAGTGAATAAATCTGGGTCTGTTAGTGGACAATAACGGATCATAATAATAATAAGAAATACCTCATACCGATGATTTTATACACGTATATAAATATACTAACTACACATATATATACATATATACCACCTATATATCAAATGTATTCATATATACATACTTATATCATATATACAGATCATCATCATGCTGTAGGTCGCGATGCGACAAAGACTGCTTTCATTACTTGACTGCCGCTCTCCATTTAGCTCTCTGCTGTGAAAGTTGCGTCCATGAGTCGGTCTTAATGTCTCAAAGCTTCAGGTTTCTCTTGATGGTATCTTTGAACCGGAGACGGGGGCGCCCTCTCTTTCTGTAGCCAGAAGACAGTTGAGAATAGAGGATCTGCTTTGGTAGCCTGTCTGATGACATCCTCATGAGGTGTCCAGTCCACCGGAGATTCTTTTTGATCAGAAGATCTTCCATAGAGGGCAGCCCCATCCGTTCGAGTATTTCCTTATTCGTCACTTTGTCCTTCCAGGTTAGCCTCTTGATTGAACGCGAAAAACATTTCATGAAAGCTGCCTGCAAAAGTGTTGAAGTGCTGCTGGCTTTTGCAAGTTACCAGCGGCACTCTCTCGGGGAGCAAATAGAGGTTTCACACCGGCAAGAACATGTCAAGACAGGCGCAAAACTATTTGTCCCTGCAGTGGCTGGTCGGGTGATGTTGGGAGTTCCATACATCAACCGCCCTTAATGCTGCCACAGTGACATGGTTTTCTGTTTAGGGTTTGCTCCCTTAGCCTTCGGTTCTGTCAAGGACCTATACCACAAGGCAGTGGTTTAGAACTCTGCAAGGCAGGGGCGTCAAATTCCCTGAGGTATTGCTATACCTGCATACCATATACAGATATACATGATATATACATGTGTACATATACACATATATACACCCATATATATACATATATATATATATATACATATATATATACATATATATACATATATAGACAATATATGCATACATATATATATACATATATATATATACATATATACATATATACATACATATATATCATTCCCCCATTTACAAACTGGGTAGCTAAGTAAGTGGTGGCTCCGATCGGACAATTAACGTGTTTTTTTCCCGGGAGTGCTGACGTTGCTCCACACTTAATCAGGATGACACTTTGACCTTGACCTTAAGATTGATTATAAAATGAGATGTCAGGGTCCACTGTGGGAACGGGTGCGTGGAAAAGGGCAGACCCTGAGGCTGCGGGAGTGGGGGGGGGGGGGGGGGGGGGGGGCTGATGACAGAGTGGAGTTGGAGTGGGGGTAGGCACAGAACGTTGTGATTCATAATTGTCATGGTGCCAGCGGCATGGTCTTACAGCGAGGCAGCATTATCAAGTCGCCATGAGTGCGCACTGTCATAAGTCAGTACCCATCCTGATATGACCCTAGATGTAGCCAGGATGTAAAACCCCAACAAATAAACAAACCCATTCACACACATGTTCCCCCACCTCTGCTGCCAATTTGGGTGTCCACCGCTGTGTCTAACTTACAGCGTCATCAAAGGCCAGTTGCTCTCATACCATGTCTATGTGGTGTGGGAGGTTAAAAATCCATTGGGTCGGTAAAAGTGTAGGCTCGGGCTTCCTATCGTCAAACTGTCTAATGGTGAAAACAAGTCTATTCAGACTTATCCATGATAGGCAGTATAAATATTCAAGAAACAAATTTAATGCAAATGGACCAAGCCCTATTTATTGCAGAGGTGATGAGTGAAACATTTACTGATGGAGGAAGCTGACCAGGACTGTTGATATTTGCCGAGCACGTGATACTTATTTATAAAACATTAGTGTTGTTAATTAATGTTACTAATGTGAATGAGTAAACCATGGGAAGGTAAAGAGCATGGAATGGTTGCTTTAGAATCAGGATATGACTGAGTGGGATATTGGGCCATGCTGGTGGTGGAAGATTATCCCAGTGGCGCAGCACTATAAAGTCACATTCAGTTTGCACTGCCAGAAGTCGGTGTTCATCCTGATGTGACCTTAGTTGTAGCTAGGATGCAAAACTCCAATAACTTAACCATTAACTCATACATGAGTGTATTTGTGTACTTAGTATTACATGTTTGATACAATTCTACATTTGAGTTTTTGAATTACAAAGTAAATAATAAAATGTACATACCTGTGTGAATGTAAGTGTGCTTCTTCATGTCCGACTTTTGATGGAAGCGCTTCCCGCAGTACTGGCACGGGTAGGGGCGCGTATCGCTGTGGATGAGCAGATGAGTCGACAACGTTGACGACCTCTTGAAGCACTTACCGCACTGTTTACACTCAAACGTGCGTTCTTGCGTATGTGTTGCCCTATGTTGTGATAAACTCACTGAATGTCCGAATGTCTTATTACATACATCACAAGCATACGGCCGCTCGCCTTCGTGACTACGTCTCACATGAACCTCAAGTCCATGTGACGTAGAAAACAATTTTGTGCATTTCATACACTCATACGCCTTCACATCGACTTCATCAGCCTTCTTCTTTTCCGTTGGGCACTTAACTTTACTCCTGCCCGCTTTCGGTGGTTTGACGTTCAGTTTCAGCTTGCCTACGTCCGCAGTGATGTCATCACTCGGTGTTGGGGTCCGTGGTGGGGTCAGAGTTGGGGCTGTGTGAAGTAGCTTCTGCGGGGGAGAATCGCAGTCTAAGGCTTGTTGCACCAGAATTGCTCTGTAGACATCAGTGCAGCTCAGGCGCGACTGTACTTGCTTCAGTATTGAACGCACATGGTCCCCGGCCTCTGCAAGATTAAGAATGTAACTACTATATCAAAGTTGCATTGTCCGATGGTTTTGACTTTCTGTAATTTTCTGAGATAAATAGATTAGGTTGATGAATATTATATATATATGCACATATAAGAATTATACGAGTATAATAACCGGAACATCCCTCCTTTCCCTCATCACTCACTCAGCTACATGGATTGATAGAGTCTGTCCTAGTCATCTACTGTTCCAGCCTCCCCAACCCCGGCTCAGATGGTGGTGCCACCACCCCTGCACACTGTAACCGCCACTCACTGTACCACTCAGATCTATACATATATGTATAGATACATACTTTTGTGTGTATGCACACACTAAAGCTGTGGTCACACATACAGCATTAGGCCGACTTAGATGAGGCAAACTACATGAGTCAAACTAGTGGCGCGTTCACACATACAGAGTTTTCAAAGTGTGTCGAGTTCAGACATGCGCGTTAAACCGGCTCAGATTGATGTTTGTTTGTTGTTGTTTTACCTCCTAGCAACATCTAAGGTCATATCAGGATGGGTATCCACACATACATACATCCACACGTACATCCACACGTACATCCACACGCCACACGTACATCCACACATACATACACACATACATACAAACAACATACCTAACGAAGGAATGGGAAGGGTAGGATGGTCCAAACATGTGCTGCAACCACTATCAAAAGCAACTACCTGTTAGCTTTTGGGGGGTTTGTAAGCTTACGACGGTTACCAGCTGCAAAGCTGCAGCAATATAGAAAGGCCCCGATAAATCAGCCCAATCTTTGGTTGAAGATTAATCTTCAGGTGGGACCGTTGTAGAAGCTGGGGATGTCTTTACAACATTCAAAACGACAAATCATTGGGTGAATCACTCCGGTCTGGCAGTAGCAGAGCACTCGTATCCAGTAACAGCGGCAAGGGTTCAGGAGGAAGAGACGGCTAAAGGTGGGTCCAGCAGGTTCCAGCAACAAGAACAAAGCGAGAGAAACGATAAGGTACAAAGCCCCACCCAAGCAAACAACTCCCTTGATCCGGGGGAGAAGTAAGCCCGGGAGAAGAAAAAAAAAAAGGGTAGAATATAGGACAGAGAAATGAGGAGAGTTGAGTCAAAGGACCATGTCTATTTGCTCTATGGTGACCAGCCCGCGAGCCAAAGACACAGACAGAGTAAGAGTAGAAAGTGAAATGCTGGCAGGCTCCCCCTCCTGGAACTCTTTTCAGACATTATCAAGGAGGAGCAAGGCCAGTAGAGAGAGGTGTGGACGAAGTATGGTCCGTACCGGATAGCAAGTGCAACTACCTGAGATAGATACTGGGTTGTTTGTAACCTTACGACGGTTACCGGTTACAGAACTGCAACATTATAGAGAGGCTCCGAAAAATCGGCCCAAACTTTGGTTATAGAATAATCTACTGATGGGACGGTTGTAGAAGCTGGGGGGATGTCTTTACAACGATTAAACGTCCGGTCCGGCAGTAGCACAGCACTTGTACCCAGCAGACAGCAGCAAAGGTTTCCGAGGAAGTTCGGTTAAAGATGGGTCCAGCGGTTCCAGCAATGAGAACAAAATGAGAGAAACCTAAAGGTAAAGGGCCCCACCCAAGCACACAACTCCCTTGGTCAGGGGGAGAAGTATGCCTGGGAGGAAAAACAAAGGGTAGAGTCTAGGAAAGAGAAGTGAGGAGAGTTGAGTCAAAGGACGGTGTCGATTGCGAGCCAAAGACACGGACAGAGTAAGAGTAGAAAGTGAAATGTTGGTGGGCTCCCCCTCCTGGAACTCTTTTCAGACATATCAAGGAGGAGCAAGGCCAGTGGAGAGGAGATAGAGAGAGGTGTGGACGAAGTACGGTCCGGATAGCAAGTGTGCCTTAGAGTTACTTACTTATTGGGGGGGTTTGTGACCTCGCGGTCACTGGCTGCAGAACTGCAGCATCGATAAACGAAACTACCTGTTAGGAAGCAGTCTCCAGATATGAAGGAATGGGACAGTCCAAACATGTAGGACGGTCCATATATGTGTTGTAACCACTATGAAAGCAACTACCTGTTAGGAAGCAGTCCCCATCCATATGCTTAAGCCGCCTCAAATAAACCAATTGCGTTCACACATGCCACTTAGGCCGACTCAAGCTAGTTCACCTCATCTAATCTACCTCACAAAGCGGTTTACTTGAGGCGAACTAGTTGAGTCGACTCAGCCCTAATTCGCCTGAGAGGAGCGTTGACACGCGCGATCTGAGTCAACTTCGATGAAGCGAACTAGTTGAGGCGACTTAAGGCCCGTGTCTGAACGGGGCTTATGAATAGGTTCTACACAAATTCAACGATACTGCTAGTAAATACCTCAAACGGTCTCAGCCGTGTTAGTGTACCTTTAAACAGTAATAAACGTCACCAGGTCGATTTTAATTAGCCCTAATTGAAACGAAGCAGCACGAGCCAGTGGGAGAGACGTGGTAGTGGGAAGGGGGGAGGGGGGGTGGGGGGATTCAATCAAGCTCCGTGGGTATCTTTCTATAGTGCGGGTGTGTCAAGCTGGAGGGTGGTGTGGGGTGGAGGGACTTCCGATCCACCACATGTGTTGTGTGGTTGGGATAAAGAGAGCTGGGGGGGGGGGGGGGGTGTAACCCAATTGGGCGGGGGGGGGGGGGTAACTGGAACCGTTATCATTTAAATCCATTAAAACTGAATTTAGACTGAATTTCAAATTCCAACTCATCGAATGGAATGACATCACCACAAACACTCACCATGTTGTATGTATATATATATATATATATATATATATATATATATATATGTGATGTATAACGCATTATGCGAGTATAAAGGTGCGGAAGGGAATTAACCCCTCTTAATTATTATTATGTGCTAATTATTGTTAATATTACAATACATACTGTACTGCCTCCTCCATCTCGCGACTGGTGGCGCCACCCCCGGCTGCGCCCGGTACCTGCCTACCCTGAATACACCAATCGCGTCGATAAATATGTGTACATATATACAGTAAAACCGCTCTAAATCGACCGACCATGGGACCGACTTTTAGTGGTACATTTAGGGAGGTGGTCGGTTTAGAGAGTTAGACTATCCTTACAATGGGATTGTTAGGACCCAAAGAAAGCAATCGATATAGGGGAGTGGTCGATCTGTGGAGGGGTCGGTATAGAGAGGCTTTACTGTATATATGCACCTCCATAGACCGACCACTCCCCTATATCGATCGCTTTATTTGGGTCCCAACAATACCATTTAAACCATATTCTAACTCGCTAAACCGACCACCTCCCTAAATGGACCACTTAAAGTAGGTCCCAAGATCGGTCAATTTAGAGAGGTTTTACTGTATATATATATATATACAAAATTTAAACCAATCTCACGATGTGAAATTTAAACAACCCTCCAACCACCACCAACTGCCGGGTCCCCTCTAGCCGCCAACAACCCTTGCGGAGTATCAGATTAGGCTGGCTGTAAGCCCGGGCGCTTATTAGATTGTGTAAATCACTACACACGCGATAATTGAGTTAAGACACTAATGAATGAGACCATCCCCACTTTGCTCTCACAAACTGTTATAAATCACTGTCAGATCTATTATTAAGCAGCCCTGTGTTAACACGGTTAAGGCCCGGGTGTGGCTCTGTAGCTCACACATGCAACAATCCACGTGAGATGGAGGCTTTTTTTTTTGGTGGTTTTTCTTTACCTTCTTAATAAGTCTGCTGTTACTAAATGTCGTCTGGCGTGTGAAAATATAATCCCAATGAATTTTCCAATGAATTTTTGGTTGTTTTTGTTTGTTTGTATTTTCCAGTGAAAATTGTTTTGTTTTTCCACTGAATTTGTTTGTTTGTTTGTTTCCATTTCCCACTGAAAATGGTTTGTTTTTGTTGAGCTGCTGGCTTGTGCGGATGAATGTCGTCTGCTCGCGGTTTCCGTGTGTCTCTCGGTGGCTTTATTTTAGGCGCGTGAATGGAAGCAGACGACATTTTCGTGTTGACAGCAGATGGCGCCACTGATCACGTGTTCTATAATGTAGCGCTAATTGTCGCCCCCTTTTTTTAAGGTCTTGCCCTATAGGCAGGCTTCATCACATAGATCTACGCCCCATACTGCTTTAATATGGCGTTGGTGGCGAGGCTTGTGTTAAATTTACAAGTAATAACTGACAAATGTGGCAACAGACACTAATCTTGCCAAGCTTCTTGTGTCAATTAGACACTACTTACTTCCGGTATGGGTGTAGGTATATGTCTATGTATAGATAGATAATATGAATAAGCAATGCTTAGGACTGACCCGCCCACATTTGTCGGAATTATGAAACTGTCTATAGAAATCGAATATGATATTATTAACCAATCGCTGTCGTCCACCGTTTGCTGCGGACAGAAGTTTGACGAGTTTGCATGTGCTGAATACGCCGTCGAGAGCCAAACAAATGCCCATGGCCATTGAGTTTGCATTCTATGGAGTTTGCCGCTACACGCAGTGTAAAGCTAAATTCATAGAAATACAGAACAATTTGGCATAAACATGAAAGTTTGGAATTACAAACTAGTCTATTGACATATACATATAAATGCTCGGGGAATTATTTATTTATTATTATGTGATTCAACACGAGTATACAAATGGCGGCCGGCATAGAGCTATTTCCGTTTCCGTTTGCTGGGTTTTGATGATTTCATTTTCCACCTCTATGAGTATGAGTACGGGTATTGTTTATGTAATATATACATGTGTTAGTCCTTAGCCTCCCCCCTGGGTGGGTCGGTATAATAGATACAATTATATATAATTGCAATATATATATATAACTCATACATGATTATATATATGTATATACATATAAATTTACTGCAACATGTACCGCATTACATAGATATGTAGACATATAGATATACAGATAAATAGACATATATATATATCACTTTATATATATATCCACATATCCATCCCTTTATATAGATATATATCAGATATGTACGTACATATATCACACATATCGCCATATATATCACAAATGTATATGCATGGCTATGAATATATGTGCTCTATACTCTATTATGGGAATATAAACAAGGACACTACCACTTATCAGTTCTCCCTATATTAGTTATTAACTACTGTACTACTGTCATAGGAGTTAGTTATTACCTACTGTACGACTGCCATAGGAGTTAGTTCCTGCATCCTCCACTAGGGTGCCACCTGTGAGTGGCTCCTGGCCACCCAGATACCAGCTGCGTCTGGTCACTACTGCTGCCAGACCCGCTCGGATGGTCAGATTTTAATATAAATATAATTGAATAATGCGAACATGGATAAATGGTATATATTTGGACTTTTTAATGCACTAGAATGGTAATCGTACATGCGTGAGTATAATGAGAGAAGGGCCCAAGATGCTTTAACCCTATAGTTCTAGTCTCTTATTGTGGGGTGGGCAGGATGGCAGAGTAGAATGTCCGCCGCCAAGTTGTAGTGGCCGAGTTCAGGTTTTGCTTGCTTTATATAGCAGCTAGCCGGGCCGAAAAGTCAAGAACGCGTGCAAATTCCCATAACTTTGTATCAGAATTTGTCTACCGACTTCATATTTAATTTACATATGCACGTCCGCCAGTTCTGTGTGGTTACTCGGCATAGTTCCAAAAGACCCGCTAGGCGTGGAAGATGTCGATGTACATATTTAATGTTAAAGTTTGAGTATAGGCAGTGCCACCGGGCGTTTGAAAGGTATCCTACTCCACCTTGTTCGATTACCCATGTTGCAAGCAACATCGACAATTATTCAGCCTACTGATTTTAATTGGCTAGCGATATTTAATTTTGTAGCAGAATCCCATTAAGGTTGCAAAGTCCGATGGGTTTGAGTTTCTGACATTTTCTAAGATGAATACATTATGTTAATCGTTATAATCTACCTCATTTTAGTGTGCGGTAACTTTTGTGTTAATCGGCTAACCTTGGAGCTATTTGAAGTCAAACGATGCCGAATTAATGTAAGTGTTGAAATTCTTATTTATATTTATCAAATAAATACAAGTAGCTTTGCATATTTCCTCATGACTTGCCGTTATCAACAAATTTTCAATTACTTCATAAGAAACTCCTCTTTAATGCTGCGCCTCGGTTTTAAGCATGTGTTCATCCTAATGAAGGAACAAAAATTCTGCGGGAAATGGGAATTTACAGTATTTAATTATACATCAGATAGAACAAAAATAATAACTATAACATATAACATAACAGTTTTAACACATATATATCATATGTTATAAACATAATCAAATATGTAATATAATATATATATATATCAAATATATCAAATATATATCAAATATATTTAATATATATAAAATATGTATAATATATATAATAATATATATAATAATATATATAATAATATATAATAATATATATAATATATACAATATATACAATATATACAATATATATAATATATACAATATATACAATATATACGATATATATAAATATATTATATATTACAATATATAATATATATAATATGTCATAATGTATGCATATGATTAGGCACAGTCGATCATCATACATGTTATTACATAGTCTGTACCTTGTCCACTTTGGACCACCTTTAACAATTGTCAGACAATATATCCATGCACTCGGCAAATTAATATCACAACGGGAAGACAGTTGCCAGGCACCCTCCCCCCCCTCCTCTCCCCTCCCCCTCCCCCTACTCGCCCCGCCCCCGTGCACCCACCACCACCAGAACCACTCCCAGCGTCTGCGCAAATGACCAATGAAAAATGCAGATCACATTAGAGCCCTACTCTCGTACTACTAAAGATCCACCGACTATCATACCCCCAACAAAAAAATCAACAACAGGCGGATAGAGAGCGGCGGGAGGTGGCGCCACCGCCGGAGCTGAGGTTGAGTAGGTTGGAGCCGTACATGGCTAGCCCCAGGCTCCATCACCTGATTACTGATGGGTGGAGCTGACGAGCGAGTATTGAATTCCAGGTTATTATACTCGTGTAATTCTAATACATCACATAATTACATAATATATACACTACAAAAGTGGAGTTTATATTTCTATATGCATATGTATGTGCATATATATATATATATATATATATATAATATATATATAGTATATATATATTATATATATATATGTATATATCGACGCAAGTGATGTTCTCCGGGTATACAGGTACCGGAGAGCGCCGAAGGTAGCACCACCAGTCATGACACATGAAGGAGGCAGTATAGTGTATAGTGTAATAATAATAATAATAATAATAATAAGGAAAATAATTCCCTACTGCACCTTTATACTCGCATAATGTGTTTTACATCACATATATATATATATATACTACAATGATGGTTGTTAAATTATTCCACGTGTGCTTAATGTGAAAATTACAAGCGTACATTCAGTGGGGCGACGGTGGGTGTTATGTGGGCGGGTGATGTGGGGATATTCTCCTGGAAATTATTTGTGGAGATTCTGTTCCACATGTGGAGTTGGGGGCGGGGGGCGGTGAGCGGGGGGCGGGGGCGATGGTAACAGATGTCGGCGGCACAACGAGCCAAGTCGAGCATGCAAGGGATGGCATAATGGCGCCGCTACACGGCCAGTTTACACCGGTGTTCGCCAGGTGTCGCCACCTTAAAGATTCGCTGGCGTGATCCTAGCCTTTTGGTTGTAGTCTCTCTACACAACTGCACACCGCACCTTAGATAAAGGATTCACTCGGTACTCACAGTACGCGGGTGAATTCCAGCCCTATATAAAAGCGGTCGAAAAAGCGGGGAAATGAAATGAGAGCTTAATTTCACAATCTAAGAAGCAACACTTATTCTTTATATGTATATTCATATTTCCCGGCTACCTTTGAGTTGAAAAATATAATAATACATATAGTCTAATAGAATTTAAAGGTGAAATCGATGGCGTTCCAATGCCGCATACTCTCCCATTTCACCAACTCTGTGCCGATATAAGTACACATTTGATACTGGAGGCAGGCATTCTACTTCCTCTTCGATACTAAAGCTATTTTCGCCCGTATTTTACACAACGTTGTCGTTCACCCATGTACTACAAGTACAGAGTGAATCTTTTATCTAACCGCACCTGTGCTTGGACTGTTAATAATAGTTCATTTGGCAGCCACCAGGGTAATGTGGGCGTCCTGAACTATTCGGGGCTGACAGTAATATCTTCGTCGCATATAATATTGTTTGTTGCGGCTTTATGTCCTAGCAACATCTGGGGTCATGTCAGGAAAGGTACCGACTTGTGACAGTACACACTCATGGCGGCTTATATATGTTGTTTTAGGGGAGTTTTCAGTGGTGTCAACTGGTGCGCTGAAGGCTGCAAATCTGCAGCACTGCATGGGCCGAGAGTAGGATTCTTCCGGTGGGTAGTGGTCAAAGAGATCAGGGGGGTGCAAGGGGGCCAATGGGCGGGGAAGCGCGAGGTGGGGGTGGAGAGAAAAAGGTAGTCTAGGAGCCCAGACAGCTTTTATAGTGCTGCCCCACTGCGAGACCGGATGCCACTGATAATTGACACTATAACCCGATATCTCACTCAGTCATATTATTCTGATGGTGAGCAAACCAATCGTTGGCCTATCCTAGAAATGTTGAGTACCAAGCTAGGTAGCGACAAGTATAAATTGTGTAGGTTATTGTTTTGACGCGGGGCCGCGGTTCCAACCAACAACTTCCCACAGAGATTGTTTGTTTGTTGTTGTTTTACGTCCTAGCAACATCTAAGGTCATATCAGGACGGCTCCTCCCACAGAGAAGTCAGCCAGCGCTCTTGCTGATTCAGCCACTGCATCCAGTCCTTAGTCACATACTGTACATGGCTTGAGTTGTATTTCAAAGCTATTATCGCATAAAGAATGAACGGAGGGGGGGGCATAATTTCTAAGTTATTTGTTTGTTGTTGTTTTACGTCCTAGCAACATCTAAGGCCATATCAGAACAGATACCGATTTGTGACAGTGCACACTCATGGCGACTTTAACGTGCTGCCCCCTTGGGAAATCAGCACCATGACCTGATATCCCACTCAGTCACATTATCCTGACAGTGAGCTAACCAGTCCTTGCGCTATCCTATTAGTGCCGAGCACCAAGCTGGGAAGCGACAAGTAGCAAGTTTGTAAGTCATTGGATTGATTCGACCAAGAACCGAACTCCCGACCTTCCGCACGCGAGGCCAGCGCTCTACCGATTAGGGCACCGCGTCTGGTAATTTCTAAGCATTAGCCTTTAAAGCTGCATAGTCCGATGAACGCATTAAATTCTCAGAACGCATTTCGACATGCACACCCACATTAACTTAGCCTTTGCTCACTTAAAATATCTCCAAAGTTGACCCTTTTAAAATGAGTTATTTAAAACTAAAGTAAAATAGATTATGATGATCAACCTAATATAGAAGAAAGAGACAAGAATAATAGAGAGAGAGAGGGACAGAGAGAGAGAGAGGGACAGAGAGAGAGAGAGAGGGGAAAAACCTGACAAAAATTCAGGAATATCAGACTTGGCAACCTTTAAAATGCCCTAATAATGCCGAGCGCCTGGCTAGGAAGCGACAAGTATCAATTTTGAAGTCATTGGTTTGACTCGACCAGGGTTCGAACCCACGACCCCACGATCTACCAGTCCGTCTCCCGCACTGGTAGATCGTGGGGTCGAACCCTGGTCGAGTCAAACCAATGACTTAAAAATTGATACTTGTCGCTTCCTAGCCAGGCGTTCGGCATTATTAGGACATGGCAAGGACTGGTGTGCTCATTGTCAGGATAATGTGGCTGAGTGGGATTCCAGGACATGGTGCTGGCAGCCTGGTTTCCCAGTGGGACAGCACTATAAAGTTGCCATGAGTGCGCACTGTCGCAAGTCGGTACCCATCGTGATCTGACCTTAGATGTTGCTAGGACGTAAAACAACAACAAACAAACAAACCTTTAAAATGTAATGTAGGTAAACATAATATAGTTAATGAAATATTTCTACTCTAGCACTTGGTTGTGAGGGGCGTGCGAGAATCAATTATTCAAAACGCACACTCCTCTCTATAGCCTAGAAATAGAATGGATCGCGCCGGGTGAGATCCTCTGAGCTCACTAGTGTTGTAGTTCCAACTTTACACACCAGTGGCGCCAGCTGAAACAGGAAGTCGTCAGGGCGTTGAATAATATGTGTCTGCGGCCATGTTGCAGCTAGCGACGCCTGGTGTGCAAGTGGGACACTACTGACATGAACAGGGGGGTGATACCTGTTTGTTTGTTGGAGTTTTACATCCTGTCAACATCTCAGGTCATATCAAGACGGGTATCTACTTGTGACAGTGCGCACTCATTATGACTTTTTAGTGCTGCCCAACTAGGGAAACCAAGCTGCTGACACCATCACCTGATTTCCCACTCAGCCACATTATCCTGAAACTGAGCTAACCAGTCCTTGACCTATCCTATTAATACCGAGCGCCAGGCTAGGAAGTGACAAGTATCAACTTTGTAAGTCATTGGTTTAAATTGACCAGGAATAATACTCCCAACCTTCCGCACAGGAAGCCTGTACTCTACCGATTCGGACACCGCATCCGGTGTCGCGGTTTCAGCCCTCCATCAGTTTCAGCTCTCCAGATTGCTTCTGCGTATGCATCAAAATGGAACAGCGTCGTCTGCGCATGCATTCAAATTGAGCCAGTTTCAAACCATTGCCTAAGACAGTTTTTTGTGGTCCATTAGTTGTTTAAGCAGGGGAAATTTCAGTCATAGACGACTGGTCTTTCTCATTCCACTGCTGGTCGATAGAAAGCCTGAGCCTACACTTTTACCGACCCAAGGGATTTTTAACCTCCCACACCAAATAGACATGGTATGAGAGCAACCGGCCTTTGATGACGCTGTAAGTTATACACAGAGGTGGAAATCCAAATTGGCAGAGCTGGGGGCATGGGGAATCGAACCGCCGAACCTCAGATTAGGAGTCTGACGAGAGCCCACAACCATTATGACGTAAGATAGCCAAAGTGGCGATGGTGGATCGAGGAATAAACCAGTTGTGAATCAGTACTCGCGGTGTTAACATCTTGTTCTTTACAATGATGTTCTAGATAATAGTTTTCTGCAGTGATTGTTTCATGGTCAATGTCACTATAGAGTCAGTGTCACATCCGTGTGAAACGTCCAAGTTACGTGCGAATAAGAACACTACTGTAGTGCAGAAAATATATATTATGACAATATAGTGTCAGTGTCACATCCACGTGAAACGCCCTTACGTGCGAATAAGAACACTATCGTAGTGCTGAAAACATCTACATTGATTAGACATAATTACAAAAATAAACAGGAATTACCCCCCCTCTCAGAGATACAAAGATAATTATTTAAATAATCTCCCCTTCCTCGCGAGATAGTAAAAAAAAAAAAAAATGAAGTACCCCCCTCCCCGAGATATTTGAAACAATAATTAAAACGATGTAAAAGAATCCCCCCTCCCAAAAAAAACAAGCTAGCCGCTGTGTGAATAGAGGTAGGAAATACCCCCCCCCCCGACGCAGAACCAACCCATGAATAGATAAATAAAAGTCCCCCTCCTCCTCAGAGATACAAAAATAATTATTAAAACAATCCCCTCCTCCTCCCAAGATAGGAACACAAATAAACAAGAATCCTCCCCCCTCTCGGAGATACAAAAATAATTATTAAAATAATCTCCTCCCCCTCGCGAGATAGTAACAACAAAAAAGATGAAGTACCCCCTCCCCGAGATATTTGAAACAATAATTAAAAGAATGTAAAAGCATCCCCTCCCAAAAAACCAAGCCAGCCGCTGTGTGAATAGAGGTAGGAAATAACCCCCCACCAACCAAAACCAACCCATGAATAGATAAATAAGATAAATAAAAGTACCCCCCCCCTCACCAGCGATACAAAAAAAATCCCTCCCCCCCATTCTCAGATACAAAATGAACAAAAATAAACAACAATTACCCCCACTCTCAGAGATACAACCCCCCCCCAAACCCAAACCATAAATAGATAAATAAAAATTACCCCCCCCCCTCTCAGAGATACCAAAAATAAATTATTGAAACAATCCCAACCCCCTCCCGAGATAGGAACAACAATATACAAGAATTACCCCCCCCCCCATCTCGAAGATACAAAATAATTATTAAAATAATATCCTCCCCCTCGCGAGATAGTGAAATAAAAAAAAAAGATGAAGTACCCCCCTGCCCGAGATATATGAAACAATAATTAAAAGAACATAAAGCACCACCCCCCCCCTCCAAAGAAAACCAAGACAGCCGCTGTGTGAAACAAGCGACAGCATAGGGCTGAAACCGACGGAGGGTTGAAACCGACGTCCTAGCAACATCTAAGGTCATATCAGGACGGGTACCGACTTGTGACAGTGCGCACTCATGGTGACTCTATAGTGCTGCCCCACTGGAAGACCATGCCACCAGAACTATGACCTGATATCCCACTCAGTCATATTATCCTGACATTGACCCAACAAGTCCTTGCCCTATCCTAATAATGCCGAGCGCCAGGCTAGGAAGTGACAAGTATCAATTTTTAAGTCATTGGTTTGACTCGACCAGGGTTCGAACCCATGACCCCATGATCTACCAGCACGGGAGACGGACGCTCTAACTCATTCGGCCATCCTCTCTGGTCCCTGTGTGTCTGAGTCAGCATCTGTGTCTGAGTCAGCATCTATATCCCCCTCTGTCCTTCTATATCTCTCTGTCTCTCTCTAAATCTCTATCTCCCTCTCTGTCTCTCTCTGTCTCTAACTGCCCCTCTCTGTCCCTGTCTCTCTATGTCCCTCTCTGCCTATCTCTGTATCTCTCGGTCTCTCTCTGTCACTCTGCGCTATTTCTGTCTCTCCCTGTCTCTCTCTCTGTCTCTCTCTGTATCTCTCTCCCTCTCCCTCGTTCAGACGGCACTTCAGTTGTCTATGCATGAGTGGTTACGTCAGCATATGCTCTGTCCCTCTCGATTACTCTCCTTCCCTCTCCTTCCCTCCCCCTTCCCTCTCTCTCTCTCTCTCTCGTTATTATCATATATTAGTATCTGCTGCCGGATAGCCATTTACTACGGGATACTATCAGACTATCACTTGTGGCGCCATCTATGACACTTATTGTAATCAATCTGAGAGCGCCTCTACTTCACATGCCCATGGCAAATTATACATATACACACACATATATATATATATATATATATATATGCATATATATATATATATATATCCACAGTAAAACCCCTCCATACCGACCCCTCCACATATTTATCACTCCCCTATATCGATCGCTTTATTTGGGTCCCAACAATGCCATCGTAAGGATATTCTAACTCCCTAAACTGACCACCTCCCTAAATGGACCATTTAAAGTCGGTCCCATGGTCAGTCGATTTAGAGAGGTTTGACTGTATATATATACTCTATATACTATATATATATACTATATATATATAAATATATATACATACTCTCGTGCGTATATGATACATAGTTATATATATATATATGTGAAGTGGGCGAGCCTTATATATATATAACTATGTATAATATACGCACAAGAGTATGTACGGTAAAAACTCTCTAAATCGACCGACCATGAGACCGAATTTAAATGGTCCATTTAGGGAGGTGCTCGGTTTAGGGTTTTGTTTTATCGTTACAATAGTATTAATATTTAAATGGGCGATTGTTTGGGACAAAAGAAAAGCGATCACACTTCCTGTCTACCATTCGCTATTTCACTATTTCGATATCGGGGAGTGGTCGATCTGTGGAGGTAGTCGGTTAGAGAGGTTTATAGTATAGTTATATGAATCTTACCTTGGTACAGATGATGGATAACTCTTGTTTTCCCGAGGTACAAGCCTCGGATAGTCGTGGTCGAGGGAGAAGGAAGCAACATCCGGGTCCAGCAATTAGCATATTCCACTCATAATGGGAGGATGTTATGAGCAGGTTCAGCAGTTTTTTACAAAGCAATACCAACAATTCCAAAATAAGTATTGGACGAAAACTTACAAGGATTGATAACAATGCATATAGCACTGATTGACGTACTTTTTGCAATACTTAGTAACATGTTAACACAGTTATTCATGTAAAAGTATTTGTTATCCAGTGCGGTAAACTTTTCCATTTTTTGTGCCGCCTGTTGCTGAACGGAGAGATGTTTGGCAGGAGCCAATTCATCGCTTAGATCTACTGTAGATTGTTATTACAATGCTCTCTGTTCTAGCAAAAATCAAATATCTTGTGCATCTTAACTAATAGTAATACTATTTTGTTCACACCAAATACCTTCAGCTAATTTTATCAGTGCCACAGATATGGCCTATATATATATATATATATATATACATATATATATATACATATATACATACAGTAAAACCTCTCTAAATCGACCGACCTTGGGACCGACTATAAGTGGTCCATTTAGGGAGGTGGTCGGTTTAGGGAGGTAGAATATGGTTACAATGGTATTGTTGGGACCCAAATAAAGCGATCAATATAGGGGAGTGGTTGATCTGTGGAGTTGGTCGGTTAGGGAGGTTTTACTGTATATGGATAGTGATAAGTCAATACCACCCCTCAGTTCCTTTCTCTATGTGTATTTTATTATCTACTAACTTCAGCCACATATATTTTTTAAAAGATAAAAATATCAAAACCAACACAATTATCTAAATTTGATTATACATATCTAACTTAGATACTGGTGCGCTTATTAAACATTTGTCATCATACAAAAGGGAATACTGAGGCACTTGAATAGAACTTGTACTGCTGAATGTCAGAGTTTTGGCAAGCATGCCAAAAATTAATTCTGCATGGTTACACTTCAAATATCTAAAGATTTAGCCATTTACAATTTAAGTGACTTCAAGATGAAATAAGGTATGTAATGATGATCAACCTAATGTATTTATCAGAAACTCAAAACGATCGAACTATGCAACTTTAAATTCCACTCAGCATAAAAACAATATATATATATGAGTCAGCCTCACGAAAATGGGCCAATTGGTGGTTTATTTAAGATGGTGGCGTCGCAATTCTTAAAGTGTAGTGCATTTCTTTGTTTTATATTAAATTATCCTAGCACAAGTAACGTTGTTGTATTTTCTCTACCTTAACATTCAGGATAAATTTAAGGACTTTCCAATACCTCTGTCAATGCTAAACTATAATTATGACGATCGACGCCGACATCCAATGATCGACGCCGACAACTTCCCCCGATTGGCCTCTTTTCGTGATCCTGACCCATATAGATGCTGGTGTAAAAAAGCACCAACAATGTCGTAAAATGTTGTCTGTTGTTACTAATGTTACATTGATATATAATATATTGGTATATACACGCATATATATTATATTGAAGGAAACATATATACAAAAATAATGTGTGTAGAGTGAGGGAGAGAGAGAGATCATTAATAGGAACCAGTGGTCCACAACTGGTTCATCAAAGGCTGTGGTATGTGATGTCCTGTCTGTGGGAAAGTGCATATAAAAGACACCTTGCTACTTATCGGAAAGAGTAGCCTATGTGGCGGCAGCAGGTTTCCTCCAAAGAAATATGTCAGAATGATCATACGTTTGATGTCCAATAGCTGATTATAAAAATCAATGCGCTCTAGAGGCATCATTAAATAAAACAAGCTTTACCTTTTGCGATAACCAGCGGCATTCACACATTTCGCCGCTTCTTGGTACCATCGTCTATTGAGTAGAACGCTCCATAATGCCACTTCGTTGTAGAGTTTTTCGCCACAGCGTAATAATAACTGATAAATAATTGGCCTTTGCGACACATTCCACGTGCACTCATGGGTTGGTTGGAAGCAGGTCAGGAAAATACTTCTGTAAAAACGCATGCAACATGCATTAGGTCGCGTTCGATTGTATGCGTCGTCCACGGCTGAACCGGCTTGTCTTGTAAGTTATTAATTAGTTAGCCACAGAGGCAGACCCTTTGGCCCCTGGGGCCAAATGTATGAACAAGTTTTTATCGGCTCTGGTGTTAAGGGCGGCCGGCAGGTTAGCTAACGTCAGTGTTGGTATATGTGTCACGGGAAATGTATGTGGCCAAAGCACGGCTTGGTTAGCTAACCAGTGCGTTATTTATAGATTTGGGGAAACCCTCTGTGCCTTCGTCGATTAGTTTACATTCATCGATTTGACAATATGAATAACACCGCCAGTGCGGCAGCAGCGTTAATAACGGTTCGATTTTAGGGTTAATTTGATTACGTGGGTAAATCTGTCAAATATGATCGCATTGAATAGATTTGGCTATAATATACTCCCGTCGATACGGCGGCGGGGGTGGCCATGTTTAGTTGACGTTTGACAGTATGGATATTGACGTCGATGTGGCGGTGGCGATTTGTTTGCATTCATCGATTTGACAATATGAATAATGCCGCCGATGTTGCTGCTACGTTAATATCGCTTCGAATTTAGGGTTAATTTAATGAAATTTCACGATTTGAGTATGTAATTCTGTTAAATATGATCGCATTGAATAGATTTGGCCGTAATCGGTCCCAAACACGGACGTTAAACCTGCTATAAGTTGGGGTTAGTGTAGGCAACATTAACTCTCGAGGCGTTTGCCTAACCCGGGCACATACATTGTCACTTTTGGCCACTAACCCGGGAAATCCGCGCGACGCACAGGTCAGGACCGCTAACCCAGCTTCATACATTTGGCCCCAGATGAGCAACAGCTTGATTTCTGGAATTTTACTGACCTAGATAATTGGTAATCAGAGAGATACTGATATATATATATATATATATATATATAGTAAAACCTCTCTAACCGATCACCTCCACAGATCGGCCACTCCCCTATATCGATCGCTTTATTTTGGGTCCCAACAATACCATTGTGAAGATATTCTAACTCCCTAAACCGACCACATCCCTAAGTCTAAATGGAACCACTTAAAGTCGGTCTCATGGTCAGTCGATTTAGAGAGGTTCTATTTAGATATATATATATATATACACACACACACACTGTATAATGAATTATGGGAATATACACGCAAGTACTGCCGACTATATACATTATGTATCTTCCCTCCCCCCCTCCCCCCTGCCCCCTGCAGGAGGGAGGCATTACACACTCCCTTTGCTATGCACCTTCTGCAGCAGTCTCTGGTGTGATTACACAGACTGTGCGCGCGTGTACTACTATCTAGTCGAGTAGGTAGTTCTTTGTTTATTATTGTTTAACGTCCTTTCAACACCTTAGGTCATATCAGGACTGGTACCGACTTGTGACAGTTCACATTCTTTTTTTCTTTTTTTTGATGGATTTATTTACACTGCTCATAACGGATAAGTGTGGCAATACTTGTTTTCACCGCTGGTCAGCACTAGTTCAATTAGATTCAAATCTCTCATGGGGAATTTATAGTGCTGCCCCACTGGGAGACCAGGCTGCCAGCACCATGACCTAATATCCCACTCAGTCACATTATCCTGACACTGAGCCAACCAGTCCTTGCCCTATCCTAATAATGCCAAGCGTCTGGCCAGGAAGCGACAAGTATCAATATTTAAGCCATTGGTTTGACTCGACCATGATTTGAATCCCACAATCAACCAAAACGGGAGACAGATGCTCAACTCATTCAGCCATCTCGTCTGGTCCTCTAGTATGTATCAGTCACATTACAGCAACATTCAATTCGCTGCTATATAATGGCAAACATATGTGTTGTATACTATGTGAGTATAAATAGCAGAGGCTACTAGTTCATCACACAGTAATAGAACTAATACTGTTGAGCTGGACTTGGCCACTCATGAGGCAGTGGTAGTATGGGAAAGCGACTCCAGGTGCCACCAGTAGTCTGCTTAACCACAACGGGTACTGGGTGAAATAGAAATTTACATCTAAAAAAACGACGGAATTATTGCTCTAGGTCTAAATCTAGACTTTTCGAAATATTAATTTAGGGGTGAAATGTGTTGATAGGAAAATTGATACACAGTGACGCGTTTATTAAACTGACATTGAATGTAAGACTCCATCTGTTAAAAAAAAAAGATTTAAATGCTACTATAGTTGGTATTTTTATTCTATTTTCGTGTAGTTTTGTTCTGGCTATTCAATTAATTAATACCGAAGAGCGAACCACAGCAAGAGTTGACCAGACGGAGTGGCCGAATCAGTAGAGCACAGGCTCCCTGTGTGGCAGGTCAGGAGTTCGAATCCCAGTCGAATCAAACCAATGATTTGCACTTGCTATCCGGACCGCACTTCGTCCACACCTCTCTCTAGCTCCTCTCCGCTGGCCTTGCTCCTCCTTGATATGTCTGAAAAGAGTTCCAGGAGGGGGAGACCGCCAGCATTTCACTTTCTACTCTTACTCTGTCCGTGTCTTTGGTTCGCTGGATGGTCGTCATAGAGAAAATAGACACGGTCCTCATTTCTCTTTCCTAGACTCTACCCTTTTTTTTTCTCCCAGGCATGCTTCTCTCCCTGACCAAGGGAGTTTTTTGCTTGGGTGGGGCCCTTTACCTTTAGGTTTCTCTTGCTTTGTTCTCGTTGCTGGAACCGCTGGACCCATCTTTACCAGCCCTGTCTGCTGGATACAAGTGCTGTGCTACCGCCAGACCGGAGATTCTGGACCGCCCCAACAACTCGTCGTTTAATCATTGTAAAGACATCCCCCCCAGCTTCTACAACCGTCCCACCAGAAGATTATTCTTCAACCAAAGATTGGGCCGATTTATCGGAGCCTCTCTATAATCTTCCAGTTCTGCAACCGGTACCCGCTGTAAGGTTGCAAACAACCCAGTATCTCTCTATCCCAATGATTTACTAAAGTGATATGTGTCGCGATCTAGCATGGCATTCAGCATTACTAGGATAGGGCAATGATGGGTTAGCTCAGTATCAGGATAATATGAATGAATGGGAAATTAGGTCATGGTGCCAGCGGGCTGGTCTCCCAGCGGTCAGCACTATAAAGTCACCATGAGTGTGCATTGGTACAAGTCGGTACCCATCCTGATATGACCCTAGATGTTGCCAGGATGTAAAACCCAAACAAACGAACAAACACAACACAAGTTAATTTCATGTGACTGACGTCGGAGGGCAGGTTGGTTGTGGAAATAGTCTATTATAAGGCCAAATAAAGAAATTTAAATTGGTGATCATCCCCGCCCATGCCTGAAAAATCGCCTGCTCCTTATAATAACATGCGGTTGCTCGGCCGCTTTGAGCACCCCATGCTACTACAATACTCTTCCCCTTCATATCACCTGTGATGCAGTCATACTAAACCAATAGTACCAACTTATCAACCAACACTAACCAATACTAAGGAAGAAAGGAAGACAAGTCACACAGATAGACAGTGAGGGTGTTGTGCTTTAATGACACCAACTCCTGCTCACCTACCAGTGACCTATCAACCTAACCCCTCACCTTCTACTGTCCACACTATGTCTCATTATCAACTTAGCCTGTATACTGAAAGCAGTGCCTACAACCCATGGGACAGGAGTCTTCGGGATGTGTATACGCTCAATTTGAATAGGTGAATTTGGCTAGCACCAGACAGAGTGCCTGGCGTTCCTGCTCAAGAGTGGGTCTGTCTCACTCAAGAGCCAGGAGTAGAGTGATCCCTCTCCAGAGTGTCTGGAGAAGTTTCTTGAATAATTAGTTAGAATGAGACTTGTGCGGCCATGATAGGCCAAGGGGGGTCAGGTGACCGGATCTCCCACAGACAGCCAATCAGACACTCCCCTACAGACTGGTCAGTGCAATGCCCTAATATGGGGGAGTTGCCACCCCAAACCAGCCTGCAGGGTGTGGCTCTAAGGAATGTAGTATGGCTGGTGTGCTTGGCCCTGGGTCTGGTAGGGGCAGATAGTTGCATACAGTTACAATTAGATATATATATGTATATATATATACCAATTGTGTCCTTTTTCTCCAATTGCATTCTTTATGAATACATAGAGGAACATTTCATCAACCTTGAACTGCTTCATATATAAGAACATCTGTTCATTAACTTTAGGCGTCATGCATGAACATATATCTCACATAGTTTATATCATGTCATCATGTGAGTGGGGGCCCATTGCTTTTAGATTACATAACCTTCTCCCCACTCCAAGCCCAAGAATAATAATGCTCTCTGTCCATATATAATTCTTTACCGAAAATCCGTATATTTTTACATCCTGATTTTTTTTTAACTGTTAAAAGTGTGTCGGGCTAGAACTAGAAATAGCAATTCTATTTCCGTAAGCACACAAGCTGAGCAAAATAGTTTCTTTGTGTTTAAAAAAAAAATGGTATTCATATATATCTGTTTCAGTGTCATAGCACTCGTCTTCTGACCATATTTGTTACAGGTATATATATATTATATATATATGTGTGTGTGTATTTACACAATTTTATAGTTTATATCGTAAATTGAAGTGTGATGTAAATTCTGAATTTAAAGTGTACACAATGCAATAGAGGGGGTGTAATGACGTCACGAGACAACTTTTGGTTGCCATATTGGATTACATACAGAAGGCTTGCAACTGTCTACATTTTCACGACTTGCAACTATCTACATTTACGTGTCACTGTGTTGAGCAGTTTGGCCTCATAAGTTGTTGTTAAAGTGCTGTAAGACAATGGATGTACACTGCCCGGAACCGCTCAGAAAACAAGAAAACTCTGTTTTACTGCATCAGCATACATTCACAACATGGTTAGAGAGGGTGTTGTTAATCCAAGATGGCTGACCACTGAACGCTGACCTCTGAGTGATGACGTTACGTGCACAACCTCTATAAGTAACTTATTTTACTTAAGTTACATATTACGTCTACGTCATATGCCAGAAAAATACCAAAATTAAAATAAAAACCGCCTGCCACTGCCAGACCATGCTTTGTGTGATCAAAAGGATGATCCCCCAACTTTTTATTTTATTTGCCCTGATGGTGAAAGACAAGTGCCTCTGTACTTGAAACAAAAACAACAAAAAAGTCTGATGACTTAAAAGAATAAAAATTACATTTAAAAGGAAAATAACTTACGCTTGTGCAGCTTAGGCCACTCCGGTTCGGCGGTTGAGGCGAGCCAGGAGGCGGGGCTGGGAGCGAGGCAGGGGGCGAGGTAGGAGGCGGGGCTGGAGGCGGGGCTGGGGGCCGGGCTGTATTCGCTGGAACCACCGTGCGACATCTGTAACATGCCGTCATGGCGCATGTATGACGGCACAGACCGGAAGTCCTGCTCCCCGTGACACGTGACCACAGGGCGGCCGGGAACCAGACAACCTGGAGGAGGGTAATTGCACATTTAGCCGCCATTTTAAAGCTGCACAGTTCGATGAAAGCATGAACGTTTCTAAACCAAAACACTGAGCTAGATTTGATACTATATATCTAACTTAGATACTGGGCTAGATTTGATACTATATATCTAACTTATATACTGAGCTAGATTTGATACTATATATCTAACTTAGATACTGAGCTAGATTTGATACTATATATCTAACTTAGACACTGAGCTAGATTTGATACTACATATCTAACTTAGATACTGAGCTAGAGTTGATACTATATATCCAACTTAGACACTGAGCTAGATTTGATACTACATATCTAACTTAGATACTCAGCTAGAGTTGATACTATATATCCAACTTAGATACTGAGCTAGATTTGATACTATATATCTAACTTAGATACTGAGCTAGATTTGATACTACATATCTAACTTAGATACTGAGCTAGAGTTGATACTATATATCTAACCTAGGTACTGAGCTAGAGTTGATACTACATATCTAACTTAGATACTGAGCTAGATTTGATACTCTATATCTAACTTAGATACTGAGATAGATTTGATACTCTATATCTAACTTAGATACTGAGCTAGATTTGAGACTATATATCTAACTTAGATACTGAGCTAGAGTTGATACTACATATCTAACTTAGATACTGAGCTAGATTTGATACTACATATCTAACTTAGATACTGAGCTAGAGTTGATACTACATATCTAACTTAGATACTGAGCTAGATTTGATACTCTATATCTAACTTAGATACTGAGCTAGATTTGATACTTTATATCTAACTTAGATACTGAGCTAGATTTGATACTATATATCTAACTTAGATACTGAGCTAGATATGATACTACATATCTAACTTAGACACTGAGATAGATTTGATACTTATATCTAACTTAGATACTGAGCTAGATTTGATACTATATATCTAACTTAAATACTGAGCTAGATTTGATACTATATATCTAACTTAGATACTGAGCTAGATTTGATACTACATATCTAATTTAGATACTGAGCTAGATTTAATACTATATATCTAATTTAGACACTGAGCTAGATTTGATACTACATATCTAATTTAGGTACTGAGCTAGAGTTGATACTATATATCCAACTTAGATACTGAGCTAGATTTGATACTACATATCTAATTTAGATACTGAGCTAGATTTGATACTATATATCTAACTTATACACTGAGCTAGATATGATACTATATATCTAACTTAGACACTCAGCTAGAGTTGATACTATATATCTAACTTAGATACTGAGCTAGAGTTGATACTATATATCTAACTTAGATACTGAGCTAGATTTGATACTATATATCTAACTTAGATATTGAGCTAGATATGATACTACATATCTAACTGAGACACTGAGCTAGATTTGATACTTATATCTAACTTAGATACTGAGCTAGATTTGATACTACATATCTAACTTAGATACTGAGCTAGAGTTGATACTATATATCTAACTTAGTTATTGACGCCATTTGTTGATGCACAGAACTTTAGGACTATACAGTAAAACCTCTCTAAATCGACCGACCATGCGACCGACTTTAAATGGTCCATTCAGGGAGGTGGTCGGCTTAGGGAAGTTTTTCTATCATTACAATTGTATTGTATGGGCAATCGTTTGGAACCCAAATAAAGCGATCGATATACTGGGGGGTGGTCGATCTGTGGAGGTTGTTGTTGTTTGTTGTTTGTTGTTGTTTTACGTCCTAGCAACATCTAAGGTCATATCAGGACGGGTACCGACTTGTGACAGTGCTCACTCATGGCGACTTTATAGTGCTGTCCCACTGGGAAACCAGGCCGCCGGCACCATGACCTAGTATCCCACTCAGTCACATTATCCTGGCACTGAGCACACCAGTCCTTGCCCTATCCTAATAATGCCGAGCGCCTGGCTAGGAAGCGACAAGTATCAATTTTAAAGTCATTGGTTTGACTCGACCGGGACTCGAACCCACGACCCCACGATCTACCAGCACGGGAGACGGACGCTCTAACTCATTCGGCCATCCCGTCTGTGGAGGTGGTCAGTTAGAGAGGTTTTACTGTACCAAGTCGATTTAATCAAATTGGTTACTGATGGAGCTTGTGGTGTTAGTACTTTTTATTTGCATACCAAAATTAAATTAGCATGTTTGCACTTCAAATGTCTTCAAAGTTAGCCAATCA
This sequence comes from Branchipolynoe longqiensis, assembly GCA_030323885.1. Classification (NCBI taxonomy): domain Eukaryota; kingdom Metazoa; phylum Annelida; class Polychaeta; order Phyllodocida; family Polynoidae; genus Branchipolynoe; species Branchipolynoe longqiensis. The sequence goes on along the minus strand of CM059190.1, from coordinate 41,188,993 downwards.
TAATCAAAGTTACCTCAAACTAAGGTAAGGTAGATTATAACGATCAACCTAATATAAGATGTCTTTTAAAAATAGCAAGAGGAGATTTAGCAAGGTCAGATGTTTGTCTGTCGTCTGCTATGGAATGTGTATGTGTGCACGTGAGTACGAATGTGTATGTGTTGTATAATCTGTTATGCGAGTATAAACTGAAATTCCCACTTCCCATTATTGTTTTTGGGGAGTTTTCAATCACATTGGTGCGCTGAAGGCTGCAAATATGCAGCACTGTATGGGCACTGCTGAGTGCGGTCCCATGTGATCGGGAGTTGGCTTTTGATGGGTAGTGGTCAGAGAAATTGGGAGGGGGGGAGGAAAAACGCAGCCTAAGAGCCCAACCACATTCCTCTGAGAGGGCCAGGGGAGGCTGGATGGTTGGTGTAGTTTTATGCCCTAGGAAGGCCCTAGGCAATACCAGGACGTTCACCGACTTGTGACAGCACGCACTCGTGGTGACTTTATAGTGCTGCCCCACTGGGAAATCAGCCTGCCAGCACCATGACCTGATGTCCCTTTATCCTGACACTGTGTGCCCAGTCCCTGTCCTGACCTCATAACGCCCATTATTTGTATTATTGTATGTCTTGATATCTGTCACTATAGTATCAGGTACCGACCATGTATGTAAAGTAACCCTACACTGACGCCTCCTGTATATAAAGTCGCCATCAGTGCGCACTGTCACAAGTCGGTACCCGTCCTGCTATGACCTTAGACGTTGCCAGGATGTAAAACTCCAACAACCAACCAACCGGCTCGCCGTGCAACACGTGTGTTGCCGATACTACTAGGTACTTGTCACCCTCTCCCGGCGCGCCGGGAGCAATCAAACACAGCCGGAACTCCACTGACTCCACCAGGTGCATGCGCCCCTTTTGTTGCGGCGGCTGGAATTGCAGGAGTGCAAATATAAGGAGGCACCTTTTAGTCAGCAGGGGCATTGATCATAGGGGTTGGGTGGGGTCGGGGGGCGGGAATGGGGGGATGGGGACGGGCGATGGGGACGGGAGGCGGGTGACGGGAGGCGGGGAACAGGAGGCGGGAGGCGTCGGGGGGCGGAGACAGGAGAGGCGGGGAGGAGGAGAGGGGGCATATGGGGGGGGGGGGGGGGGATTAGGGGGTGGGGGTGGGGGGTGGGGGGGGGGGCCGGGGATAGGAGGTGGGAGGCGGGAGGATGGGGGGGGGGGGGACGGGGTCGGGGGACGGGGGGATGGAGGGGGGATTTATCGGCTCGGGAGGGTGACGGCTGTGTCATCGTCCAACTGTTGTCACTCACCCGCCCCAACCAATCCACGCACTGTCAGCCCTTCCGGTCACATGTGGGGGGCTGTGAAGGTGGGGGGGGGGTGGAGGATGCGGGGGGATGGGGGTGTAAACAATTCGGTTTTTCACATCGTGCCTTTTATCTCTCATCGACCTCTGAATTGGCTTCCTGCTCATTTAAAGTTATTCCTCCCGTATCGACTATCTCTTGTCCTCTCCCGTCACTCCCCGCTCCCCTCCGCGCCGGGTTCTTGGCTTAATGCTGCGATGGAAGCAGCCGTTCCACAGTGTATGCGCTGGAGGATGGCCCGGGGTAGTAGAACCATATCAGTTTCTACACTCTCCTATGACAAATTGCACATTCTATGATTCAGCCGGGCTTGAGCATTGTTTGACAGGATACGCCACAATTGCGCAGGTTTCTGGGTTTAATGCTATGATTGCAGCAGCCGTTCTGGTCGTGCCTATGTGTTATCGTTTGGATGGGATCCATCGCAAATGCGCTGTTCCACAGCATATGCATCAGAGGATGGCCTGGGGTCATAGCACCATATCAGTTTCTACACTTGCCTATGACGAACTGCACTCTCTGCGATCCCGAGCCATCCGCCAGCGCATACCCTGTGGAATGGCTGCTGCCGTCATAGTTTTAAGCCCAGAACCCGGCGCATTTGCGATGGATCCAGTCCAAACGATAACGCATGACCAGAACAGTTGCTGTCAAAAACTTTCAAATGCACATATCTCACTCCATATGGTTCACTCCTTTTTACATTCAATAACAAAAAAACATTTTCCTTTTATATACAGTGTACTGACAAATTTCAAAAGGATGCGAGCAAACCACATGCGTGTGCATCGTCACATACATTTAGACCACCAAGGATATGTGTAGACGCTATGTATGTGGGACAAATTAGAACTGTTCCAAGTTTGTTTGTTTTCCTGGACAGGTATACCAATTCCCTTTAACATTTCGCATTGCTATCTAATGAATTTGCATTTCTCATGTACATATTATTGCTCTGTTATTATTTACTTTTATGTCATCCATATGTCTCATCCTCCATCATACCATACATAGTCCAGATGGCAGATGCAATTTTAATTGACAAATGTAAAAATTTCAAAATTTAAATTACCCAAATTGATTAATTATCTTTTATAGATTTGACCAAACAGCATTGAATATCCAACATGGAGGGGAGGGGAAACATCCACCTCATTTCCCCTCTAGGTATGGCCCTGCACAGTAGGCCCAGTTGGTTGAGGGAGGCTAATGAGGTCACAACATTGGCCTAATTGGTTAATGACCTCCCTGCATAATGGATGTTTCAAAGTGATACCCCTGTCACACTATGATGTAATGAGCGAACGTGAGCCTAACGTGGTGATTTTTCGTCATTACGTTGATGTACGTTGGATTATGTTATGATGACGTCATAATGACGTTAGACTGATGTCGAGCTACGTCACATTACGTCGTGTTACATCGAGTTACGTCGAGGTTTTGGACATGTTCAAAAATTTCAACGTAGATCGAACGTAAGGTTTATGTTTGCTGTACGTTCTGTTCACGTTCAGCGAACGTCAATGACGTTAAACGGACGTTAGGCAAATGCTGCTCACTACGTTCAACTACGTTCCACTACGTTGACCCACATTAAACCAGGTGGAAATGCCCACGCGGCATAATGGGAACGTCAGGAGAACATCAGGAGAACGTCAGGAGAACATCAGGAGAACGTAATTCAACATATGTTCAACGTCTCATGACGTATGTAACATCACGTAACGTTCTTCTGGCGATGGAATAACGTTCATAACGCTCCGTGAGTGTAATGATGTTGTCCTCTCTCGTTGAATGACGATATCACTACGCTTTACCGTCCACTACGCTGCATCCACGTTCAACTTGTGCCCAAATTTGCATACTACGCCAAGATTCTTCACGTTCTCCCTACGTTGACGTCATTACATCGTAGTGTGACAGGGCCATAAGTGTCCAAAGAGATGAAGTTATACATTCATGGATTATTCTGTATATGCTGTCCTAAATCATTATCTAATAGTTGGATATATAGGATCAAATGTAAGTAGTTGTTTTAATTTTGACAAAATTATATTTCATCGGACCATGCAACTTTAATAGAAGCATTAAGCCGACTCAACTAAACCACTTGCGTTCAGATGCGCAACTTACGCATACATATGCATACACACATACATACATGCATACATGCAAACATACACACATACATGCACACATACATACATACACATACATCCACACACACATCCACACATACAGATACATACATAAACACATACATACACATATACATACACATGTATACACACATAAATACACACTTGTATTCACACGTACATACACTGATACACACATACATCCACACATACATCCACACATACATACAAAAATACATGCATACATACACACATACATCCACACATACATACACACATGGATACACACATATGCAAACACACATACATACACAAATGCATACACACATGCATACACACGTAGCTTCACGCATACACACATACATACATACATCGATGCTGCCGACGTGTGGAAGAGCTGACCTTGAAAGTTCAACATAGTTGAACTCTGGTCAACATTTGCGCCCTATTGCGCAGTCTAGTGGTGCTATTACATTACGACGCATCGCGCAAATGTATGTCGACGTATGTGATTTTTTGCCGCTACGTTGGGATACATCGTTATGCGTTATGCGTGCGTTAGGCGCTCGTTGGTATACATCAATGTACGTCAACGTTCGTCGAGATACGGTGTCGCACGTCAGGGGGTTGGCAAAGTTTTGTGCATGCACAAAACTGTTGACGTATGACAATGTGTGGATTTTATGTCCGCCATACGTTATGTATGTGTTAGGCGTACGTCGATGTATGTTACTGTTAGATGTATGTTAGTCAAACATTGTTCACTACATTCCACTATGTTGACCTACTTTAAAGGCAGTGGGAATGTACAGGCCGCATACTGACAACGTATGGATAATGTAGCCTAACGAATGCCTGACGTATGTCTAACATATGTTTAGCGTTTCTCCAGCATGTCTTGACATATGTAACATATGATGCATGGTTCTGGCGATCGAATAACATATATAACGTTCATCGGCATTCTGTACACCCCCCACCCCCAACTCCCAATAAATGGGAGTTGGGGGTGGGGGGTGGTAGTAGTCATGCTGCGTGTGACTCAGTGGGACGACATGTGTGAGGTCGTCCCACTCAGTCACACAGGTCGTCCCACTCAGTCACTCTGTGTGACTGAGTGGGACGACCTGTCCCACTCAGTCACACGGTCCGTTCACGCATCTGAACGGACCGTGAGCGTAATTTGAGAATTTTTCGCCGGGAGGTATGTTAGCCATACGTTGGCCATACGCTGTGTATACGGCATGCATATGTCCAACTTTGCCCCCCATGCCGAAAAGTTTGATGCTTCTTGACGTAAAAAAGTGATTTTACACATTGGCGGCGCGCTGTCGAGATGCATCATAATGTGACAGGGCCATAACGCCGTCAAGAGTCCGCGTAAAGTCTAAATGGGAGCGTGGGCTTGCGCCGTGTTGCGCCATCTAACGCCGTCTAGCGCCGTGTTACGCCGTCAAAAGTGTAAACGGGCCTTCAGGGAGGGAGGGAGCTGGGCAAGGGGAAAGGGTGAAGGGGAGGCGGGAGGGAGGGGTTGTTGCAAAGGGCTTGGGGGGGGGGGGGTATGTGGGGGGCGTGACAAGGGAGGAGTTGGGGGGTGGGGGGTGGTAGTAGTTGTTTAACAGGGAGGGTGGGTACAATAAATAACTGGGCAACAGCTGAAGTTCCCATGAATCAACAGGCACCCGCTACGTTTGTTCAGGGTGTCACCTGGGGGTGGGGTGGGGGTGGGGAGAGGAGGAGGAGAGGAGGGGTGGGGGAGAGGAGGGGAAGGGGTGGGGGTCTTGATGTAAGCGGCCGGATGCTCAGTCCGTCAGTCAGTCAGGGGGGTTGACGGGGGGAGGGGGGAGGCATCGGCACACCTGAGTGTGTACATTTCAATGGGGGGACGACTCCTGGTTACCCCACCTGTGGCGTCAGTAAACAATACCTTTAGAAAGCGCCCCCGTTTAATTTTCACCTGCTTTTGGGTATACTATATGATTTTTTGTTTGTTTGTTACCAGATGCTAAAGTAATGTATTATATATCACTCTATTGGTCGCAGTTGAATAACATCCACGTGCGTGTGTTTTCAATCAGATATGAGATTCGGCAGTGTGCCTCAGATTCTATATCGACAGTTGAAAGTAGATGGGTTTTGGGTTACTGTTTTTTGTGGGGGGTTTTTGGGGGGCGGGGTTATGGTGGTTTTTTTAGGGGGTGGGGGGGGGGTTATGAGTGTTTGTCCCTGCCTTTTGTGGAGGTCGACTTAGAGGATTTCTTTATCGCAGGCATATAATCCTTTCGCTGCCTGATCAAAGCGCATGCTGCCAATTGTACACCACATACATGCATGCATGCACTCACAAAATGCACAGAGTGAGTAAAGTTAGATAACACAGTTTGTTTGTTGTTGTTTTACGTCCTAGCAACATCTAAGGTCATATCAGGACGGGTACTGACTTGTGACAGTGCGCACTCAATGCGACTTTATAGTGCTGTCCCACTGGGAAACCAGGCCGCCAGCACCATGACCTGGTATCCCACTCAGTCACATTATCCTGACACTGAGCACACCAGTCCTTGCCCTGTCCTAATAATGCTGAGTGCCTGGCTAGGAAGCAACAAGTATCAATTTTTAAGTCATTGGTTTGACTCGACCGGGGTTCGAACCCACGACCCCACGATCTACCAGTACGGGAGACGGATAGATAACACAGATATCAAGCATATAGCCCAAATCATCATCAGCTTCGAAAAAATAATGAATGATCTGGTAGCCATTTCTGTGTCCTCACGATGTTTGGTTTTGTTTTTTATAACTATTGTGTATGTGTTGCATAAGGATTTATGCGGATATTTAAATACAAATAGCTACTGCAACTTTATATTACCAGTTATCTCTAATAGTGCTGCTGGTGGCGCCCCAATTTGGGATATATTTTTTTAACAGTTCTACTCAATATTGTTGATGCTTCTTTAAGGTGGACATTTCCCTAATTCATAGCGAATATCCATGTAAAATCTGCAAATTAAATTCAAGTGACCAGACCTTTAAATCATCAAATTTTACTTATCTATTCGTTTAATTTTTAATTTTTTTAATTTGTTGATTAAGCAGGAAAAATGTCAATCGCGTACAATTGATCTTCCTCATTCCACTGATCATTGCCCCTTCCTGGTAATGACAAGCGCCAGGCTAGGTAGCGACAGGTATAACATGTTTAAGTCATTGATTTGACTCAGCCAGAGTTCGAACCGCGTGGGTTCGAATCCCACGAGCTGCCACGTGGAAAGCAGGCGCTCAACTCATTCGGCCATCACATCTGGTTAAATGCTCAAGTCTTAAGCCGTGTTCACACGGGGCAGTTAATTCCAATCATATGAATCGACTTGCCTAGTACGGCTCAGATTTGGCGTGTGAACGCGCGTCTGAGTCGGTTTAGGGCTGATTCGAATCAACTAGATCGCTTCATCTATACCACCTCTGTAGGTGGTTTATATGAAGCGAATTTTATGATTCGACTTATATCGCCCGTGTGAACGGAACCAACTTACTTGATGCGGATTAAGGACGTAACGCGCATGCGCAGTCGAAACCTTAGTTTGTTGACTTTCCGGTCGATCAAAAGCGCATATTATATAATTTGGTCTATGAACCGCTAGCTGTGCACAGATAGTTTTTTCATAATTTATTTTTAGGGTTTCACTGCTCAGCAGAAGTTTTGACCGTACCAAACCAATACGATTCAGTCCATACATATCTAGGTCGAACCCACACTCTCTCGTGCCGACGTCGACGAACCCAAACTGGCGCTAGCTAGTCTGGACTTGCTCATGCGCAGATATCCACTTCCGCCTTAAACCGATTCAAAGCACTGCCCGTGTGAACGCGAAACACTTTCAAACTCGGTCCGTGTGAACGTGCATCTAAATCGATTTATATGATTCGCATTGTCTAAATCGCTTTAAACTTTTCCCGTGTGAACACAGCTTTAGAAGCTAAATTTGTTTAATCAACTATTTATCGTCCTAATATGGCGACTAAATCCATCCAGCATATGGCATGTTCACCCACCCACCCCTACACAAGCCTTTGTCCGTTTCTGGCAAAAATATATTAGGTCGATTCTTATGATCTACCGTTTTTTACTTAAAGTTGCATAGTCCGATGAAAACATCAAATTTTCAAAACCGATGAAAACATCAAATTTTCAAAACCAAAACACTTATATAGACATAATTCTACGTATTCAACGTTGATACTGGTGCACTTATTAAGCATGTTTTGCTGCATAAAAGGTCGTAATAAGTCAATTTAATAGAACCTGTTACTACTTAAGTCTATGGTGCCAGAGTTTTGGTGTGCTTGCCAAAATTAATTTAGCAGGTTTTGAAGTCAAATATCTCCAAAGTTAGCCATTTAAATTATAAATTACTTCAAACTAAACTAAAGTAGATAATAGTGATTAGCATAATGCATTTATCTCAGAAAATTACAGAAATTCAAAAGCATCGGACTATGCAACTTTAAAATTGTTATCTTCAGAAATATCTGAAGTGTAAATATGCTAAATTAATGTTGACATGCTTGTCAAAATTATGGTCCCATAGGCTTCAACACACAGTAACAGGTTCTATTAAAATGATTTAGTATGACCTTCTATATAGTAATAAATACTTATTAAGTGCACCCACATCACAGTTAGAGACGTAGGTTCAAATCTAGATGACTGTTTTGTTTTCGAAAATTGTATGCTTGTATCGGACTGTGCAGCTTGACTTTGAGGGTGGTTTGTAACCTTACAACGGTTACTGGTTGCAGAACTGCAACATTTATAGAGAGGCTCCGATAAATCGGTCCAATCTTTGGTTGAAGATTAATCTTCAGTAGGTAGTGTTGTAGAAGCAGGGGACATCTTTACAACGTTGTAACAGTGAAGCGTTGAGGCGGCACCGAATCTCTTCGGTCTGGCGGTAGTTGAGCACTTGTATCCAGTCGACAGCAGCAAGAGTTTCGAGGAAGTGCGGGTAAAGATGGGTGCAGCGGTAGTTCCAGCAACGAGAACAAAGCAAGAGAAAACGTAAAGGGACAGGGCCCCACCCAAGCACACAACTCCCCTGGTCAGGGTGAGGAGTATGCCTGGGAGAGAGAAAAAAAGGGTAGAGTATAGGAAAGAGAAATGGGGAGAGTTGAGTCAAAGGACCATGTCTATTTGCTCTATCGTGACCAGCCAGCGAGCCAAAGACACGGACAGAGTAACAGTAGAAAGTGAAATGCCGGCGGGTCCCCCCTCCTGGAACTCTTTTCAGACATATCAAGGAGGAGCAAGGCCAGTGGAGAGGAGATAGAGAGAGGTGTGGACGAAGTGCGGTCGAGATAACAAGTGTCTGGACTGTGCAGCTTTAATATATCACAAGTTTGGCCGGTTTTCTTTATAGTAAAAGTGGTGTGCGCTGCAGCTGTGTAAGAACCCCGGTGCACCGGCTAAGTGCCGTTACGGCGGTTACGGCCCGAGCCGCTGCCGTGTGAGGCGGCCAGGACATATATGCAGGCGGCGGAGATTGCTTCAGGTAAATATGCACAGAGGGTTATGACATCACAGCACACACATATACACACAGCGCGTACACACACGCCCCTGGCGGCTTACTGAGGCACAAGGGCAATGTGTGCAGGTCTCCCGCTAGGGCGCGCGCCAACCCACCACGCTCCAACAAAAGACGCCCACCCTTCCACCACACCTACATAATCTACACGCACCAACCGACCCTCCACGCCTACCTGCTTACACCCACCCACCCACCCATCACACCTAATATATTTATTTATCTAAAACAATATGCCAGAGATTCAAAACGATCGGATAACCAATTTTTTGTTTAAAGCTGCATAGTCCGATGAAATATCAAATTTTCAAAACCAAACCAATTATCTAGATTTGATTTGACATATCTAACTTAAATACTGATGCACTTATTAAGCATTTGTTTCTGCGTCGAAGGCAATACTGAGTCAATTTAACAGAACCTGTTACTGCAGAAGTCTATGGTGTCAGAGTTTTGGCAAGCTTGCCAATACTAATTTTCCATGTTTGCACTCAAAATATCTCAAAAGTTTACCATTTAAAATAAAAGTAACTTTGAACTAATGTAAAGTAGATACTAGTGATTGATTTAATATATTTATCTCAGAAAAAAATACAGAAATTTAAAACCATCGGACTATGCAACTTTAACAAAAAGAAATCCCAACATATATCTTTTTAACTCTTGTTATATAGACCGGCACGGTGGACGAATCGGTACAGCGCAGGCCTCGCGTGCGGGAGATCGTGAGTTCGGTTCCCAGTCGAGTCAAACCGATGACTTTTAAACTGAAACATGTCGCTTCCTAGCCTGGTGTTTGGCATCAGTAGGATAGAGCAAGGACTGGTTGGCTCAGAGTCAGGATAATGTGACTGAGACCTGATATGACCTTAGAAGTTGCCAGGACGTAAACTCCAACAACCAACCAACCTTGTTATATATATATATATATTTATCAGTGTTTAGTACAGGCCACCCACAGCCCCCAGCAGCTGCAGAGGACTAGGTTGGTATTAGCAGTGGTCGTGGAGGGGCCGGTGCGTGTTGTTGCTTTACGTCCTAGCAACATCTAAGGTAATATCAGGACGGACACCGACTTGTGACAGTGCACACTCGTGGCAACTTCATAGTGCTGCCCCACTGGGAGACCAGGTCACTGAAGGTACCATGACCCGACATCCTACACAGTCACATTATCCTGATACTGAGCTAACCAGTCATTGTCCCATCCTATTATTAGTTGTTTAAGCAGGGGAAATTTCAGTCGCAGACGACTGGTGTTCCTCATTACACTGCTCCTTGCCCTATCCTAGTATTAGTAATGCTGAGTGTCTGACTAGGAAGCAACAAGTATCAATTTTAAAGTCATTGGTTTGACTCGACCAGGATTCGAACCCACGATCTACCAACACGGGAAGCGGACGCTCTAACTCATTCAGCCACACAGACCAATCCGCTTAGCACACAGTGTGATTTCAAAAGGTTGGTTGGTTGTTGGGGTTTTACATCCTGGCAATATCTAAGGTCATATCAAGACCGGTACAGACTTGTGACAGTGCACACTCATGGCGACTTTATAGTGCTGCCCCACTGGGAGACCAGGCAGCAAGCACCATGACCTGATATCCCACTCAGTCACATTATCCTGACACTGAGCCAAACAGTCCTCGCCCTATCCTATCAATGCCGAATGCCAGGCTAGGAAGCGACAAGTATGCATTTTTAAGTCATTCGTTTGACTCGACCAGGGTTACAAACCTGTGGGTTCGAATCCCATGATCTACCAAAAGGGAGACGGACGCTCAACTCATTCGGCCATCCCGTCTGGTCAGATTTTCAAACGGGAGCCGTGCGTGTTTTTCGCGCGTTGTCACTCGCTTTCACGTGTTTTCACGCGAGGCCCCGAGTAGTGAGTCGTGTGCGGCGCCGGGGTATATTAACTTCCCATCCAGCGGGCGAACATCTGCTATAAAAACAAACACCCCACCTTGGCCCTGTAATTGGGGATTACCATATCAGAAGGCACGGTTTGTAGCGACGCCTAGCGGCCGGTTTGCCAACAAGCACACGCCACAAAGGCATGCCGAACCGGCACCCTCCCTACTGGACGCAGCAGCCGAATCGGCAGAGCACAGGCTTCTCGTCCGGAAGGTCGGGGGTTGGAATCCCAGCCGAGTCAAATCAATGACTTAAAAAATTGATACTTGTCGTGTCCTAGCTTGGCGTTCGACATTAATCAGGGATGAAAGATCTCTGCGATTTCGCTGATTTCCGGGATTTTTCCTGTAGCTATAAGTGTATACTAATACATTGCGCCTGTCCTGATATGACCTTAGATGTTGCCAGGATGTAAACCTCCAACAACCAACCAACCAATACATTGTTTCACGCTGCAGCACCATCAGCGTATACTAATATGTGGTGCAAAAGACGCAGCACTAGCAGCGTATACCACTATTACTAATGACTTCAAACGGTGCAGCACTATCAGCGTATACTACTAATACATGCTTTAAATGCTGCAGCACTATCACTATATCAGCGTATACCAATATGTATGAAACCCGACTTCCGGGAATTTTCAGCGATTCCCTGACAATTATAAATATATATATATATATATATCTTTAAAATATATAATAATAAAAAAGATACAATCACTAAAAATAGATAATTATATATAATTGTAAAATATGGAATAACTGGAAAATATATAACAATCGAAAAAGATATAATAACTGTAAAAGATATAATAATGTATTATAAAATATGAAATGATTAATAATATATTACAACATATAATGATGTACTGGTAATTTAATAATGCAGAGTCATTGTATGTATACTAGCAATGTTCATTTAAAAATAGCTGCTATATCTGTTAATATATACATGAGATGTTAATAACCATGGTGTACGCTTATATAACAACAATCCCAGAGTAAACGTATTGCTTTATTCACCATAGTAGTCTTGAAGCGGACATCGTGGTTGCAGTTCTATATTTTAATTTGCATGCCCAGTCATTATTACAGATCTATTACTGAGTGTTACGTCATAATAAAGCGAAGTGAGACACAGAGCCTCTTTCAGTTTGAATCTGAATATTAAAGCTGCATAGTCTGATGAAAACCTCAAATTTTCAAAATCAAACCAATTATCTAGATTTAAGTCTATAAATTCAACTTATAGACTGATGCACTTATTAAACATTTCTCACCACATAGAAGGACACACCGAGGCAATTTAATAGAACCTGTTACTACAGAAGCCTATGGTGTCAGAGTTTTGGCATAATTGCCTAAATTAATTTTGCACGGTTGCACTTCAAAAGTTTGCAATTTAAAATAACACTCACTTTCAACTAAAGTAAGGTAGATTATAGCGATCAACCTAAGATATTTATCTCAGAAAATGACAGAAACTCAAAACCATCGAACTATGCAACTTTAAGTATAGCACAAAGCCCTGCCCCTACATTCCCCACACCACACCACCCCACCCCGACCACACTCCACCCCACCCCACCCCACCCCCACCCCCACCCCTACCCCACCCGACCCACGTCGAGCCCCATCCATAAGTGACACCGTATGGTGTGCTCAGCCAACCGTGACTGACATCATGCCCACACCTGCCTCCAAAGTTGGACTACTAGAATCCTATTGCTATCAATCCTGTTGTGCCACTCAACCCCGTCGCCAGTTCGCCTATAGGCTACACCCCCCCCCCCCACACCCACACACATCCACACACACCTACACCTACACCGCCCCTCACACACCCTCCCAACCTCCCGAGCCCCTTGTCTGACCAGGCCTATTCCAGACGACCAAGAGTCGTGACGTCATCAGTCAGCCAGCCGATCAGCATCTTCAAAAGGGTGTACCCAGCTGGTGCAATGCTAACAATTTCCACACTTACACATTATATCAACTGTAGTTGGGTAATCAACTTTTTTTTTTAAATTGTATTATTATTATTTGTATTATTATTATTATTATTATTATTTAAGACTTGTTATTATTAATATTATGTGTAAGGTGGTCTGGTTTTCTGTGCAGTTTTTAAAGATAAAATTGGAAATGATTCATACGAGGGATATATATATGTATGGGGGTCGCAATGACTGATCGTATTGTATGTCACATGACCACCTGCGTCTATTCTTTTGGCACGTTTTACTAAATGTGTTATCGACAAGGTTTTATCATTGTGTCTGAGTTGTGCTGACTGTACTTATCATATTTATTTATTAGTACTATTATATATACACATATTTACATATGTATACACATATATACATGTATATACATAATACGCATATACACAAATGCACATATACATATCTGCATATACATATCTATATACACATATCTACATATACACATCTACATATACATATCTACATATACATATCTACATATACATATCTACATATACATATCTACATATACATATCTACATACACATATCTACATATACATATCTACATATACATATCTACATATACATATCTACATATACATATCTACATATACATATCTACATATACATATCTACATATACATATCTACATATACATATCTACATATACATATCTATATATACATATCTACATACACATATCTACATATACATATCTACATATACATATCTACATAGACATATCTATATATACATATCTACATACACATATCTACATATACATATCTACATATACATATCTACATATACATATCTACATATACATATCTACATATACATATCTACATATACATATCTACATATACATATCTACATATACATATCTACATATACATATCTACACATACACATCTACATCTACATGCATATAGACACACATATATAGACATATACACATATGTATATACAAATAGATACATACATAAACACATACATATATAAATATATGCACACACATTATATACACATATATATAAATATACACGCACATTTTAATCGCAAAGCAAAATGTATTACAGACCAATGCCATCCATAAAAAAAACAATTCTAAACCAATTGCATACTAAAAGATTAACAATAAAGCTCCCAGTTTTTCATAACCAGTTTCATTATATTTATTTTTGTAATCGATTATCCGGTTAATTGGGGATCGGGAAGTCCCTTTTCCAGGTTCCACTCAAAGAATCAGGTTTAGACACGATTCTCCTGTCCCATTATCGATATCACTTTATCAGTCACGTGACCCGCTTATAGTTATACCACGTGGTCCCCCGTTCACGATCAAGGGCACAGAAGTCAAATTGTCGGAGAGTGCGCGACGTGCTTAAAGCTGCATAGTCCGATGGAAAGATAACATTTTCCAAACTGAACCAATTATCTAAATTTGATTGTACATATCTAACTTAGGCACTGGTGCACTTATTAAACATGTGTCGCCATGTTGAAGGGTACTGCAACAATTTAATAGAAAATGTTATTGCAGAGGCCTATGGTTTTAGAGTTGTTGGCGTGCTTGCCATAAATAATTTGGTATGTTTACACTTCAAATATCTCAAAAGTTAGCCATTGAAAATAAAAGTTACCTGAAACTAAAGTAAAGTAGATAATAACGATGTCCTCCTGTGGGTCTTTACCCCCTACCACCCACCCCAATGGGCCCCCCTCCCCTGCCACCACCCTTAGCCATCATGAACAAACCATCAGCACACCGAACATCCTACACAACTATCGATCTGTTTAAACACATTGAACATTATATAAGACAGGCAAAATGTCTTGTCAACTATAAACTTAGCTTGTTTTATAAGAGAAAAAATGTAACCCACAATAATTGTTTGAGTTGCCCCGAGTATACATCTCCTACTCGGTGCTGCTCCCCATTTTTGCATGAACCACAGTGACTGGTGCTGTACATTATACAGCAGGAGCCACTCCCTTAATTCTACAGGATCGGTGCTGTGACTAATACAGCACTGACCAAACTTAGATTATTTAGACTGTCAATTCCAATAGTAAGATGGCTGGAAGACCAGTGCTCCGGCACTGACAAATGTCATATTTAGATGAATAAATACTTTACCAAAAAAAAACACAACAAAAACGATTTATAACTTAATATATTTATCTCAGAAAATGAGAGAAACTCAAAACCATCGGACTATACAACTTTAATACATTTAGAATGTTAGTGTGAAGAATAAGAAAAAAACCAGTTGGGCTAGTGTGAAGAAGAAGAAAAAAAACAGTTGGGCTAGTGTGAAGAAGAAGAAAAAAACCAGTTGGGCTCATATCATTGTTCGCTGCTAGTTACTGGTTAGCCGAGCGTTTGCCTTGAGCAGCCAATGACGAGAGTTATGATTGAACTGTTACCTAAGCAGCCCCTGGCGGCGACCTCAAGAACTACGGGCGCGTGGCGGCGCAACGCGGGTCCTTTGTCAGCGTCCATATGTGTTGGGTGTCGATTGCCTCCGGTAGGGGGCCGGCAACAAGCAATTCACCCCCACCCACACCCCCACCCCCACCCACACCCACACCCACACCCACACCCACACCCACACCCACACCCCTACGTCACACACACGCGCACACAAACGCATGTACACGCCGGGCGCGGTGGGCGAATCGGTAGAGCGCGGGCCTCGCGTAAAACCAATGACTTAAGGCCCTGTCACACTACGACGTTTCTCACGAACGCGCTTCAACGCGTGGCGACGTGTTGCATTTTTGGGCGAACCGTCGGTACACGTCCGGTACGTTACCGGCGCGTTACCGGCGCGTTACCGGCGCGTTACCGGCGCGTCGGTACATAGCAACGTGTCAATGGAAACGTCGGCGCGCGTCGGCGCGCGTCGGGCCGCGTCGAGGTTTTGTGCTTGCACAAAACTTTCGACGCGCGCCGACGCGCGCGAACGTGTTGGATCGCGCGTTTCCGGCGCGTTGCCATAACGCGGACCTACGTTACGGGCGCGTCGGGCGCGTTTGCAGGACGTCGAAACACGTTACCAGCGCGTTGCTCGCACGTTGCTGTGTGTGTCTGTGTGTGTGTGTCTCTGTGTCTCTGTGTGTGTCTATGTGTCTCTGTGTGTGTCTCTGTGTCTCTGTGTGTGTATCTGTGTGTGTGTCTCCATGTGTGTGTCTATGTGTGTGTGTCTATGTGTGTGTCTGTGTGTGTGTGTCTCTGTGTCTTTGTGTGTGTATATGTGTCTGTGTGTGTCTGTGTGTGTATCTGTGTCTTTGTGTGTGTCTGTGTGTGTGTCTCTGTGTTTGTGTGTGTCTCTGTGTTTGTGTGTGTCTCTGTATGTGTGTCTCTCTGTGTCTATGTGTGTGTCTCTGTATCTATGTGTGTGTGTCTGTGTCTCTGTGTGTGTCTGTGTCTCTGTGTTTATGTGTGTGTATCTATGTGTCTCTGTGTCTGTGTATCAGTGTGTGTGTTTCTGTGTCTGTGTGTGTCTCTGTGTCTGTGTGTGCCTCTGTGTCTCTGTCTTTCTGTCTCTGTGTCTCAGTGTGTGTGTCTCTGTGTCTATGTGTGTCTCTGTGTCTGTGTGTGTCTCTGTGTCTCTGTCTTTCTGTCTCTGTGTCTCAGTGTGTGTGTCTCTGTGTATGTGTGTGTGTCTAGGTGTGTGTCTCTGTGTGTGGGGCCTGTGTGTGTGTCTATGTGTGTGTGTCTCTGGATGTGTGTGTGTCTCTGTGTTTCTGTCTCTGTCTCAGTGGGTGTGTGTCTCTGTGACTGTGTGTCTCTGTGTCTATGTGTGTGTCTCTGTGTCTGTGTGTGTCTCTGTGTCTCTGTCTTTCTGTCTCTGTGTCTCAGTGTGTGTGTCTCTGTGTATGTGTGTGTCTAGGTGTGTGTCTCTGTGTATGTGTGTGTGTCTAGGTGTGTGTCTCTGTGTCTGTGTGTGTGTCTATGTGTGTGTGTGTCTCTGGATGTGTGTGTGTCTCTGTGTTTCTGTCTCTGTCTCAGTGTGTGTGTGTCTCTGTGACTGTGTGTCTCTGTGTCTATGTGTGTGTCTCTGTGTCTCTGGGTTTGTCTGTGTGTGTCGCTGTGTGTCTGTCTCTGTGTTTCTGTGTGTGTCTCTGTGTCTGTGTGTTTCTGTGTGTGCATGTGTGTGTCTGTGTGTCTGTATGTGTGTGTCTCTGTGCCTCTGTGTGTGTCTCTTTGTCTGTGTGTTTCTGTGTGTGTGTCTATGTGTGTCTCTATGTATGTGTATGTGTCTGTGTGTGTGTGTCTCTGAGAGAGACACACACAAACACTCTCCCTCCCTCTCTCACCCCTCTCTCCCTCCCTCTCTCTCTCTCCCTCTCCCCCCCCCTCCCTCCCACATAGAGACACAGACACACACAGAGAGACACACACAGAGACACACAGAGAGACACACACAGACACAGAGACACACACATAGACACAGAGACACACACACATACACACACATAGAGACACAGAGACAGAGACACACACACACAGACACACACACACATACACACACAGACACACAGACACATACAGAGACACACACCCAGACACACACAGACACACACAAAGACACAGAGACACACACAGAGACACACACAGACACATAAACACACACAAACACACACAGACACACACAGAGACAAAGAGACACACGTAGAGACACAGAGGCACAGACAGACACAAATAGACACACAGAGACACATACAGACACAGAGACACACACAAACACAGAACACACATACATAGACACACATAGAGACACAGATACACACACTGAGACACAGAGACACACACAAACACAGAACACACATACAGAGACACACATAGAGACACAGATACACACCCTGAGACACAGAGACACACACAGAGACACACACACATACACACATATATACACAGAGACACACATACAGACACAGAGACACACACAGAGACACAGAGACACAGAGACAGACACACAGACACAGAGACACAGATACAGAGACACAGTCACAGAGACACACACACAAAGACACAGGACCAAAAAACACACAGAGACACACACAGACAATCAACACACACACAAACACACACAAACACACACAGACACACACAGAGACAAAGAGACACACATAGAGACACAGATGCACACAAAGACACAAATAGACACACAGAGACACACACAGACACAGAGACACACACAAACACAGAGACACACAGACAGAGACACAGATACACACACTGAGACAAAGAGACACACACACATACACACACAGAGACACACACATAGACACAGAGACACACATACAGACACAGAGACACACACACAGAAACAGAGACACACACAGAAACAGAGACACACACAGACACAGAGATACACACACAGACACACACAGAGACACAGCCACACACACAGAGACACACACACACAGACACACACACATACATAGAGACACAGAGACACATACAGAAACACAGAGACATACACACACAGAGACAAAGAGACACATGCAGAGACACAGAGCCACACACACAGACACAGATACGCATGCACACAGACACATACACAGAGACACACACACAGAGACAGAGACACAAAGACACAGAGACACACACACACAGACACACACAAAGACACAGAGACACACACACAGAGACACACACCGACATAGAGACACACATACAGACACAGAGACACAGGGAGGGAGGGAGGGAGGCCTTTTCCGCCCGAAACATCGATACCCGTTGACGGCGCGCTAATAACACGCTATGATTACGCTACCAACACGCTGCCACCCGTCCAACAACCCCCAAACACGCCGAAAAGTTTGACGTTTCTCGACGGGTTGCAAATATGTTGCACGTTGCCGGCGCGCCGGGGGAAACGTCGTAGTGTGACAGGGCCTTTATATCAAATTGATACTTGTCGCTTCCTAGCATGGTGCTTGGCATTAATAGGACAGGGCAAGGACTGGGCCGCATTCAGGGTCCATCTCGGAGGCGCCTCGGAGGCGCCCGTGACGTCAGGCTAGTCTGAACGACAACAGCAGTTGGTCGCCTCGAAAATGGCCGCCCCCATAGGCGGCGTCCATTTGCAATGGTAAAGCTGTGCTGTCATTGGCTGAAAGCATCGAATGCGGCGGCCATTTTCGAGGCGCTTTTCATCTCCAGTCTGAAAAGGGAGGCGTCGCCGAGACGTCGCCGAGACGCACCCTGAACGGATTTAAGCCAAAAAGCATCGCCGAGACGCCTCCGAGACGGGCCCTGAAAGCGGCCCTGGTTAGCTCACTGTCAGGATAATGTGACTGAGTTGGATATCAAGCGGGATATCAGATTTCCCAGTGGGACAGCACTACAAAGTTGCCATGAGTGGAAAACTCCAATAAGCAACCAATCATGTACACACACACACTGTTAGCAAATGCTGTACATGTACATAGATTATACTTTAAAATTTATATATATTCTCTGTAAACATGCTGTACACAGTTTATCTGTAATCGGGCAGATTTTAAAACATATTATCTGTATCCGCTTCATTGGGACCAGTGTACATGTTCCTCTGTGCATACACACACTAACTCTAGATTAAAACACTAATCGCATGGGTTGGTTCGTTGGTTGTTGGAGTTTGACGTTTGGCAACATTTAAGGTCATTTCAGGACGGGTACCGAATTGTGACAGTGCGGACTTATGGCTGTTGTATAGTGCTGTCCCACTGGGAGACCAGGCTATGTATGACCTTGCCCGATCATATTAATGTCGAGTGGCAGGCTAGGAAGCGACAAGTATCAATTTTTAAGTTATTGATTAGACACGACCAGGGTTCGAACCCATATGTTCGAATCCCACGATATACCATTAAGTACCAAAGCAGTAGACAGACGCTCAACTCATTCGACCATCCCATCTGGTAATTGCATGAGTACAAGGTATTACAAATGTTTCCTATGAACACAAATATAAATGAAAACCAAGATTTAAACAACACAAATTGGAAACCCCCAACTTTACACCACAAACAAGTTTACAGAAATTATTGATAAAGAAAAGCGATCTATATGTATGGATTATGACCACGACTGAACAGCGGTGAAAACAAGTGCATGCACTTAACCTTTATGAGCAAAATAAACAAATAATCACTACAGAAAAAACACCCCCCAAAAAAACACTATGTGCGCTGAACCAGACAGATACACTAATTTCCAAACACGATGTATGCTATGTGACAGGGATTAGGTATTCGCTGACACGTTTGAATGCCTGCATCTTTTGAATCTTGATTGATTGGTACTTTCGGGTCGATAAGCAATGTGTGCACAGGTACTGCAAGTATTGCAGGTATTGCAATACCTCAGGGAGTTTGTCGCCCCTGCCCTGCAGAGTTGTAAACCACTGCCTTGTGGTACAGGTTCTTGACAGAACCGAAGGCTAAGGGAGCAAACCCCAAACAGAAAACCATGTCACTGTGGCAGCATTAAGGGCGGTTGATGTATGGAACTCCCAACATCTCCCGACCAGCCACTGCAGGGACAAATAGTTTTGCGCCTGTCTGGACATGTTCTTGCCGGTGTGAAACCTCTATTTGCTCCCTGAGAGAGTGCCGCTGGTAACTTGCAAAAGCCAGCAGCACTTCAACACTTTTGCAGGCAGCTTTCATGAAATGTAGAGAGCTAAATGGAGAGCGGCAGTCAAGTAATGAAAGCAGTCTTTGTCGCATACCGACCGACAGCATGATGAAGCGATATGTGCGTTCTGTGCGAGAGGTTCACTGGGAGTTCACATTTACAGATTTGTGTGACGGGCGAAATTGTACATAGGGTTGATTGGTTGGTTGGCTGTCGGAGTTTTACGTCCTGGCAACATCTAAGGTCAGGGTACTGACTTGTGACAGTGCGCACTCATGCCGACTTTGTAATGTTGCCCCACTTGGAGAAACCCATGGTAACTTTATATTGCTGCCCCACTGGAAGACCAGGCCACCAGCACCATGACCTGATTTAACACTCAGTCATATTATCCTGATACAGTATAACCCCGTTAAACCAAACTTGAAGGGACCCTAGAAATTTGTTTGGATTGACCGATCATTGGTTTAACCAAGCTTTGGCTTCGACTTCGACTTGGATTTGCCCAAAACGTGGGTGCATTATGAATGTAATATACAATGTATGTGGTACTTTGATTATTGTTTTTTTATGAATATACTAACCAAACGATCATTTAATCCTAACTTTTTTCGGTGGCCTGGCAAAATACTACCATTTATCATATAAAAAAGTCTCAGATGACCTTATAACCGCATGAAAGTTTGGTTTAACTGTACCGGAAGTGGCCTGGGGCCGACAATTCTGTTTGGATTAACCGATAATTTGGATTAACCAACTTTGGTTTAACCAACTTTTTTATATGATAAATGGTAGTATTTTGCCGGGCCGCTGAAAAAATGTTGGGTTAACCGATCGCTTGGTTTAACCGAGCTTGGTTTAACGGAGTCGTACTGTACTGAGATAACCAGTCCTTGCCATATCCTATTAATGCTGAGTGCCATGCTAGGAAGCGACAAGTATCAATTTTGTATGTCATTGATTTGACTCAGCCATGAATTGAACTCCCTACCTTCCACACAGGGAGCCTGCGCTCCACCAAGTCGGCCACTGGGTCTGGTCCGGCAGCTAATGTTGCTGCCCACCCAGTGCTACAAGGCTGTTTCAGCGACTGCTAAATACCCCCATCACACCAAATTAGTTCTCACTACATTCTTGAAAATGTTGCTGCATGGGCTCAAACTGTGTGCGAATGGAATGGACGTAGTAGGAACTTTTTACAGTCTTTTTACTAACGGAATGGACGGGCTAGAACGAAATGGAGCTCCAGAACTTTGAGCATGCCCACAATTTTCTTGCCGCTACGTTCTACCCCAACCACAGCCCGTTTTAGAACGGGGTCGGACGTCTTGAGAACTACTTTGGTGTGATGGGGGGTGTAAGATAAACCACGTGGCTTTGTTTATTTCTCACTTTCTCACATTTCACCACAATATACCGTCCTTGCATTCCGGCAATGTTCCCTCAGGCAGCCATATATCTGCTCCATCATCTCACTCCCTGCCACCATGACCAAAATACCTCCACTCAGTCACATTATCCTCACACTGAGTCAACCAGGTCATGCCCTATCCCAGCAATGCTGAGTGTCAGATAGGCAAGGTAGCAGTAAATATTAATGTTGTTCGTAGCAATAAGCATCAATGTTGTTTGGTTTGACTCAGTTTGGGATCGAACCTATGACCTGCTGCGCTATTTTCCACAAATTTACGCATGGAAAGCATACTACATTCGGTTCAGTTACAATCTTGAGAAAATAAATTAAGAGGAGATATCAAAAGCCAGGTGTGCTTAAGGTATCACAACAATTTTTGTAAAATGATTTTGTTGGGGTGGGCAGTGGGTGGTGATATCGAATCTCTCATTTCATAGTCCAGTGGTTTTGAGTTTCTAACATTTCCTGAGATAAATACATTAGGTTCATCGTCATAATATTTGTTACTTTAGCTTGAAGTAACTTTTATTTTAAATGGCTACCTTCTAAGATATTTGAAGTGCAAACGTACAATATTAATTTCGGCAAGCATGCCAAAACTCTGACACCGTAGGCTTCTGTGGTAACAGGTTCTATTCAATTGCCTCAGTATTCCCTTCTATGTGGCAAAGTGTGCTTAATAAGTGTATCAGTACCTAGGTTAAATTTGTAGAATCAAATCTAGAGCACTGTATGGTTTTGAAAATTCGATATTTTCATCAGACTATGCAGCTTTAATTTGTTTTTAATCAATAAAACAAATTAGTTCAAATTCGCCACCACAACACACTTGGCAATGGTTAACATCCATTGGCCCTCAATCACCAGGCGGCGCCTTTTGACAACCGGAAGGACAAACAGACAGATGCGCGAGCAACAGGATGTTGCGATTGGCAGCGTCGCTGGGAGCGGATGCCGCGAGGGCGGCTGGTGCATGCTGGGGAGGCAAGGAATCGATGAATCCGGACACAAAAACCCACAAAGGCCAGTGAACAGCTGGGAAAATGTTTTTTCAACAGGCCTCAACTAACTTACACCACAACACTAGTTAGTCAATAGTATTAACTTACATGTATTACTATGTATTACTGATATTAATACAAAAAAGGAAGCGTATTCTTCAGTGTTATGTGTGGTCTACTCTAATGTATGGGGCTGAGACATGGACAATCTCTAAGAAAATGTACAAACGTTTAGCAGCATTTGAGATGTGGACTTATCGAAGGATGATGAAAATATCATGGACAAAGAAGATCACCAACAAAGAAGTTCTCAGAAAAATTAAAAATAAGAAAAGCTTGTTTGCCACTATACAGACAAAGAAACTTATTTATTTTGGCCACATCATTCGTCAGAGTTCAATATACCGTACATTGTTGGAAGGGAAGGTGAATGGCAGCAGAGGGAGAGGGAGACCAAGAACATCATGGTTTACAAATATTTCACAGTGGACAGGCTTGAATTATTCAGTCTATCAGAACAGCACACCTTCGGGACAAGTGGAGAACCATTGCATCCAACCCTCGACTAGAGGACGGAACTATTGATTGATTGATTGATTACTATGAGTCAGTAGCTTACGTAATATATAGTAGTTGTATCATTTAACAAATAATAATAATAATAATAATAATAAAACATTTATATAGCGCCAGATCCAGCAAGCTGTTCTCAGGCGCTTTACATAACAAACAAATATACAGGAAAATAAATTGCACCTAGTTAAAAGCAGATTTAAACAAATGTGTCTTAAGACCTTTTTTAAAAGCACCAACAGATTTGCAATCAGTGATATATCCTGGCAGATCATTCCACAGTCTCATGGCAGAAATACTAAAAGCAAGATCCCCAAAGCCTTTGAGTCTGCTCCGAGGAAATAGCTTGGATAACACATTCTCCATGTCTTCTTTACTTACCCGTAATTGAATTCGGTTTTGTGTCGATCAACTTTTCTCACGAATCCCATGTCGGACAATAACTGTTTAACAGCACGCCAAAACTCCGACACCATAGGCTTCTACACAAACCGGTTCTATTAAATTGGCTCGGTATTCCGTTCTATCTGGTGACAAATATTTGATAAGTGCACCAGTATCTAACGTAAATATGTAGAATCAAATCTAGATCACTGCTTGGCTTTTGAAAATTAGATTTTTGCATCGGACTAGACAGTTGTATGGAATATTGAAAGCACAAAGCTCATTTGATTTTTCAACAGACAAAGCACACACCTGCAGGTGTACAGTGGATGAGGCATCCAAGCGTTTTGAGAAGAAGAAAAAAGGATGTAATCTTAGCTCTTTTACCGAGAGTATAATACACAGCAGCAGGTGCACAGGGGCTGCCAGACTGCTGAATACATACACAACTACTATTGATTTTGATGTCCCACGAGTAGTATATGACTCAGTGCGACTGGGGTAGTGTTGTAATTTGTATATTTACAACTTCTGCACATGTCAAAACTAACCCAGGGATGACCCACATCCACTGGATAAATATGTGTCTATATTTAATATGTGTCTATATATAATATGCGTCGATATATAATATGTATTATATATATATATATTTATATATATGTATATATATGTATATATACATATATATATATTATATATATATGTATTACACAAATTGTATGTATTGGATATATATATATGTATATATATATATGTATATATATATATGTATTACACAAATTGTATGTATTGGATATATTATTATTATATGCTGATATTTATCAAATAGATATTATATTTTTTAATGTATATATTATACACTATGACTACTATAGATTTATATATAGATAGATGTATGTCAACAATAAATGCATTTACATATGGACATATAGGTATACATATAGGTATATATATACATATATATGTGTACATATAGGTACACATATATATGTGTAAATTTGTACATATTTAGACATAGATACATGCATATATATCCATCTGTAAATTTGCATAAATCTGCATATGGATATATTAATATACATATATACACATAGAAATACATATCGATGTTATTGTTGTCATACCCATCATTCAACATCTCCGAAAGTCTGAGAAGTTAGGGAGAACGATCAGAAATTTGTATCAAGTTCTTAAATTTTTTTAATTTAATAATGGCAACGATTGTCTTGTCTGCTGGGGGTTTACGTCCTAGCAATATCCAATGTCACATCAGGAGGGGTAGATCTACTGACTTTTGACATTATACACTCGTGTTGGCTTTATAGTACTGCCCCACTGGAATATAACACCGCCGGCTGAATCACTCCAAACACCCTATAGTCACATTATCCTAATACTCAGTAACCCTATTATTTCTATCTTGTCCTATTACTTATGTGTGCCAGGTTAGGAAGCGACAACTATAAGTTATAACGTTTGTGACTTTGTGAGTCATTTTGTTGAGTTTTTCTGTGTGTTTTTTTTGTGTGCAAATCTAGAGGTTACTATCGATTTGAATGCTGTAAACTTCCCGATACATACTAGATAGGGTGGTATTGTTTTGTGACTGTAGTGGTGTTGGGGGGCAGGTGGTGTTGTCGGCGTGTTGTGGTGGTGGTGGTGGTGGTGGTGTCGGGGTGTTGTGATAGTGGTGTTTTCGGCGTGTTGTGCTGGTGGTGGTGGGGTCGGGGTGTTGTGGTGGTGGTGTTCTCGGGGTGTTGTGGTGGTGGTGGTGGTGGTGTCGGGGTGTTGTGATAGTGGTGTTTTCGGCGTGTTGTGCTGGTGGTGCTGGGGTCGGGGTGTTGTGGTGGTGGTGTTCTCGGGGTGTTGTGGTGGTGGTGGTGGTGGTGGTGGTGTCGGGGTGTTGTGTTGGTGGTGGTGTCAGGGTGTTGTGGTGTTGGCGTTGTTGTCGGGGTGTTGTGGTGGTGGTGGTGGTGTCGGGGTGTTGTGGTGGCGGTGGTGGTGTTGTCGGGGTGTTGTGGTGGTGGTATTGTCGAGGTGATGTGGTGGTGGTGTCGGTGTGTTGTGATGGTGGTATTGTCGAGGTGTTGTGGTGGTGGTGGTGTCGGGATGTGGTGGTGGTGAAGGTGTCGGTGGTGTTGTTGTCGGGGTGTTGTGGTGGTGGTATACTTGTGTGGTGGTGAATGTGTTGTGGTGTTGTTGGGGTGTTGTGGTGGTGGTGGTGTCGGGGTGTTGTGGTGGTGGTGGTGTTGGCGATGTTGTCGGGGTGTTGTGGTGGTGGTGGTGGTGGTGTTGTGGTGGTGGTGTTGTCGGGGTGTTGTGGTGGTGGTGGTGTTGTCGGGATGTTGTGGTGGTGGTGGTGGTGGTGGTGGTGGTGGTGTGGGTGCGCGGGTGAAGGCTGTCCCTGAGGGTGGTTGAGTATAGATCACAGGTGTTAACTCACCTGGGGGTGGATCCGACCCCTCCAGGTGGCCTCCTCCTCCTGCCCAGGTGTGCACACTGAACACTAAACCTCCGGTTATCCCAATATCCCCTGGAGCCGGCGCACACACAGCATGGTGAGTCAGCCTCACAGAGCCACACGCAGTCACACTCACTCACATGTTTACTCGCAATGCTCAACTGTTTGTGTCTGCGAATACATTACCCGTGCATCTGAAGGTGTAAAGGATATTTAATGACTGTCAGACATATATGCACTATTACATTACCCATGCATCTGAAGGTGTAAAGGATATTTAATGCCTGTCAGACATATATGCACTATTACATTACCCATGCATCTGAAGGTGTAAAGGATATTTAATGCCTTTCAGACATATATGCACTATTACATTACCCATGCATCTGAAGGTGTAAAGGATATTTAATGACTGTCAGACATATATGCACTATTACATTACCCATGCATCTGAAGGTGTAAAGGATATTTAATGACTGTCAGACATATATGCACTATTACATTACCCATGCATCTGAAGGTGTAAAGGATATTTAATGACTGTCAGACATATATGCACTATTACATTATCCATGCATCTGAAGGTGTAAAGGATATTTAATGCCCATCAGACATATATGCACTATTACATTACCCATGCATCTGAAGGTGTAAAGGATATTTAATGCCTTTCAGACATATATGCACTATTACATTCCCCCATGCATCTGAAGGTGTAAAGGATATTTAATGACTGTCAGAAATATATGCACTATTATATTACCCATGCATCTGAAGGTGTAAAGGATATTTAATGACTGTCAGACATATATGCACTATTACATTACCCATGCATCTGAAGGTGTAAAGGATATTTAATGACTGTCAGACATATATGCACTATTACATTACCCATGCATCTGAAGGTGTAAAGGATATTTAATGACTGTCAGACATATATGCACTATTACATTACCCATGCATCTGAAGGTGTAAAGGATATTTAATGACTGTCAGACATATATGCACTATTACATTACCCATGCATCTGAAGGTGTAAAGGATATTTAATGACTGTCAGACATATATGCACTATTACATTACCCATGCATCTGAAGGTGTAAAGGATATTTAATGACTGTCAGACATATATGCACTATTACATTACCCATGCATCTGAAGGTGTAAAGGATATTTAATGACTGTCAGACATATATGCACTATTACATTACCCATGCATCTGAAGGTGTAAAGGATATTTAATGACTGTCAGACATATATGCACTATTACATTACCCATGCATCTGAAGGTGTAAAGGATATTTAATGCCCGTCAGACATATATGCACTATTACATTACCCATGCATCTGAAGGTGTAAAGGATATTTAATGACTGTCAGACATATATGCACTATTACATTACCCATGCATCTGAAGGTGTAAAGGATATTTAATGACTGTCAGACTATATGCACTATTCATTACCCATGCATCTGAAGGTGTAAAGGATATTTAATGACTGTCAGACATATATGCACTATTACATTACCCATGCATCTGAAGGTGTAAAGGATATTTAATGACTGTCAGACATATATGCACTATTACATTACCCGTGCATCTGAAGGTGTAAAGGATATTTAATGACTGTCAGACATATATGCACTATTACATTACCCATGCATCTGAAGGTGTAAAGGATATTTAATGACTGTCAGACATATATGCACTATTACATCCCATGTATTATTACATTACCCATGCATCTGAAGGTGTAAAGGATATTTAATGACTGTCAGACATATATGCACTATTACATTACCATGCATCTGAAGGTGTAAAGGATATATGACTGTCAGACATATATGCACTATTACATTACCCATGCATCTGAAGGTGTAAAGGATATTTAATGACTGTCAGACATATATGCACTATTACAGTACCCATGCATCTGAAGGTGTAAAGGATATTTAATGACTGTCAGACATATATGCACTATTACATTACTGATGCATCTGAAGGTGTAAAGGATATTTAATGACTGTCAGACATATGACTATTAATTACATGCTCTGAGTGTAAGATTTAATGGTACATATATGCACTATTACATTACCCGTGCATCTGAAGGTGTAAAGGATATTTAATGACTGTCAGACATATATGCACTATTACAGTACCCATGCATCTGAAGGTGTAAAGGATATTTAATGACTGTCAGACATATATGCACTATTACATTACCCATGCATCTGAAGGCGTAAAGGATATTTATTGCCCATCAGACATATGTGCACTATTACATTACACGTGCATCTGAATCAAAGTTTGTAAAGGATATCTAATGCCCGTCAGACATATGTGCACTATTACATTACACGTGCATCTGAAGCAAAGTTTGTAATGGATGTTTAATGCCCGTCAGACATTACAGGTGCATCTGAAGCAAAGTTTGTAAAGGATACTTAATGCCCATCAGACATATATGCACTATTGTATTAGATTACATGTGCATCTGAAGCGAAGTTTGTAAAGGATATTTAATGCCTGTCAGACATATATGCACTAATACATTACACATGCATCCGAATCAAAGTTTGTAAAGGATATGTAATGCCCACCAGACATATATGGATGACTACATTACACATGCATCTGAATCAAAGTTCAAAAAGGGATATTTAATGCCCGTCAGACATATATATATGCATGATTACATTACACATGCATGTGAAGCAAAGTTTGTAAGGGATACTTAATGCCCATCAGACACATATGCACTATTACATTACATAAGCATCTGAATCAAAGTTCAAAAAAGGATATTTAATGCCCGTCAGACATATATGCACTATTACATTACACATGCATCTGAAGCAAAGTTTGTAAAGGATATTTAATGCCCATCAGACACATATGCACTATCACATTACACATGCATATGGCGCAAAGTTTGTAAAGGATATTTAATGCCCATCAGACATATATGATTTAATGCATTACACTTGCATCTGAAGCAAAGTTCTTCAATGATATTTAATCCCAGCCAGACACATATGCATAAATAAATTACCCATACATCTGAATCAAAGTCCTTAAAGGATAGTTAATGCCTGGCAGACATCGATGCAATAATATTAATAACATTAACAGTACATCTGAATCAAAGTTCTCAAAGGATAGTTAATGCCCATCAGACATCTATGGACTAATACATTACCCATGCATACATTTATGCCAAAAATCAGAGTTATAAAAATATATCATATTCCCATCAGACATATATATATGCACTGATATATCACCCGCGTGTCGCAATCCCAATTATTAAGTGATGTATGATGGGTCTTACACTTTACACAGCATATGTCAACTGCATTCATGCTATTTCCAAGCACCACACATACCTTGCACAATTGGCCCATAATTCTGAATTGTGGGTGACTCCCGGAGCGGGTATATATGGAACCACACATGGTATCCGCCTAGCGAGTAACTGCTACACTACACCTGCTCGCCACCCGCACTCCACCCACCTCACCCCCACCTCCACCCGACACGCCCACCCCACCCATCACTCAATGGGTCAGTCAGCCAGCATCATTACAAGGAGACTACACATGTGGGACTGGCACTGTGGCAGCGACGATTTTCCCATTCCATGCACCCTCATGTTAGACTTTGTCATTCCATATGTGGGGCCGAGCTCAGGTTTTATTCACGCCCAGAACCACCCCCCAAAAATAAACATATATATATATATATACACTATATATATACATATATATGTATATATATACATATATATATATGTATATTTATATATATGTATATGTATAGTGTATATATACATATATACATATATATATATATATATATATATATATATATATATATATATGTGTGTGTGTACATACATAATTTGAAAGTGAGAAGCGGGTGACTGTTGGGGTCAGCTGGTCAAGAGCCATAGTCGGCGGGTTGCATATATATATATATATGACCTTTCTCAGGCGTAGCTCAGGCGGTAGCGTGTCCACCTGTGGAGGTGTGAGTCATCCTATCCTGCTCAGTGGACACATTGCCAGTTTGGGCTATTTTCCATTCCAACCAGTGGTCCACAACTGGTTCATCAAAGGATGTGGTATGTGCTTCCCTGTCTGTGGGAAAGTGCATATAAAACACCCCTTGCTGCTTATCGGAAAGAGTAAGCTATGTGGCAGCAGCGGGTTTCCTCCAAAGAAATATGTTGGAATGACCATATGTTCAATGTTGAATAGCCGATGATAAAAATCAATGTGCTCTAGAGGCATCATTAAGTAAAACAAACTTTTTTTCTATAAATAGGAGAATGGTTCCCGGTGTCTGTACTGCCCTACAGCGCACTGCTGGTCTGTCTCCGCATATCATTTATCACAGTCACTCATCCGGCCATTGTGGGCCGATCCGGCTATCAGTCCCGCCGAGGGTGGGAGGGGGTGGTGTCAGGACCGGGAGGGGGGGGGGGGTGTCAGACCCTACCCGCATGCAGGCATCACCCACAAACCGAACACACACCACCGAAAACAATGCAGCAGCAGCCTGTTTGACAATTGTTGCCACATTCAGAACAGACTCTATACTCTATAAAGCATTTGATTTCAAATCAGGACCAGCAACTCTATGAATAAAAGGTATTCCGTGTAGTATATATATTACATATTCTGTGTATATTATATCTTGCATTGTTTGATTACATATATATTATACATAAATACATATATATTATAATTACTATATTAGATATAATTATATACAGAGATTGATTGGTAGTTGTTGTGTGTTTTTGGGGGTGTTTTTGGGGTACATTAGTTGTTTAAGCAGGGGAAATTTCAATCACGTTTGATTGGTCTTCCTCATTCCACTGCTCCTTGCCCTATTCTAATAATGCCGAGCACCTGGCTAGGAAGCGACAAGTATAAATTTTTACGTCATTGGTTTGACTCGAACAGGGTTCGAACCCACGATCCCATGATCTCCCAACATGGGAGACGGATGCTTTAACTCATTCGGCCATCAGTTTAAAGCTGCACTGGCAAGAAAGGATAGATCTATACACAGTAGAACATCTCTAACCGAGCACCTCCACAGATCGACCACTCCCCCATACAGATCGTTTTATTTGGGTCTCAAACGATCACCCATTCACTACCATTGTAACCATAAAATAAAACTCCCTAAATCGACCACCTCCCTAAATGGACCATTTAAAGTTGGTACCATGGTCGGTCGTTTTAGAGAGGTGTTACCGAATAAATATGGTTAAAATTTAATTGTTCTTTTTTTTGGTGGTAAATATGTTTATTCTGCTGAATAAGTCTTTTGTCAGTGCCGAAGCAATGTATGTACTCAGATTAAAATAATCAGATTAGGTTCAAGCTGATTGATGTCTTCAGATCCAGACATGTTCTACAAAGAACCCATGCGAGAGATACACACCAGAGATGGAACCGGAAGGGGAAGAGGGGTGAGTCACCGCATGCGCAGTGAGATATTCAGAGTAGTTATTGGCACCAACGCGCACACAATGGGACCCGCATAGTCGTTTCGTTTATATACGCTATGAAATCCATGTTTTTTTCATTTCAGAATGCTCGGACAACCGCAAAGCAATAATGCACATCATTGTTTTGTTGGCTTAACTCCACACACACACACAAAATGAAAACAAATATGTGGTGCCCAGTTTAGAGAATAACCCATATTATACATATTATATATATCATCATGCTCTCGGTTGCAATGCTACAAAGACTGCTTTCATTACTTGACTGCCGCTCTCCATTTAGCTCTCTGCTGTGAGAGTGATGTCCATGAGTCGGTCTATTTCATGAAAGCTGCCTGCAAAAGTGTTGAAGTGCTGCTGGCTTTTGCAAGTTACCAGTGGCATTCTCTCGGGGAGCAAATAGATGTTTCACACCGACAAGAACATGTCAAGACAGGCGCAAAATTATTTGTCCCTGCATATAATTAATGTTAATGTGGCTAAATATTGGTGCGCGACACCTATCGGTTATTTCTGGTACCATTTCCAGACAAGTGTGATTGGAAATAATCCGGTTTGGTTATTTGCCCAAAATTGTGTTTTATTACTGCCATTACTGATAATAGCGTTACAGTATTTAAGTTTTTACTGTTAGGCCAGATTAACATCCTAAGTCCTATTTACCGGAGCAGACGCGGTGGCCGAATCGGTAGAATGCAGGGTTCCAGTGTAGGAGATCGGGAGTTCGATTCCCGGTCGAGTCAAACAAATGACTTATAAAATTGATACTTGTCACTTCCTAGCCTGGCGCTTGGCATTATTGGGATAGGGTAAGGACTGGTTAGCACAGTATATCAGGTTAATGTGACTGTGTGGGATATCGGTTCATGGTGGCGGTGGACAGGTTTGCCAGTGGAGCAGCACTATAATGTTGCCATGAGTGTGCACTGTCACAAGTCGGTATCCGTCCTGATATAACCTTAGATGTTGCCAGGATTGCTGTTTACATACTGGGGTAGTGAGTGGTGCTACGGTGGTCACACTACGGTTGGCGACCATTGGCGACCAAAAGGTGACTGGTCACTGATTACTAGCTGACTGGTTCTGACTAGTCACCGACCGGTCACTGACCGACCGGTCGCAACATCTAAAAATGGTCGGCGACCTCTGGGCGACAATTTTGGTCACAAGGAGGTTTTTGGTGGGGCATCTGCAACCTCCTTGCAACCAAAATGGTCGCCCGAAGGTCACTACGTAGTCAGGGACCCGTGGCCGATCGCCGACCATTGTTATTCCCGCCTTTTGTTTGGCTTTGGTCGCCGGCTTGTGGTCGCAAAGTGGTTGCAAGTGGTCGCAAGTTGTAGTGTGATTGAGGCTTATCGGAAGCGCTAATTCAGTTAGGCCTGGCCCGTCTGCTAAGAGTCATATACAACAAGCTTTCTCACTGAACTCATTGACATGAAGAAATCAAATGCCTCTACCTACTACTAGTACTAGTAGTAGTAGTACTGGACTAGACGGGGTGACTTCAAAATTGATACTTGTCGCTTCCTAGCCTGGCCTTCGGCATTATTAGGATAGGGCAAGGACTGGTTGGCTCAGTGTTAGGATAATGTGCCTGAGTGGGATATCAGGTCATGGTGCTGGCAGCCTGGTTTCCCAGTGGGGGCAGCATTATAAAGTTGCCATGTATGCGCACTGTCACAAGTCGGTACCCGTCCTGATATGACCTTAGATGTTGCTAGGACGTAAAACAACAACAAACAAACAGTAGTAGTACTAGTAGTAGCTACTATTGGTCCACCACCGGATGCGGTGGCCAGGTCAAGTCAAACCAATGACTCACAAAATTGATACTTGTCACTTCCTAATTTGTTACTCGGCATTAATAGGATAGAGCAAGGACTGGTTAGCTCAGTGTCAGGATAATTCGACTGAGTGGGATATTGGATCATGGTGCTGGCGGCCTGATTTCCCAGTGGGGCAGCACTCTGTAAGTCACCATGAGCGTGCACTGTCACAAGTCACTACCCGTTCTGATATGACCTTAGATGTTGCCAGGACGTAAAACTACAAGAATCAAGCAACCTATACAACAATCCAGGCTCGGTCCCAGGCTGAATAAGCACCTGACTACGCCGAACCCTCCCCAGTCCGGAAACACGGCGCACCGCCAAGCAGATTAAAGATAACTTGAAGGGCGGCGGCTGGCACAGTGGCAGCAATTGCTGGCGTCGGAAGCTTTAATTGAATTTATTCAATAGGTTGTGTCACAACTAGTGGCAAGCCGCTGTAACACCTGTGTCCTCAATGTGCAGAGAGAGGGTCAATTTGTGTCCTTTTTTTTCTCTCAATTTCATTTTTGTTTATGTTCCGGAAAATTATTTAAAGCTGCATAGTTTGATGAAAGCCTGTACTGCACAGAAACAGCACAGGATACTCTCCCAAACCATGTGTAAAATTCCAGAGTGCATGTAAAACTGCTGGAAGACCAGTGCTCCGCCGCTGATACTATACTTGTTCTGATGAATAAACACTTGTGGGAAAAAAGTGGGGAAAAAGGGCATTGGTGTTTAGCGACAGATGTGAATTACCCTGGAAGGAAAACATGCAAGTTCTCACGGATAACACTCACATTTCCATGGCCCTCCATTAGTTTTTGGGAAGGGTTCCTCTCTCCCTCATTCCCTCTTTCTCTGTGTGTCTATCTATTTATATATCTGTGCCAGGCTAGGAAGTGACAAGTATCAATTTTATAAGTCATTTTTTTGACTCGACCGGGAATCGAACTCCCGATCTCCCGCACTGGAACCCTGCATTCTACCGATATATATATCTGCACGTATATATTTATCTATGCAATATAAATATATATATATATATATGTATATATATATATATATATATATATATACATCAGGCATGTGATTAGGTGCAGGGGAAAAAAATGGATTTGTGTAGGCTATCGAGGGGACACACAGCATCCCACTGAGTTGCAAGAGGGATGCAAATACTGTATTTCAGAGGTGTTTCGGCAGCCAGAAAAAAAATGATATTGAAAACCCCCCCCGGAAATCTGGTTTCGGTGGCCAGAAAAAAACCCGGAATCCCCCCCCCCCTGTTCCGTATACACACATATATTATATTTCCATGTACATAAATATCTATGTGATGTATAATGCATTATACGAGTATAAATTGTTGGGGAACATGTACTGTATTATGTAGTGTATATGTATATATGTGATGTATAAGCATTATGCGAGTATAAACGCACGCAAGGGATTATATGTATATTTCCTACCCTAATATGGATGGGGTGGCTTACTTGTTGTATGCCCCCCCCCCTGACCACGTGACCGGTGGCTCCACCCCCGGCGCACCTCTATCCTGGACTCTAGACTGTCAGTTGTGCCCAAGAGTTTATATATATATATATACATATATATATATATATATATATATATCAGTTTGCTTTTGTTTGTTTGCTGTTGTTCGACGTCCATTGCAACTTCTAAGGTCATAAAAGGTGTGACCTTGGAGACGGTCGGAGTCGGTTCCCAGGCGGCGGGAAGCAGAGAGTGCCCGGTTATAGGGGGGCCTGCAGAGAATAAGGGGTGTTAAGAAGCGAGAGGTGTCCGGACCGGGGCACCGAAAAACATTAGGGACTATTCTTTATTCACATTCACATAAAAAATTATATAGCGTATAAATGTGCCTACATCAAAAGGAGGAACAAGGCGGAGATGGGATGGACAATCTTTATTGCTGTCTGGCTAGCAATTATATGCCTACCGGTTAAAGTTTGAAAGCTGGTAGAAGACTGACAAATATGGCGGCCCGGCGGCCGAACCCGCCGTTTTGGCGCCACTGCAGAGCAGGCCCGGGCTGGTACATAAGGTATTGATTGGACAATATTGGAAATAATTAATTATTAGAACGATAATAATAATAAGGACTTTAACTCCGGCATTTATATACGCATAATATATTATACTCCTTATAAATGTGCCTACATCAAAAGGAGGAACAAGGCAGAGATGGGATGGACAATCTTTATTGCTGTCTGGCTAGCAATTATATGCCAAAGGAGGCGCGGCGCGCCAGCGCCTCCCACGACCCCATCCGCCGCCGGCCTAGAGCTCAGAGTTGCCGCAACCCGCATGTCATTGGCAATCCTACAGGCAAGCGATGTCTTAATATAAGCAAAAACAGTTTCGGAGACCCAGTCCCCCCGAACCTTCAGCTCCTCAATAGTCGCCCCGCACATATGCAGGAACGAAAGCTGGTAGAAGACTGACAAATATGGCGGCCCGGCGGCCGAACCCGCCGTTTTGGCGCCACTGCAGAGCAGGCCCGCGCTGGTACATAAGGTATTGATTGGACAATATTGGAAATAATTAATTATTATTAGAACGATAATAATAATAAGGACTTTAACTCCGGCATTTATATACACATAATATATTATACTCCTTATATTATGTATATATATATATATATATATATACATATATATATATATATATATATATGTATTAGCATCTGCATCTGTTGCAGTGTAAGCAGACTTATTTCAATTAGTCTGCCATCTATTGGCAGCAAAAGTTGCATAATTATTAATTTACACACCATACTGCCTATAAGTATAAGTTTCCACCGGCTCTACCGATTCTCTCCATCCACTTCCTGGGGTGCTTGAATCGGCAAGACTGCTGGCCGGCTTCCCGTGCAAGAGGTCGTTGGTCCAAACCCCGACCGAGTCAAACCAACGCCTTCCCAAATTGATAAATGTGTCACCACCTAGCCTGCTTTGCTCAGTATCCAGACAATGGGACTGAGTGGGATACCAGTTCATGGTGCCAACAACCTGGTCCCACCGTGGGACAGCACGACATAGCCGCCATGAGTGCGCATTGTCACAAGTCCATACCCGTTCTGACATGACCTTAGATTCTGCTAAAGATGTAAAACCGAAACAAACAAAACAAACCTTTTTCTAGTTCCGCTATCAATAGAATTATCAAATTGCAAACGCTAACTAAACACATTTGCTATTTCTTGTTGGGGTTTTACATGCTGGCAACATCTAAGGTCATATCAGGACGGGTACTGATTTGTGACAGTGCGCACTGACGGCAACTTCATTGCACTGCTTCACTGGGAGAATAGGCCACTGGCAACATCATGACACGATAACCCGCTCAAGTCACATTAAAGTTGCATAGTCCGATCGCTTTCGAATTTCCCCCTCAGTTTTTAGATAAATGCATCAGGTTGACCATTATAACCTAATATGCATTATTCTGGAGTCACTTTGATTTAAAAAACGCCTAATTTTGGAGCAATTTGAGCTGAAGTAACCTAAAATACTTTCGACAAGCTTGCCAAAATCCAGTTGTTGTTGTCCAGATTCACATCTCGTGATGGTCACGTGATAAGGAATGACCTTATGTCCTGGAACCTGACTAATGCCATATATGGTACTGGAATGAGGGCCAGACTAATGAGGTCACAAGATTGACCTAATTGGTCAGTGCCCTCTCTACCTACAGGTAGAGAGGGCACTGACCAATTAGGTCAGTGCCCTCTCCGGTACACTGGAGAGGGCACTGACCTAATTGTTAAGCGCTAATGGCTGTCTCAAAGTAGGGGTCCAAAGGGATGGGGTAATAAATTGACTGATTATTCTGTATATGCGGTACCAAAGCATTAGTTAATGCACCAGTACCTAAGTTGGATATATAGAAGTTGTTGTTTGTTGTTGTTTTACGTCCTAGCAACATCTAAGGTCATATCAGGATGGGTACCGACTTGTGACAGTGCGCAGTCATGGCGACTTTATAGTGCTGCCCCACTGAGAGACCAGGCAGCCAGCACCATGACCTGATATCCCACTCAGTCACATTATCCTGACACTGTGCCAACCAGTCCTTGCCCTATCCTAATAATGCCGAGCACCTGGCTAGGAAGCGACAAGTATCAATTTTTAAGTCATTGGTTTGACTCGACCAGGGTTCAAACGCACGATCCCATGGTCTACCAACACGGGAGACGGACGCTCTTACTCATTCGGCCATCCTGTCTGGTCGGATATATAGAATCAAATAAAAGTAATTGTTTGGGTTTTGAAAAAAATATGTTTCATCGGCCCATGCAACTTTAACCAGTCCTTTCCCTATCCCAATGATGCCGAGTACCAGAGTAAGTAGTAACATGTATCAATTTAGTAATTCATTGGTTTCACTCGGCCCAGGATTCCACCCCCCCCCCCCCCGACCTTCTGCACGGAAAGTAATAGCTTGGTTCCCCGCCACAGTCACATAGACTTTAAGCTTGGCACAAAGCAGTACGTCATCTGACCACATATGGAAGCCATATAGGGAGGGACCAGTGTAGGTGTTCCTCCATGTGGAATACACTACTCTGTGGTGGAGCCGTCAATGCGTTAAGCCCCATATAAGACATCAAGCCATTAAGCGCATAACGTGTGCCAATCGCAGCATTTATTTCGGGATCGATATTTACATGATTCAAATAAAACTCTCAAAGTGAGATGCCGGTACATAGTTATTGCACAATATAACCGTGAATTGGTGGCTTATTGGCTTAACACCTTGACGACTCCGCCGCAGAATAGTGCAT
Source organism: Branchipolynoe longqiensis (assembly GCA_030323885.1). Taxonomy (NCBI): domain Eukaryota; kingdom Metazoa; phylum Annelida; class Polychaeta; order Phyllodocida; family Polynoidae; genus Branchipolynoe; species Branchipolynoe longqiensis. The sequence goes on along the minus strand of CM059190.1, from coordinate 41,150,362 downwards.
GTGCGGAGGAACATCTACACTACTCCCAATGACATAATGCTTTGTGCCAAGCCTAAGGTCTATGCGAATGTGGCGTGGAACCAATGTAGGGAAGCCAGCGTTCTTACCGATACAGTCAAGGCGGGCAGCCCGGAACAAATCGGGCCGGTTACCGCCGAGCATTATGTGACACAAAACGAGCAGCGCTGATGGCGGTATGTCACGTGGTGAGCTGCTCATGTGTTTGCCCTGGGTCCCTGCAGGGGGCGCTGTGTTGACTCGGGCCATCCCTTGTTATCCCACTCGGGGAGGGATGATGATTAGATCATCTGTCATTATCACTCCATTGGTCGCTTATCACTAACAATTTCGCCGAAAAGATGATTATGGTCACTAGTAAATGTTGTAGACCTACAGTAAAAGGACTCATGGTCATTAAACCATATTCATATAATTATCATTTGACTGCTCGATAAAGTATTTACTTTCAATGTATATGTATATATATATATAAGAAAAAATCCTCCAGTGCGACTCACACTGGTCTACATCCGGTCGAGGCGAGGAGGCCGCAGGTGGCGCCACCGGTACAATGTTGGGCCTTACAGAGTATAACAATAATACTAATAATTCCGTTACGTATCTTTCTACTTGCATAATGCGTTCTACATCACATATATATAGACCAGATAGGATGGCTGAATGAGTTGACCATCCATCTCCCGCTTTGGTAGATGGTGTGATTGGAACCCATGGGTTCAAACCTTGGTTGAGTCAAACCAATGATTTAAAAATTGATACTTGTCACTTCCTAGCCAGGCACTCGGCATTATTAGGATAGGGCAAGGACTGGTTAGCTCAGTGTCAGGATAATGTGAGTGACTGAGTGGGTCATGGTGTTGGTGGCCTGGTCTCCCAGTGGGGCAGTGCTCTAGAGTCGCCATGAGTGCACAGTCACAAGTTGGTACCCATCTGATATGACCTTAGATGTTGCCAGGATGTAGATCTCCAACAGGCAACCATAAATATATATATACATATGTACATATATGATTTTCAATTTGGTGCCTTCGTGCGGGTGTGCCGGATGTGAATACTTCTCCTTAGATTATTTGTACAAATATGAAATATGCGTTATGGGCTTCCAACCCCATAATGGAATTGGGATTGCAGGACTGCAACCGTTGAAAAAACACAGGCGTATCAGTAGCAATAGTATTGTGATATGGTATTAGAATGTGTGGGCTATGGTGATATGGCGTTCACCATGGTTAGGTCTGCCTTTGCATCGAACTTTGTAACAACTGGACTTCTTATATAATATATATATCAGGGATGAAAATGGTCTCCGGGGAAAAAAGCGAAAATGCTGATATTCTGCCATAGGTTTAGCATTGTCAGGGAATCGCGGAAAATCTCCAGAAGTCAGGTTTCATATATATTGCTATATGCTGATACTGATAGTGTTGCACCGTTTGAAGCACGCATTAGTAGTATACGCTGATAGTGTTGTGCCGTTTGAAGCACGTATTAGTAGCTAGTAGACGCTGATAGTGCTGCGCCGTTTGAAGCATTTATTAGTAGTATGCGATGATAGTGCTGCAGCGTAAAATGAAATTGATCGTGCTGCAGGATTGAAAAATCCCGGAAATCAACGGAGATCCTTCATCCCTGATATATGATACATAATGTAAAGTATAATATATCATATATAAATATAATACATATAATACATATATGATATATATAATATATACAGCATACAAAATTTAATTCATTTATAATATTTATAAAATATATAGGATATATAATATACACAATATACACAATATATATAATATATAAGAAACATATTATAGATATTACATGTATTATAATATTAACTATATTATATTATAAATAATATTATATAAAACATTATATACAATATTATATATAACATTATATATAAATTGATATACAACATAATATTTATATATCATATATTATTATATCTTTTATTACAAATAATATATATTATGCACAATATATAATAAATATCACATACATAATAGCATTCTGTATATATTATATTTATATTATATAGTGCATATTGCATAGTGTACATTACATATATAATATAGCACCCATCTATCCAGCGAATTACCTATATACTTAAAAATGAACCGATATCCTAATTTCACAATAAATCAGATTTATTGTCACAGCCATGAAAAGCCAGAGAAACGAAGGGAAAGCCAGGGAAAGCCAGGGAAAATCGGCTGTCGTGTGTTTTGATGCTCAACTGTTTCGCTTTTAATTAATTAATTAATTAATTTTTGTAGCCATTTCACATCGGTTTCTTTCATTGCATTCAATTTCCATCTGGATGTCGCGACATAAAAACATGGAAGAAATCTCCTATTGGGAAACCAGACAGGATAGCCGAATGAGTTGAGCGTCTGTCTCCCGTTTTGGTAGATCGTGGGATTCGAACCCACAGGTTCGAACATTGGTCGAGTCAAACCAATGACTTTAAAATTCATACTTGTCTCTTCCTAGCCGGGCGCTCGGCATTATTATGAGAGGGCAAGGACTGGTTGGCTCAGTGTCATGATAATGTGACTGAGTGTGTGCTGGTGACATGGTCTCGCAGTGGGGCAGCACTATTAAGTCGCCATGAGTGCGCACTGTCACAAGTCGGTACCCGTCCTGATATGACCTTAGATGTTGCCAGGACGTCAAACTCCAACACCCAACCAACCTAGTGGGAGGCAGAGATATTATTTCGCCTGACATGCGCAGATGCTCTATCGATCACCGACAGAAGCAGTGGACCGAGACGCCCACATCTGCAGTCACGGGTGATTGGGTCGGGGACCTGTACAGTACACGGGCCATCTTATACAAGTTTAATTTGCGCTCGCGGAGATGGACGGCGGAGGTGGAGATGTGGCAGGGATGTGGTGGTCAGTGATGTGTGAGGGGTAGGGTGGGGGGGGGGGGGGTTAAAGAGGGTCTGTTTGTTTGCTATTGTTTTACGTCATAGCAACATCTTAGGTCATATCAGGATGGGTACCGACTTGTGGACTTGTGACAGCGCCCACTCATGGCGACTTTATAGTGCTTTCCCACTGGAAGACCAGGCCGCCAGCACCATGACCTGATATCCCACTCAGTCACATTATCCTGACACTGAGCCGACCAGTCCTTGCCCTATCCTAAAAAATGTCGAGGGCCTGGCTAGGAATCGACATGTATCAATTTTTAAGTCATTGGTTTGACTCGACCAGGGTTCGAACGCACGAACCCATGGTCTACCAACATGGGAGACGGACGCTCTAACTCATTCGGCCATCCCATCTGGTTAGCACCTATTGCAATGTCATGTTGAACAATCTCGTGAATCCTCTCTCTTCTCCCCTTCGACCCCCACCGCATACACATCATTTCAGACCGAAGCCTATATATCGTCCAGTCTTTACCGACCATGTCCCCAATATTGAAGGACCATTCCTGCACTGTGATATAATAGTCATAGAAATAAACAGCTAAACCTAATTCTAAAACAATTCTTAAACCCAAACTACATGTTGACTGCTTCTGTCAACTTCCAATTAAAACAATTTTGACAAATCTATCTAGAATTTTACCTGGCCTCAAATTTGTAGTCATTATAATTGTGGGCCTTTGACTTTAAAAGTATCTCTCGACACATAGTTGATTGTGTGCATTTATATTCTCTGTAAAAGCGACGCCCTCATAATGATATGACAGAATAAGATTTGAAAACTTCTCGCCGTGATTATAGCCTCTGAGAGATCACCACTAACTAACTTCCTGTTCTAGGATAGGATATGCATGCGTGCACAGTTTTGTATATGGTATTGGCGAGGCATAATTGAGCCCACCTGTGACCAACATAGGCAATGCACCCTCATATATCATCACAGCCAGCAGCATTGAATTTGTATGACTGTGAAATTGCTCTTCGTAGAATTACAACAATAAAAGCCCAGTACAGAGTACCTAGCTGGTCAAGTCATCCTGAAATCTTCTTTTTACCAATTTGTATTTTATTTTATCAGATACTGATTTATTTATAAATGTGTGGCATTTAGGATGGTGTTCCACATCAATATGTATTATGGGAGACGTAAGTTATGATTAAACGAGGAGTTTGACAGGGGTGTGCATTGTCACCATGTCTATTTAACCTGTACACAGAGATGATTTTCAGACACATTGAAGATTGCAAGGGAGTGACAATAGGTGGCATGAACATCAACAATCTTAGATATGCCGATGACAGTGTAATACTAGCAGACAGTGAGAAAAACCTACAAGATATAGTGAATAGAATCAATAAAGCTGGAATACTATTCAACATGAAGATGAATGCCAGGAAGACCAAAACAATGGTTATAAGTAAAAAGACAGATAAACCAAATGTCAATATAACCATAGATGGCACAAACATAGAACAAGTATCCGAATTCATATATCTCGGACAAAAGATTACAAATGATGGGAGATGTGAGGAAGAAATTAAAAGAAGGATAACAATAGCCCGAACAACATTCTCCAAAATGTATAGAGTGTTAACATCAAGTAAGATATTAATACAAACAAGGAAGCGTATTCTTCAGTGTTATGTGTGGTCTACTCTAATGTATGGGGCAGAGACATGGACAATCTCTAAGAAAATGTACAAACGTTTAGCAGCATTTGAGATGTGGACTTATCGAAGGATGATGAAAATATCATGGACAAAGAAGATCACCAACAAAGAAGTTCTCAGAAAAATTAAAAATAAGAAAAGCTTGTTTGCCACTATACAGACAAAGAAACTTATTTATTTTGGCCACATCATTCGTCAGAGTTCAATATACCGTACATTGTTGGAAGGGAAGGTGAATGGCAGCAGAGGGAGAGGGAGACCAAGAACATCATGGTTTACAAATATTTCACAGTGGACAGGCTTGAATTATTCACAGTCTATCAGAACAGCACAACATCGGGACAAGTGGAGAACCATTGCATCCAACCCTCGACTAGAGGATGGAACTATTGATTGATTGATTGAGTGACCATTGGAGTCAGTTGGTCAAACTGTGTGATTGTTGGCTCAAGTTTGGGAATATTCAAAACCCTGTGACTTTTGAACTAATCATCCGATTTTAATCAACTTTGTGTCTTTTTTCTTCTCCTGGTACAAGCTGTCGAACTGCATTAAAATATAGTACTTTCTATTGAGTTTCAAAAATACCTATAGCACTCAAATGTCACAGTCGGCGGATGCAGAGAATGACCGACTGTCAGTATATCCAGTTAGTTTGGTATGTGAGGATCGCTGTCAGGAGGACTGGTCAGCTCAGTGTCAGGATAAGGTGACGGTGGGATATCGAGTCATGGTGCTGGTGGTCTAATTTACCAGTGGGGCAGCACTATAAAGTCACCATGAGTGTGCACTGTCACAAGTCGATACCCGTCCTGATATGACCTTAGATGTTGCCAGGATGTAAAACTCTTAACAACCAGTCAAATCTCCCACACGGGAAGTCTGGGAAGAAATCACAGATTGACAGACAGACACCGTGCCAAGTCCATCACGTCAACACCATATCTCCTCATGCGGTTCAGTCGTCGCTACTATCACCGAGACGCGGTGAATATTTGCTATCTTGCTATCAACTTGACACACCTTCCTACACCTGCCCAGGTCCCATCACTAATCAGAGACCAGCTGCGCTTCCCTACACGCCCCGGCTCTAGCTCTACACCCACTACTTGGTAGATACCCGACTTCCCATGCACAAGGAGCTGCTAGGCCAAACAAATTTTAACATACTTGTTTCTCAGCCAACACCTCGTCAATTTTGAGTCCGGTCTTCCATTTCTTTTCATTTTTGTCGTTATTTGTTGGGTCTTTTTGCATGATGTAGTAGCTTTGGGAATTAATATGGCATACCACACAAAACGTGTATGCAATAAATTTGCATCAAATGAAACGTGTATCCATTTGCAAGGACATGTGCTAGCAAGTATAGATTACCATTTGAAGTGGTAAACTGTAAATATGCCAAAGTCATTGTTTTGATTGGAGAGATCAAATGAATAAAAGAACCCTCGTCGAGTAAAACCAATGACTTACCAATTTATACTTGTCGCTTCCTATCCAGGCGCTCAGCATTATTAGGATATGGCAAGGAATGGTTGGCTCAGTGTCAGGGTAATGTGACTCAGTGGGATATTAGGTCATGGTGCTGATGGCCTGGTCTCCCAGAGGGGCAGCACTAGAAAGTCGCCATGAGTGTGCACTGTCACAAGTCGGTACTCATACTGACATGACCTTAAATGTTGCCAGGACATAAAGCTCCATCCAACACCCAACCAACGTATTCCCTAGATTGAAATGGATATCTCTTTTACAATTAACACATATAGTACGTATAATGAATTATGCAAATATAAATAGGCGGAGTATCGTTATTATTATTATTATTCCATCATGTTACTTCGATATATTATTATTGTCCAATCGCTGACTTGCCCGGATTTGCCCCGGTTGCCCACTACTAGCGCCACCACCGGGCGCTTTCCTCTGCTAATCTGCCCGGCAAGTCACTTCCAAGTTCCATGCTAGATTTCAAACTTTCAATCTGTCACTTACTCCTCTGTAGGAGACTGGACGTGGTGGTCCGAATCCCATGTGGAAGGTCGGGGATTCAAATCCCGGCCAAGTCAAACCGGTGACTTACAAAATTGATACTTGTCATTAGCTAGCCTTGAGCTCGGCATTATTAGGATAGGGCGAGGACTGACTTGCTTGGCATCAGGATAATGTGACTGAGTAGGATATTGGGTTATGGTGCCAGCAGCTTGATCTCCCAATGGGGCAGCACTATAAAGTCACCATGAGTGTGCACTGTCACATGTTGGTACCTGTCCTAATATGACCTTACAATTTGCTAGGACATAAAACCCCAAAAAACCTATGTGGGAGCCACCGGATATGTCCATGCATCTATGATATATAATAGCATGGGGGTATATTAATAGGGGATAAGGCATGGGTTAGGAAAATGTACAAAATAGATTAATTTGACACAAATACAGCAAAATAAGCCTAATTTTATTGTCACACAAATGGAGCGAAATGAATTCAATTCCAAATACTTTCCTTCGAAAGAGAGAAATGCAAAACCACTTTATCTCATACAAATGGAGGAATGCAATCCGAATTAATCCAATTGAAATAGCGCGGTACACACACAACTAGTTCTCAATATAAAATTAATAGAGCAGTTCAAAGCTAATTCCTTTAATACAAAGTGAGGCAATACAAAACTTAAAGCATCCCATATTAAAGCTGCATAGTCCGATGGTTTTGAGGTTCTGTATTTTTTTCTGAGATAAATATATTAAGTTGATTGTTATAAGCTACCTTACATTTATTTTTTTAGATATTTGAAGTGCAAACATGCAAACTTAATTTTGGCAAGCAGGCCAAAACTCTGATACCATAAGCATACACAGTAACAGGTTCTATTAAATTGACTCAACATGCCCTTCTATGTGGCAACAGATGCTTCATAAGCACACCAGTACATTAATTAGATATGTACAATCAAATCTAGATAATAGTTTGGGTTTTGATAATTTGATGTTTTCATAGGACTATGCAGCTTTAATTCAAATGGCGCAGTAAAAGAAGTCAGCTAATTCCTTTAAAATGGAGCAATATAAAGCAGGATTGTCCTTATTTGAGTAGAGCTGTGATTTATTAACTATATTCTCCTGGTCAGCTCTCTTTTTCAAAGTGCACCAATGGGGAGTTTTGTTTGTTTGTTGTTGTTTCACATCCTAGCAACATCTAAGGTCATATTGTGATGCGTACCGACTTGTGATAGTGCATATTCATAGTGACTTTAATGCTGTCCATGCAACTGGGAGACTGGGCTGCCAGCACCATGACCCGATATCCCCCTCAGTCACATTATCCTGATACTAAGCGAACCAGTCCTTGTCCTGGACTAGTAGTGCCAAGTGCCAGGTTAGGTAGTGGGTTTGTTTGTTTGTTTGTTTGTTTGTTTGTTTGTTGTTGTTTTACGTCCTAGCAACATCTAAGTTCATATCAGTAGTGGGTAGTGACAATTAATGTTGTAAGTCATTGGTTTGACTCGGTCGGAATTCGAATCCTCGACCTTCCACACGGGAAGCCAGCGTTCTTACCAATTTGGCCACCGTCTTCGATGCATTCCTAATGTGTGTATATATATATATATATATATATATATATATATATATATATATATATGTGCGTGTATGTACATCTATATCTATATATACGAGCCTGTCTCAAAAGGTGATAACTCTTCTTTTTTTTGTCCATTGTAACGATTAAAACAAAACAGCACAGAAACGGTTACACTGAAAACACAAGGACATTTGCTTCAAATCAATATGTATTCTATTGGGATTATGTGTGTTTATATATATGGATATATATATACGCATATATATCGAGTGGCTTGATAAAGCTCCGGACATGGTGGGGGGGGGGGCGGAGTGAAGCATGCCGGTACCCCCCTATCCAGAAAGGGAGGGGGGAGGGGCAGGACACTACAGAGATTATTACACGCAATAACAGTCTTATCACTACCCATATACATATATATATATATACGTATACATATATGTATATATATGTGTATATATATATATATATATATATGTATTTATGTATATACGTATATATACGTATATATATACCCCCACACACATATAATATATATATATGTGTGTGTGTGGGGTGGTATATATACGTATATATATATATACATAAGTATATATATATATATATATATATACATAGGAAAAAAATTAGTGAGAAAAAACCCTCTTACTCAGCGCAGGGAACTTTGTTAGGTGTCTAAAAGGTGCATGAGAAATACTTTACGCCATGTCTACTCATGAAAATCCCAGTAACTTCCCCGCAACACAGCTCCCCCACCCCCCAGCCCCCACCCACTCCCAACCCCAGCCTCCTCCCCTGAGCCCCCCCCCCCTCCATCCCCACACCGCCTTCGACTCCCAGCATGCCTCGTGCATTATAGATAGATGTTTCTCTGCATGGCGGACATGGGTCAGCAAGCACCGGACTGCACGGTTCAATGTGAATATGAAATCTGCACCTGGTGGAGCCTGAGCTAATTAATAATATGTTAGTGTTACAGCTGGAGACAGCCGCGCTGAATTCATGCATATATTATTATTATAAATGTAAGCAATTGTTATTCTCTATCATTAGTATCAAGCGCGGGTTGTTGGGGTTCGAGGGTCAATGGGGTCTAGTAGTAGTAGTAGTTTGTTTGTTGTTGTTTTACGTCCTAGCAACATTTAAGGTCATATCGGGACAGGTACGGACTTGTGTCAGTGCACACTCATGGTGACTTTATAGTGCTGCCCCAGTGGGAAATCAGGCGGCTGGCACCATGACCCAATACCCCATTCAGTCACATTATCCTGACACTGTCCTAACCAGTCATTGTCCTATCCTACTATAGTACTAATGCCAAGTGCCTGGTTAGGAAGCGACAAGTATTGATTTTAACGTCATTGGTTTGACTCGACCGGGAACCGAACTCCCGACGTTCCGCACACGAGGCCCGCGCTCTACTGATTGGGCCACCGCGCCCGGTCTAGGAGTACTAGTAGTAGCAGTAGTTGTAGTAATAATAATAATAATAATAATAATAGTAGTACAATGGTAATAATAGTAGTACTAGTAGTAGTAGTAGTAGTAAATGTAGTAATAATAATAGTAGTAGTAGTAGTGGTAGTAGTAATAGTAGTAGTGGTAGTAGTAGTACTATAGTAGTAGTAGTATTAGTAATAGTACTAGTACTACTACTGCTAGTAGTAGTAGTAGCAACAGTAGCAGCAGCAGCAGTAGCAGCAGCAGTAGCAGCAGCAGTAGCAGTAGCAGTAGCAGTAGCAGTAGCAGTAGCAGTAGCAGTAGCAGTAGCAGCAGCAGTAGCAGTAGCAGTAGCAGCAGCAGTAGCAGTAGCAGTAGCAGTAGCAGTAGTAGTAGTAGTAGTAGTAGTAGTAGTAGTAGGATAGTCATCGTGCATTAGTATGATAGTGTCCAATTAAAGAAATCTCACTCTCCGACCAAAATATTCACGGAACAGATTTCCACCGTTAATTTTATCTCTCCAAAACCAAAGTTGTTCATTTGGCAATCTGGCTAATCTGACAGCTTGGAAGAAAGTAGTCCTGGATTAACAAGGGTTGATTGTATATCCACAAGCATCTGGTAAGTTTCGGACATTATCAATTGTGATCATTCAAATTTGAAATTTGAGGTATGCGTTGATATGGTGACATCAGGGAGCCTAGGTGGTTTAATGGTCAGAACACTGGCATGGAATGCAAGAGATGTATATTCGATTCCTACTCTAGGCGCAATATTTCGCATTTTCATTACACCCGTGACTTAGTTATAATAGGTAGGCATCTATCTGTACATGTATTTGTTTGTTTTTTTAAATAAGACTGGCCATGGTGCCCGAATCGGTAGGAGTGCAGACTTCCTGCGTGGAAGGTCGGGAGTTTGAATCCCAGCCGAGTCAAACCAATAACTTATGAAATTCATACTTGTCGCTACCTAGCCTGGCACTCGGTATTAATAGGATAGGACAAGGATTGGTTAGCACAGTGTCAGGATAATGTGACTGTGTGGGATATTGGGTCATGGTGCTGACGGCCTGGTCTCCCAGTAGGGCAGCAGCACTACAAAGTCGCCCTGACTGCACACTGTCACAAAACGGTACCCATCCAGATATGATCTCAGATGTTGCTAGGATGTAAAACAAAAAACAAAAAACCCAGATTTATTACTATTCTGCCATGGAACAATACATACACAACAAATTACCTTGATTGGCCCAAGTTGTACATTCCTGACAATACCAACCCAATATGCAGCATACTTGCCCCATGCCCACAGTCGCATAACCTCCACCGCTGTGGGTGATCCAACACTTAAAAAGGGAGCTAAACTTGATTCATGACGTCTAGTCCCTGAGAGCTACCCCCCACCCACCCACCCCACCCTCCATTATGAGCTCCTCCTGGGGGTTGGCTCGGGGGGTTGGCCGGGGTCCTGCTCGCATCTGCTCCTTGTGAGTGTGGAAAGGGGCGGGGATTGCATTAGGACTATTACGCTGATGGACACTGCGCGCACTGATCAGTTTAAGTCTGCGAGCTGCTCTCAGGGCCGGGCTGAGCTGCTCACTTGTGTGCGAGGGGAGAGTGATAAGGCCACTTAGTAGTAGTAGTGGTGGTAGTAGCGGGCGCAGGGAGGGACCAAATTTGCTGACTAAGCAAATAAATACACTCACATCGCACTCCCCTCCCACCAACAATAAACAACAACAAAGCAATCAAATCTGCCCTAAAGTATTTTTCTTCTTTATTTCCTTCCTTCTGCCTTCAATGTTTTTCTTAATGTTAAATTCCTTACTGTGGTTATTAAATTTACTTTTAAATGTATGCAATTTGTGCATTTGTGCATGTGTGTAGTGTTGAGGAGCGGGACGTAGCTCAGGCGGTAGAGTGTCCACCTGTGAAGGTGTGGGTCATGCGATCGATCCAGATCAGTGGACCCATTTGCAGTTTGGGCTATTTTCCATTCCAACCAGTGGTCCACAACTGATTCATCAAAGGCTGTGGTATGTGATGTCCTGTCTGTGGGAAAGTGCATATAAAAGACCCCTTGATGCTTATCGGAAAGGGTAGCCTATGTGGCGGTAGAAGGTTTCCTCCAAAGAAATATGTCAGAATGACCATTATATGTTTGACGTCCTATAGCTGATGATATGAAAATCAAAGCGCTCTAGAGGCGTCATTAAATATAACAAACTTTGTGGGTGTGTATTGTTGAAACAAGGTGTGCATATGTTAAAGTTGTACAGGTAGGTTTGGGAAGGGGTGGAAGGGAAGGCTGATGTGTGAATGGGGTGAGAAAAACAGGGGAAACAGGACGGGGTTGGGGAGGGGAGGGAGGGGGGGGTGGGTGGAATAGAAAAGGTCAAGAGCTTTACACCCACATCACAGCTCTCAGTCGGCGTATTACAAAGGATTATAGTAAGTATGGTTACGGAAGCATGTGGGTGCAAGCTGTTCTGGGGATTGCTGATGAAAGAATATTAAAAGCAAAAGATGTGCTGTTTGTGGTTCAATTTCAGGGTTTTCATGATTTCAGGATGGTGGGGTGGTGGTGGTGGTGGGTGTATTGGTTGTGGTGATTGTGGTGGTGGTTCCCAGACTTCAAACGAAGACCCTCTGAGGTGATTAATGACTATTAAATAGTTATCACTTGAAATCAATATCAATTATCAGTACCTTGCTCATGATGAGCTAATAATTGGATGTTTAAGGGTGGACTTATTGATGGAAAGATACAGCTAAACATTATTGAGGGTTTATTTTGTGTTTATTTCTTTGTCAGGTGATTTTTTATTGTGTTCTTATTTGGGTTTTCTTTTGTGGACGGCTAAGGGCGTGGAAGATACTTAATTACTTGTAGAAATTCAAGCAACGTGGAGAATGAATCAAATATGATGGAGCTTAATTACTCATATATATATATATATATATATATATATATATATATATATACATATACATATATCGGATAGTCCATTTTAATACAGATACTACTGAGTCAGTGTATAGAGATCTCACTTACCCGACGTGGGGCTGATTGAGCCTGCGTCCCACGTTGCCGTACTACTCAGTGGTGCCCAAGTGACGTCATAGGTGACGTCATTGACGACATGCTCCGTGACGCTAGCCTTGACGGGACTTCGGCGAGAGCGAACCAAAAATGACCGCGGCATGTTTCCAAAATCGCTGCGTCTTCGCAGCTTTCTGGTTCTTTATTCCCGCCAAAAAAATACTACTCGTCTCCCCAACTCCAATAAATGTGACGTCACCCGATTGCGGGTTAGCTGTGTGTCCGCGTGTGTGTGTGTTTCTTAAATAGGGTATTGTCCGGGTCTTTCAGAGACTTTCAGTGATTTAGCAGACGATTCACAGAGATCAAGTCCGTGTACAGAAATTCATAAAAGCCCGGGCTTTTCATATATTGTTACCCGTCCTGATATGACTTTAGATGTTGCTAGGACGTAAAACAACAACAAATAAACATATATTATAACAACAAAAAACAAGTATAAACTATAAGTCCTCGTCGTGCAAATGTCGTCTGCCACTGCCAAAACTTCCCACTGCTGATTAGATGTCGTGCTGTGGGCGATAAAAGAAGAGCAGATTGTCGTCTGCTGCGATACAAAAATGTCGTCTGCCGGTACGGAGCCGTCCTCGTAGCAGGGTAGTGTCAGGGTGACTGAACCCGGGGATATAACGGCGCGCTCCGCTGATTCTGAATCAACAAGTGGCACGCACTGCCTGCCCCCTGGTGTCGGTCGCCAGGACTAGATCGATGAATGATTCAGACACACACACACACACACACTAACACCACTGACAGAGAAGTCGTCTGCTGGTCCTGGGTCAGTGGTGGCAACAGGCAGAGTTTGGAGCTTGTGACTAGTGAAGCGTCCCGTGAGTCAGGATCAGCGAGAGGGTGAAGAAGAGGGCGGGAAAACCCCACACACGCACACGCAGAAACAATTATCCTCATAGTATGGGAAATCCCTTTGTGTGTGGAACTGGAAGGCATGGGTGCAAGACAAACGCTTGTGTGTATTCCGATGTGTTGAAGGCACGGGTGCCAGAGCAACAGTGCAAAGCAGGGGGGAGAATCCCGATATGTGGAAGGCGCGTGTGTCAGTACAAAAGAGCAAAGCAGGGGGGGTGGGGAATCCCGATGTGTGCAAGGAACAGTGCCAGTGCAACAGTGCAAAGCAGGGGAGAATCCCGATGTGTGCAAGGCACGGGTGCCAGTGCAACAGTGCAAAGCAGAGGGGAGAATCCCGATGTGTGCAAGGCACGGGTGCCAGTGAAACAGTCAGTGCAAAGAAGGGGGGAGAATCCCGATGTGTGCAAGGCACGGGTGCCAGTGCAACAGTGTAAGCAGTTGGGGGGGGGGGGGGATCTAGATGTGTGGCGAGAGCGGGGTCAGTGAAACGCGGGGAAGGGGGGGTCCCGGTGTGTTGAACTTGAAGATATATGTGTGTGTGTATATATAAATGATTATAAATATATATGATTGTCGGCTTTGCTCCGGCCCCGCCGGATTGCTTGTACTTTTGTAGTTGTACTGACTGGCCACACGGGCTGCAACTTGCAAGCACGCCAGATTTATACTTATAGTTATACGTCATATACGTTATAGTAGGGCGGGTTTGTGTAGCTGGGATGTGGTGGTATGGATGGGGTGAGGGGTGAGGAGAGGGAGAGTACTTGCGCAGGACTCCTGAGATGGCATTACAAAAGTGTATGCGTATCTCTGGCTGCAGATGTTACGACCATAACACTACCCCCCACCCCCACCCCCACCCCACCCCACCCCCCCACACACCTCCCCACCACTCCCCCGTTCCGCCTCCTGTCCTACCCATCCCCTGTCATCCCTCCCCTCCACCTCCTCTCCACTCCCCATCCTCATTCCACCTCCTCTCCTCCACGATCTCCTCCCCCCCCCTCCCCTCCCCTCCCGCTCGCCTCCCCTCCTCGCACTCCACGTCCCCTCCACACACACCCACCTACCTCCCCTCCTTGCCCCCCCCAGATTCTGCATCCTGTCTTCCACCTCTCAACCCTCCCAACTCTCCCAACCCCCCCCCCCCCTTCTTTCCCCCCTTCCCCCCTCCTCCTCTCCTCGCTCCCACCCTCCCCACAGAATGCTCCTCACTTCCCTCTCCCTTCCCCCCTCTCACCCACCCTCCCTCCCGCTCTCCACCCTTTTTCCCTCCCTCCAAACTTACCCCCATCCGCATCCCCACAGTCCCAACCCCCACCCCCACCCTCACACCTTCAACACCACCTCCCGTCGCTCCTCATCCTGACACACAACACCGCCTCATTTGCATATCTGGCGCATGTCAAGTGGAGACATATCAACAGGTGTCACGTGCAGGTGAACGAGGCGCGCGCCAGCTACGATGACGCTGATTGGGTAATGGCCGTCACGTGGGATGCCGGGCGGGTGGGAGGGGGGGGAGCGACGTTTATATGCCATATTTTGGTGAAAGCGTGTGCGCGGCACGCGACGTCCCCCCTGTAGGCGCCCCCTGGTGGAGAAACGGTGACAAATGGCCGCCGTCTGAGGGTCTGACAACGACAGGGAACGCGCGCCGATTTATTGGTAACACGATGCAAAGGTCATGCGCATAGTTGTTCAACAGGGCAGAAAATTACGACCTTAGTGTAAGGAGAATAAGATCATCCGATTAATTTTTTAGTTTTTTCCTGTACTCGCCTGCAAAGACATATCATACACATATTGTGTGTGTGTGTGTGTGTGTGTGTGTGTGTGTGTGTGTGTGTGTATGCGTGTGTGTGTGATTCGTTTGGTACCATCCATGACTTTCTACGATGTAGTGCAAGGAAACGCAAGCCCATTAAAGATACCCTGTTTTTAAGAGTCGTTTTCATTGACACTAGTAATGAAGGAATATTCACTAAATACACTCATTATTCAAATGATTTTACTTAAATAGAAATTTACTGTATATTAAGTCCAACAAACCCTCGGGTAGAACAAATGTGAATCCTCTATGCTCTGCAATTTCATCAAAACCAAATACATACAGAAATAGTTATAAGCATCTGAATATTGATGAACTTTTTCATGGTGCTGCCAACACCTAGTGATACTGATAGATAAACACATGATATATATGTGTATGCATATATATATATATATATATATATAAATTGATACTTGTCACTTCCTAGCCAGGCGCTCAGCATTATTAGGATAGGGCAAGGACTGGTTAGCTCAGTGTCAAGATAATGTGACTGAGTGAAATATCAGGTCATGGTGTTGGCAGCCTGGTCTCCCAGTGGGACCGCACTATAAAGTCAACATGAATGCGCACTGTCACAATTAAGTACCTGAGTTGATATTATGACCTTAGATGTTATCAGGACGTAAATCTCCAACAACCAACAAACCATCAATATATGCCACTTCTGGTAACTATGACAATACTCTCACCCGTTCAGTCCGGACTGGATGGCTGAATCGACTTCCTGTGCGAGAGGTTGTGGGTTTGAAACCCAACCATGTCGAACCAATGACATACAATGACTTGTCGCTACCTAGCCTGGTGTTCGGCATTAATTGGGTAGGGCTACGACTGATTTTCTCAGTATCAGGAAAACATGCCTGAGTGGGATATCGGGTCATGGTACTGGAGACCTGGTCTCCCAGTGGGGCAGCACTATAAAGTCACCATGAGTGTGGACTGTCACAAGTCGGTAACCCATCCTTATATGATCTTACATGTTACCAGGACATAAAACCCTAGCAAACAAACATGCTGATGCTTATAAACCGGATCCGCCGTGTCTGCCTACATATCACTGTAGAGACAACAGTAATAATATTTGATCGACCTAGATTTGTTTTTGGGTGAGACGAATAAACAAATGCGGATGTCACTGTCAACCTATCCAAAGCCATGGCTTTGCAATCGCATGTGTGTCACCTGCCTCCAACCCACCAACACCATCACCTCTGCCAATTCTGATTTCCACCGCTGTGTATAACTTTCAGCCTCATTGAAGGCCAGTTGCTCTCAATCTCATGCCATGTCCATGTGGAGTGGGAGGTTAAAATTCCTTTGGGTTGGTAAAAGTGTAGGCTCAGGCTTTCTATCGACAAACTGTCTAATGGTGAAAACAAGTCTATTCAGACTTATCCATGATGCATATATGATATAGGCATGCAGCATGAATCTTCACCACTGGACTCGGTGGCGGAATCGGTAGAGCGCAGGCTTCCTGTGCAGAAGGTCGGGAGTTCGATTCCCGGTCGAATCAAACCAATGATGTACAAAATTGATACTTGTTCCTTCCTCGTCAGGCGCTCTGCATTAATATTATAGGGCAAGGACTGGCTAGCAAAGTGTCAAGATAATGTGACTGAGTAAGATATCCTGTCATGGTGATGGCGGCCTGGTCTCCCAATAGGGCAGCACTATAAAAGACTGCCATGAGTGTGCACTGTCACAAGTCGGTAGCCATCTTGATATGACCTTAGATGTTGCCAGGATGTAAAACTCCAACAACTAACCCATAACCAAGCACACCGACTATTACGGACTATGTTTGTGTGCTTATTTGTTGGGATGGTTTATGGCCGAGCTAAATGCACAGCCATATCAGGACGGGTACCGAATTGTGATAGTGCACACTCATGGCGACTTTATAGTGCTGCGCTACTGAGAGGCTGCGCTGACGGCACCATGACCTGATATCCCACTCACACACATTATCACAATACGGAACAAACCAAGCCTTGACCTGTCCTACCAATACCGAGCACCAATGTATCAATTCTGTAAGTCATTGGTTTGTCCCGGCTAGGATTCGAACCCATGACCTTCCGCACAGGAAGCTAGCGCTCTTACAGATTGAACCATACGTTCCAGCCAACCGACTGTGCACTGACTTCAGTCTCTATTTATGACATAATGATATATAATTAAAATACTGATTCTTTTTTAAATTATTATTATGGGGGCTAAATATATTTATTCCTAACCGGGCGCAATGGCCGAATCGGTAGAGCGCGGGACTCGCGTGCGGGAGATCGGGAGTTCGGTTCCTGGCCGAGTTAAACCAATGACTTATAAAATTGATACTTGTCGCTTCCTAGTCTGGTAGTGGTACTCAGCATTAATAGGATATCGCAAGGACTGGTTAGCTCGGTGCCAGGATAATGTGACTGAGTGTGATATGAGGTCATGGCACCAGTGGCCTAATTTCCCAGTGGGGCAGCACTATACAATCCCCATGAGTGTGCACTGTTACAAATCAGTACCTGTCCTGATATGACCTTAGATGTTGCCAGGATGTAAAACTCCAACAACTACCCAACTATTTATTCCTTTGAACAAAGTATTTGATCAGCGCCGATATAACCCGATGGGATGGCCGAATGAGTTAGAGCGTCTGTCTCCCGTGTTGGTAGACCATGGGATCGTGGGTTCAAACCCTGATCGAGTCAAACCAATGAAAAATTTATACTTGTCGCTTTCTAGCCAGGTGCTCGGCATTATTAGGATAGGGCAAGGACTAGTTGGCTCAGTGTCAGGATAATGTGACTGAGTGGGATATCAGGTCATGGTGCTGGTGGCCTGGTCTCCCAGTGGGGCAGCACTATAAAGTATCCATGAGTGTGCACTGTCACAAGTCGTTACCCATCCTGATATGACCTTAGATGTTGCTAGGACGTAAAACAACAACAAACAAATAAGCGCCGATACAGTGGTCTCCTACCAGTCATTGTTGTCACAGTTATTTGCACTAAAAAAATGCATTCATGACAATAAAAAGAAAATAAGTTGTTAAAAGTTGCAGAGTCCGCTGGTGTTAGTAGCCGTCATTGTCTTTTAAAAGATAAAGATATTAAATTGATTGCCATAATCTAACTTACTTTAGTCTGAAGTGACTTTTATTTTGAATGGCTAACATTGCAGATATTTGAAGTGTAAACACGTCAAATTGGTTTTGCCAACACTCTGACAACACAGGCTTCTGCAGTAACAGGTCCTATTAAATTGACTTTACAAAAACATACTATTCGTCTCCTAGATGGCACGCTGC
The DNA here is from genome assembly GCA_030323885.1 of Branchipolynoe longqiensis. Taxonomy (NCBI): domain Eukaryota; kingdom Metazoa; phylum Annelida; class Polychaeta; order Phyllodocida; family Polynoidae; genus Branchipolynoe; species Branchipolynoe longqiensis. Next base: position 41,131,594 of record CM059190.1, on the reverse strand, counting down.
ATGTTGGTTGTTGGAGGTTTACATCCTGGAAACATCTAATGTCATATCAGGACGGGTACGGACTTGTGACAGTGCGCACTGATGGCGCCGTTATAGTGCTGCCACACGGGGAAACCAGCCCGTTGCATGTAAATATAGGCGTCGTCCTTTTTTCATTGACTACATTAATTCAGGTTTTAGCCGTCATGTGCTTAAACTACTTCAGAATCCTGAATGGCTGTGTGTGTGTGGGGCGGGGGGGGGGGGCTACTGGAGTGCTGGTTGTTGCAGGCGGGTGGGGGAGGGGGGGGGGGGGGGTGTAGCAACTGTGGTGCCCACTAATGATGGACAAAGTGTCATCCCGACCGGCTGTTACACGTATACACGGACATCAAAACCCTAATTTATCGCCTCCGCCCACCCTCCCCCCATGCACCAACCGGACTGGAGGCTGTAACCCTTTGTACCCACCCTGATCTAACCCCCCCCCCCCCCCCCCCACACACACACACTACTACCCCACCCAACCCACCCTGGACCTGGTAACAGCTTTCCTTCGCGGTCACGCTTTGCCGCATACCGATTCATGCATAATTTGTTAATTTCATCGGCACAGCCCAACGCAGACGCTCACCGAGGCGTGACGGTCGGGCCGACAGACTGCCGACCGTTGTAGACGCAGATCGCTCAGCTTTCAGTATGGGTGAATTGGAAATGAACGTGAACATTGAAATTATCAATGTGGCGCGCGACCAAATCTCTCACCCGACGCGGTGGCCGAATCGGTAGAGCGCAGGCCTCTCGTGCGAAAGGTCGGGAGTTCAATTCCCGGTCGAGTCAAATCAATGACTTACAAAATTGATACTTGTCGCTTCCTAGCTTGGTGTTTGGCATCATTACTATAGGACAAGGACTGGTTGGCTCAGTGTCAGGATCTCTCAGTGGGGCAGCACTATGAAGTCGTTATGAGTGCGCACTGTGACAAGTTAGTACCCATCCTGATATGACCGTAGATGGTGTCAGGACGTAAAACTCCAGTAACCAAATCTCTATGGCTGCTATATCGTGTGTGTGAAGGTCAGCCCGGCCCGTAACACATGAGCAGTGTGGTTTACCTACCTGGTTTGATTCCCGGCAGAGTCAAAACAAAGATCTGCTAAAGTGATACTTGTTGGTACATTGGGGCATGGCATTATAATGAACGGGCAAGGATTAATTAGCTCAACATAATGTGTGACTGGTGCCGGTGGCCCAGTCTCTCAGTGGGGCAGCACTATATAGTTATCACGAGTGTGCACTGTCGCAATTCAGTACCCATCCTTGTATTATGTTAGATGTTGCTAGGACGTAAATCCCCAACAAGTAAGCAGTGTGGTTCTGAGGTAACAGGTTGGCCCGCTCAGTGATTCAGTGATTGCGAACTGATCAAGCCTATGCCCGCCATTAACTTTAAAGTTGCATAGTCTGATGGTTTGGAATTTCTGTATTTTTTCTGAGATAAGTATATTAGATCGATCACCAGTATCTACTCTACACTAGTTCAAAGTTACTTTTATTTTAAATGGTAAACTTTTGAGATATTTTGAGTGCAAACATGGAACATTAGTTTTGGCAGGCTTGCCAATACTCTGACACCATAGACTTCTGCAGTAACAGGTTCTGTTAAATTGACTCAGTATTGCCTTCTACGCAGACACAAATGCTTAATAAGTGCATCAGTATCTAAGTTAGATATGTAAAATCAAATCTAGATAATTGGTTTGGTTTTGAAAATGTGATATTTGATCGGACTATGCAGCTTTAACCTTGTCAACGGCTGGAACTAAATGTCTGCCATCAGGGAAGTGGAATAAAATACATTACTATTTGCTTTAAAGCTGCACACTATAACTTATAAGAAAATGTGTGTTTTTATGAATCAATTTAGTTATTTGCTTGTTGGGTGTTTCTTTTTTGTATAATAGTTTATTCATCAGAACATACATTTTCTTTTAGAGCCGAAGCACTGGTCTTCGAGCAATTTACATTGTACAGTATAACCCCGTTAAACCAAGCTGGGTTAAACCAAGCGATCGGTTAGTCCAAACTTTTTTCAGCGGCCCGGCAAAACACTACCATTTATCATATAAAAAATGTTGGTTAAACCAAAGTCGGTTATTCCAAACTATCGGTTAATCCAAACAAAATTGTCGGACCCCAGGCTACTTGGGTATGGTTAAACCAATCTTTCATGTGATTATAAGGTCATCTGGGGCACAGACTGACTTTTTTATATGATAAATGGTAGTATTTTGCCAGGCTGCCAAAAAAAGTTACGATTAACCGATCATTTGGTTTAACCGACTTGGTTTAATGGGGTTATACTGTACATACATAAAAAACAATAATCAAAGTGTCCACATACATTGTATATTACATGTGCAATACACGCTTACTAAATCAAAGTCAAAGCCAAAGCTCGGTTAAACCAATGATCGGTTAATCCAAACAGATTTCTAGGGTCCCTTCAAGTTTGGTTTAACAGGGTTATACTGTAGTTAGGTAGCTCAGCGGGTAACTATGTAGGGTATATTAGTAGATTAAGAAGGTTAATGTGTTAGTGGGTTAGCTTACATTGATGTCCTAGAAACATCTGAGGTCATTATATCAGGAGGGGTACCAACACTTGTGACAATGTGCACACATGACGACTATTAGTATAGTGCTGCCCCATTGGGAAACCAGACCGCTGAAACCACACATCGATATTCCACCCAGTCACATTATCCCGACCAGACGGGGTGGCCGAGTGGGTTGGAGCGTCCGTCTCCCGTGCTGGTAGATCGTGGGGTCGTGGGTTCGATTCCCAGTCGAGTCAAACCAATGACTTTAAAATTGATACTTGTTGCTTCCTAGCCAGGCGCTCGGCATTATTAGGATAGGGCAAGGACTGGTGTGCTCAGTGTCAGGATAATGTGACTGAGTGGGATATCAGGTCATGGTGCCGGCGGCCTGGTTTCCCAGTGGGACAGCACTATAAAGCTTCTATGAGTGTGCACTGTCACAAGTCGGTACCCGTCCTGATATGACCTTAGATGTTTCTAGGACGTAAAACAACAACAAACAAACAAACATTATCCCGATACTGAGCTGACCAGTCCTTGCCCTATGTTAATAATGCCAAGTGCCAGGCTAGGTAGCGACAGGTATCAATTCTGTAAGTCATTGGTTTAGCTCTGTCAGGACTCGACCCCATGACCTTCCGCAAGGGAAGCCAAGCTCTTAGCGATCCGCATACCGTGTCCGGCCATTAGGTTAATTCGATGAGTGAAGTTAGTTATAGATAAATCTAATTTGAATGATCTCGCTTAATAACAGGCATGTGATTGGATGCAGGAAAAAAACCTGACAAGTTTTTTAGGTTATCGTGGGGACGCACAGCATCCCACTGAGTCGCAAGAGGGATGCAAATAATGTTTTTCAGAGGTGTTTCGGCGGCCAGGATAAAAAAAAGAATTTAACCAAAAAATGGAATTCTGGTTAAAACAAGAGAAATCACATGCCTGTAATAATAAATCTGTATTCCCACAAAGTGGTTAAAACTGCTTAATCCTGTGCAAAACCAAAACTCTCAAGGTAGATTTGATCGTCCAATAATATTAATATGCAACTTAGATACTCAGGCACTCATTAAACATTTATTGCAGTTTGGTGTCAATGTGTTTTGTTGTCTTTGTAATGCTCGGTACACACCTCCCATATAAAACCTAAAACTGCCCATTTCGCGACTAAGTTTGAGTTTTAGTCGGTTTCAGTCTTTAGTTGTGTGACCCCCTAACACACCTGAGCCTTCCGATTCGCGACTTAAAACTCAGTTTTAGGGCTTAAGACTGGAATCTTATGAGATTCGAAAAATGAATCGGGCCATTCGAGTCAGTTTTAGTTGGGAAACGGGACGGGTCAGGTTGTGACGGGTCACGTCGGGCAGTCAGTTTTAGCGCGTGAATCGTATACGGGAGGTGCGGACCAGGCTTAAGTCATCAGTTTGACGTGACCCGGAATAGAACCCCCGACCTTCCGCCCGGGAAGCCTGCGCTCTCACCAATTCGGCTACCGCGGCCGGTATGTGCAGGGTGGATGTTTGTTTGTTGTTGTTTTACATCCTAGCAACATCTAAGATCATATCAGGACGGGTACTGACTTGTGTCAATGTGCACTCATGGTGACTTTATAGTGCTGCCCCACTGGGAGACCAGGCCGCCAGCACCATGACCTGATGCCCCACTCAGTTCCATTATCCTGACACTGAGCCAACCAGTCCTTGGCCTATCCTAATAATAATGCCGAGCGACTGGCTAGGAAGCGACAAGTATCAATTTTCAAGTCATTGGTTTCACTCGACCAGGGTTCGAACACACAAACCCATGGGTTTGGATCCCCACGATCTCCCAAAACAGGAGACGGACGCTCAACTCATTCGGCCACCCCGTCTGGTGTGTGCGGGGTGGAAATCATGTGGAATTATAATAACTAGGTGGCGCTGCGGTAGTGGGTGGGTTCGGGGTTAGAGAGGAGTGAGTGGATTGGCGGCGGTAGGGGTCTATTGTGAATCTGTACACAATGTGTAACGGGCGACACGTGGGTGCCACGCGTTCAACCCTTACTCATTACACCCCCATACAGCCACCCATCAACTAACCCGGTCTGACAACCCCATCACGCCGCCCTCACCTCCACACCGCCTCAACCCCAGCCACTGGCGTTGTGGCTGCATAAATACAAGTGTAACCTTGCACAAGTCTGGCTTATTTTGTGGTTGTTGTTGTTAAAACTTTATCGTTGATTCCATGTCTCTCTCTCTCTCTCTCTCTCTCTCTCTCTCTCCCTCCCTCTCGCTCTCCCTCTCTCTCTCTCTCTCGCTCCCTCTCTCTCGCTCCCTCTCTCTCTCTCTCACAGACAAATTACAGCGTTTGAAGGCAGGGGGCGACACAATCGGCCCGGTTGCATAATAGATGAACAATTTAATAACAGATCAGTATAGTAGATGACTTAAGACGTGTTCACACGGGCAAAATATAAAGCGATTTAAGACAAGGCGAATCATATGAATCGATTTAGTTTGAAAGTGTTTCGCGTTCACACGGGCAGTGCTTTGACTCGGTTTAAGGCGGAAGTGGATATCTGCGCATGAGCAAGTACAGACTAACCAGCGCCATTTTGGGTTCATTGACGCCGGCACGAGAGAGTGTGGGTTCGACCTAGATATGTATGGACTGAATCATATTGTTTTGGAACCGTAAAAACTTCTGCTGGGCAGTGAAACCCTAAAAATAAATGATGAAAAAAATATCTGTGCACAGCTAGCAGGTTCATAGACCAAATTATATTATATAGTGTGACGTCCTTAATGCGCCTCATATAATTCGGTTGCGTTCACACGGGCGAGATGGGCCAACCTAAGCTAGTTCGCTTCATATAAACTACCTCGCTAGGTGGTTTATATAAAGCGAATCATATGAATCGATTCAGCCCTACTCCGCCTCACATCGCGTTCGCACGGCAAAATATGAGGCGAACTAGGCAAGGCGCTTTATATGAAGTGGATTAAATCGCCCGTGTGAACACGGCTCTAGATTATAATAAGGTGTGAAAGCTTCTGAGTAATTATACTTGCATAATGCTTATACATCACATATATAAGTTATGTATCATAAGTGATGTATCACATATATAAGTCAATGCAGACCAATAATAACCTGGAATAACCCTCCTTTCCCTCATCACTCACTCAGCTCCATAGACTGATGGAGTCTGTCCTAGTCTTCTACTGCTCCAGCCTCCCCAACCCCAGCAGATTGTTTGTTTTGTTTGTTGTTTTAGGTCCTACCAACATCTAACGTCATATCATGACGGGGACCGACTTGTGACAGTGCACACTCATGGTGACTTTATAGTGCTGCCCCACTGGGAAACCAGACCACCAGATGACGAGAAGCACTTGAACGTTTTGGTCGATATATTTGTTATTTTGTAGGTCTGAAATTATGAAAAATTACTCAGCAATGATAATTGCTGATCGACTGGTTACATACACGTTTGCCATTTGGGGGCGCCACCTGACCGTAACGTGTTGCTTTCAGGTGACGTCACAACATTGATTTCGCAATGCACTGTGGGTATGCGCGTCATTTTCCTAATAAAAAACGACACCACATTAATGTCTATACAACAGCATAATTAGCCTTACCACTTAGTTTATAGGGTTTAGGTTTTGGAGTTTTTACATCCTGGCAACATCTAAGGTCATATCAGGATGGGTACCCACTTGAAGACGGAGGTGCTGTACCAACCCAACTCTACAAGAACCCGAGAGGAGGAGATCATGGTTGACGGAAACAAGCTGAACTCTGTTCCGGAATTCACCTATCTCGGAAGCACTATATCAAGTGATGGATGCATTGATGCTGAGATACAGAGTAGGATGGCCAAGGCTAGCGCATCTTTCGGCCGACTACGCCAGAGACTCTGGAACAACCACCATGTGTCCATTCGGGTCAAAGGTAAGATCTACTGCGCAATCGTGCTATCCAACCTACTATACGGAGCCGAGGCCTGGACAGTGTACAGACGGCAGGTGAAAAAGCTGCATGCCTTCATGATGCGACATCTGCGTTCAATCATGAGGCTAACCTGGAAGGACAAAGTGACGAATAAGGAAATACTCGAACGGATGGGGCTGCCCTCTATGGAAGATCTTCTGATCAAAAAGAATCTCCGGTGGACTGGACACCTCATGAGGATGTCATCAGACAGGCTACCAAAGCAGATCCTCTATTCTCAACTGTCTTCTGGCTACAGAAAGAGAGGGCGCCCCCATCTCCGGTTCAGGGATACCATCAAGAGAAACCTGAAGCTGAGAGACATTAAGACCGACTCATGGACGCAACTCTCACAGCAGAGAGCTAAATGGAGAGCGGCAGTCAAGTAATGAAAGCAGTCTTTGTCGCATCGCGACCGACAGCATGATGATGATGACCCACTTGTGACAGCGCGCACACATGGCGACTTTATAGTGCTGCCCCACTGTGAGACCAGGCCGCCAGCACCATAACCTGATATCCCACTCAGTCACATTATCCTGACACTGAGCCAACTCGTCCTTGCCCTATTGTAATAATGCCGAGTGCCTGGCTAGGAAGCGACAGGTATCAATTTTTAAGTTATTGGTTTGACTCTTCCATGGTTCAAACAAAGCGGGAGACGGAGCTCAACTTATTCGGCCATCCCGTCTGGTTAGTTTATACCGACCCACCCAAGGGGGAGGCTAATGACTAAAATGTGTATACATAAACAATGTCCATAATCACCAAAATCCAGCAAAACGGAAACGGAAATAGCCCTGTATGGGCGCCGCCATTTGTATACTCGTGTTGAATAATCAAAATCCAGGAAACGGAAACGGAAATAGCTCGTCGAACTTCGTACGCAGCACACAGGATGGACGACAGGAACTGTTTCTCGCGGTGTTCTATTTGAAATTCTAGCAACTCGGGTGATCCGAGTCGCCCGGGTCGTGTTAATCGAATACGACCCGGGGGTCGGTCCTGAGCTGCAAAGCATTGCTTATTCATATTAGAGTATTTGGTGTGTGTAATAATTATTACTATTAGTTTAAAGGGACCAGCTATAGCTCGCTGGGACACTGAGCGTACTCCGACAAATGCTCTCCAAGCACAATCTTGTTTAGTTTTTATGTTTAAATGAACCAAGTATGTGTGGGGAGAGTATGGGACCAGGGCAGTGCTAGTCTGAACTGCAATGGCAGTTTGTTGTCTTCAAAATGGCCGCCCCCATAGGCGGCGGCCATTTGCAATGCAAAAGCTGCGCTGTGATTGGCTGAAATTGTGCCGGCAACAGGCTCACACAGTAACAAGATTCGCTGGTTCTCAGCTTGTGCCCGGCAGTGTTAGGGACCGATTACGCCGAAATCTATTGAATGCGATCATATTTAACAGAATTACATACTAAAATAATGAAATTTAATTAAATTAACCTTAAATTCCAAGCGATATTAACGTAGCAGCTCGATCAACGTCGAATCGCCGAGTGTAAACAAAACAGTGGCTCGAGTGACCCGAGTTGAATAATCGATTACGCCTGAATATACAAATCGCCGCTGTGATTGGCTGAAATTGTGCCGGCAACAGGCTCACACAGTAACAAGATTCGCTGGTTCTCAGCTTGTGCCCGGCAGTGTTAGGGACCGATTACGCCGAAATCTATTGAATGCGATCATATTTAACAGAATTACATACTAAAATAATGAAATTTAATTAAATTAACCTTAAATTCCAAGCGATATTAACGTAGCAGCTCGATCAGCGTCGAATCGCCGAGTGTAAACAAAACAGTGGCTCGAGTGACCCGAGTTGAATAATCGATTACACCCGAATATACAAATCGCCGCTGTGATTGGCTGAAATTGTGCCGGCAACAGGCTCACACAGTGACAAGATTCGCTGGTTCTCAGCTTGTGCCCGGCAGTGTTAGGGACCGATTACGCCGAAATCTATTGAATGCGATCTTATTTAACAGAATTACATACTAAAATAATGAAATTTAATTAAATTAACCTTAAATTCCAAGCGATATTAACGTAGCAGCTCGATCAGCGTCGAATTGCCGAGTGTAAACAAAACAAATAGCAGTGATCGCCGCAACGTGCGAAAACCCGCGCATGCGCAGAAGCCACGACAAGCCGCTGGTGTTTTGGGGAGTTTTCAGTCGCAACAGAATTTCAAATCGAGTTCGTTTGTTTTCCACGCGGCGGATAGCTGGCGACTTTAACAGTTCTGTTCCTCTAGTTCAATTAATATACCATGGATTCCCCACTCCTGCTGCTGGCCGCCGCCGTCTCTCCTTCTTGTAGCCATTTCACGTTTTCGTTAATATAATCCCGCCCAAGTGCCGACAGCCTATGCATGGGCTCTACCCTGCATCTGATGTGTATCAATTACCATTACTCCTCCTCTTCCATATCTAAGGTCGACGGTGTACTCCCCCACCACTGTCACTTGTAAACACCTGAGATATTATCTATTATTATTGTCTGTATTAACAAGGTGGTTACTGGTCCCGAGGAGAGGGTTATGCTACATACTGTGATGTCTACATTACTCCCTCGTTTGTGCAGAAGGCCAATAGTAATAGATATAATAATGAACCATTATTAGCTAGTTGACCATGACGGTTAGTGTAATAAGGGACCTGTTCGTAAAGGGTAAGGAATGCAAGGAACGTCTCAATCACATTTTAAGAGCTCACTTTATTTCTGTTCCTACCAAAACCATCTAAAGTCTGCAAACGTCAATGGTATGAATAAATACTTCCCCTCCATTTCCTTTATAGTTAAGATACTCACAATTACTGTATTTAAAGCCATATTATCGTCTAAAACATCAGAGCGCCAATGAAACGCATCTGATGGGTCCGGGTACGACGGCTCGAACCTTCTACATTGCTAGGAGAGTAGCGCGGGACATGCCGCACGTCTCCTAGCAACGAGTTAGAGCAGCGAACCCTTTCCCACATTTGATGGCCAATGCGGGTTCGTCTTGGCGAGCCGCCCGCATTTCCAAATGCGGATTGCTCGAACCAAGACCGCACCGGCCACAGCTCGATTATAGTCTTGCCCACTTCAGTAGTTATCCGATGGTTTTGAGTTTATGTTATTTTCTGAGATAAATATAATAAGCCGATGGTTATAATCTACCTTAACTTTTAGTTTGAAGTAGCCATGATTTATTTACTTCGGAAGGATAAACATACATATAAAAGTTGAATATGTAGATAAGTGTTTTACCTTCGAAAATTTGATGTTTTTATCGGACTATGCAACTTTGATTACCAAGGGATTTACTTTTATTATGATTTTGCAACTGCAACGAGATACACGAAAATAAGACCACATTAAAGTCTATATGCAGCTGATAAACCTACACGCCACTGGAGTGTGTTAGTGTAGGAAAATGGCGCCGCGCAATGCAAACTTGGTAATTTCGACCAGGCACACATCAGCTGATGACGTCACTGAAAACAACCCATTAATAGTTTCCATGGGAACGGCACGCATTTCAGTGTCATCATATCTTTGGCACTATCTAACCACCATGAATGCACTATTGCTGGTTGGTCCCCGCTCTGATATATATTTTTTTTTTGGGGGGTCCATTAGTTGTTTAAGCAGGGGAAATTTCAGTCATAGACAACTGGTCTTCCTCATTCCACTGCTGGTCGATAGAAAGCCCGAGCCCACACTTTTACCGACCCAAGGGATTTTTAACCTCCCACACCACATAGACATGAGCAACCGGCCTTTGATGACACTGTAAGTTCTACACAGCGGTGGAAATCCAAATTGGCAGAGCTGGGGGCACGGGGAATCGAACCGCCGACCCGCAGATTAGGAGTCTGGCCTAGAAAAAAGTCAGACACTCTAACCACTCCGCCACAGAGAACACCATATTAAAGTTGTCAGAAGTGATGGCCGAATGAGTTGAGCGTCCGCCTCTTGTTCTGGTAGGTCGTGGGATTTTAAAGCTGCATAGTCCGATGAAAACATAAAATGTTCAAAACCAAAACAATTATCTAGATTTGATTCTACATATCTAACTTAGATGCTGGTACAGTTATTAAACATTTGTCATCACATATAAGGGAATACTGAGTCAATTAATAGAACCTGTTACCGCAGAAGTCTATGGTGATAGAGTTTTGGCAAACTTGCCAAAATTACTTTAGCATGTTTCAATTTCAAATATCTCAAAAGTTAGCGATTTAAAACAAAAGTTACTTCAAACTAAAGTAAGGTAGATTATAATGATCAATCTAATGTGTTTATCTCAGAAAATGAGAGAAACTCAAAACCATCGGACTATGCAACTTTAACTCCAGCGTTCGAACCCTAGCCTAGTCAAACCAACGACTTACAAATGTATGCTTGTCGCTACCTAGCCTGGCGCTCTGCATTACTGGGATAGGGAAAAGTTGTGAGTTCCTGTCACTTTTTGAGATACACATAGTAGGGTGATTGTTATAATCTACCTCATTTTAGTTTGAAGTAACTTTTATTTTAAATGACTAACCTTTAACATATTTGAAGTGCAAACATGGAAAAATAATTTCGGCAAGCATGCCAAAACGTTGACATCATAGGAATCGGCAGCAACTGGCTGTGTTAAATTGACTTCGTATTCCCTTCTATGCAGTAACAAATGCTTAATAAATGCACCAGTATCTAAGTTAGATATGTAGAATCAAATTTAGCTAAGCTTTTTTTAATTTGAAATTTTGATCGGATTATGCAGCTTTAAATGTTGCCAAGACGGACAACCTTAATGAGTACACACGTTCAGAAATTGGTACCCGCCTTGATATGGCCTAAAATGTTGCTAGCACATAAAACCCCAATGAGTCACATCAACATTAATTTCCCTTCAATAACTCCAAAGTTAGTGATTTAAGTACAAAGTTATTTCAAACAAAGTAAGGTGGATTGTAACGATCAATGACCTTAGATGTTGCTAGGACGTAAAACAACAACAAACAACAACAACAATTTAATATGTTTATCTCAGGAAACTACAGAAACTCAAAAACCATCTAACTATTCAACGTTTTCTTCAAATAATTCCAAAGTTAGCCAAGTGTCTTCCGAGGTACATTAAAAAGACAAACCTAATATATTTATTTATGTATTATTAGATTTATCTATATTAAAGCAAAGGGCATAAACTCAAAACCAACTAACTATGCCACTTTAACCAATCTGTGCCAATACCAACTGATGTTTACACAGATTTCTGAGTCATGCAGCTTAGTGGATATCCCCATAGAGAACGCATTATCTGCATTGTTTGGACATTCGAAAAAGAAAAGAAAAAAGTATTACAAAAAAGAAATTTTGGTTTTTTTTTGGTGATCGTGTGACCTTGCATTTTCGTTAATTATTTCACATTTCTGACGCTAGTGTTTCATTAGTCAACATCAAGACCACGGCCATCACGACTAATAGGGGTAGGGTCAACAAGATAGAAGAGCCCTTACCGCCATCACCCCCGCCCCCTCTACTGTCCTACTACTGTACCGTTCGAATCACTTCGACCCTCAACAAGCCACGGCCATCCGCATGTACTCACCCACCCTACCCAGCCACACCACCCCACACCACACATCCCAGTCCACAGATATGACAACACTCTCAGAGAGTGCAGAGTGTGTGTAATTTGCTTGTTCCTTCGTTTGTTTATTCATTGTAGTTTTATGTCCTAGCAACATCTAAAGGCCCTGTCACACTACAACGTTTCCTACCAACGCGCATCAACGTGTTGCCTTTTTGGTCGAAACGTCGGTACACGTCCGGTACGTTACCGGCGCGTTACCGACGCGTCGGTACACGTTGAGGGATAGCAATGTGTGAATGGACACGTCGGCGCGCGTTGGCACGCGTCGGGTCACGCCGATCGTTTTGTGCTTGCACAAAACTTTCGACGGGCCGCAACGCGTGTCAGCGTGTTGGCGGGTGAGTTACGGATGCGTTAGCAATACGTCGAAACCCTTTGGCGGCGCGCCGGCGGAACGCTGGCAGGACGTTGATCAACGTCGATTAATGTTGACATTTTTTTCGCCAAACTGCGATCGTTCCGTCGGCGCGTCGGTGACCTCCCATCGACATGTAGTGGGTGCACTATTGGCGTTGCTCCAGCGTTTCTCGACGCGTTGGACATGTTGCTGGCGTGTCTTGACGTGTTGCTGGCGCGTCTTCCGCGCGCTTAACGTTACCCAGCGTTCTGCGATCCTTTAATGACGCGCTACCCCCACGTCGTCGGCGCGCCGGCAGCGCGCCGATAACAAGCTGGGAACCCGCTGGCGGGACATTGATATGTTGTTCCGCCGCACGTCGAAATGCGTTGGCCGCGCGCCAAAACCACGGCACTAACACGCTACAACCCATCAAACTTTCTCCCAAAACGCCGAAGAGTTGGACGTGTGTCGACGGGTTGCAAATATTTTGTGCGCTGCCGGCACGCCGGTGAGAAACGTCGTAGTGTGACAGGGCCTTAATAAAGGTCTTATCCGGATTGGTACCGACTTGTAACAGTGCGATGTGCACTCATGGCGACTTTATAGTGCTGCCCCACTGGGAAACCAACTCAGTCAGTAATTTACTTAGCTTACACTGCCAGCATAACTGTAAATTTAAAGCTGCATAGTCCAATGAAAGCATCCATTTTTATCTAAACCAAAACACTAATCTAGATTTGATCCTGCATACCCAACTTAGAAACTTGTGCACTTTTTTCTTCTTTTTTTTCTTGACGATTTATACCGCCTATCACGGATAAGTCTGAATAGACTTGTTTTCACCATTAGACAGTTTGTCGATAGAAAGCCCGCCGAGCCTACACTTTTACCGACCCAAGGGATTTTTAACCTCCTACACCACACATGGTATGAGAGACTGGCCTTTGATGACGCTGTAAGTTATACACTGCGGTGGAAATCCAAATTGGCAGAGGTGGGGGAACAGGAAATCGAACCACTGACCTTCAGATTAGGAGTCCGACCTAGAAAAAAGTCAGACACTCTAACCACTCCACCATAGTGAACACCACTTATTAAAATTACGCATTGGTGCGCTTATTAAGAATGTGTCGCTACATAGAGGGAAAACTAAGATAATTTAATAGAACCTATTACAGCTGAAGCCTATGGGGCTACAGTTTTTTACAAGCACGCCAAAATTAATTTGGCATGCCAAAATGTTAGTTCAAACTTCAAATATCTCCAAGGTAAACTATTTTAAATCAAAGTTACTTCAAACTAAAGTTAACTTTTTGTTTGTTTGTTGTTGTTTTACATCCTAGCAAGATCAAAGGTCATATCAGGATGGGTACTGACTTGTGACAGTGCGCACTCACGGCGAGTTTATAGTGCTGTCCCACAGGGAAACCAGGCTGCCAGCACCATGACCTGATATCCCACTCGGTCACATTATCCTGACATTGAGCCAACCAGTTGCTGCACTATCCTATTAATGCTGAGCGCATGGCCAGGAAGTGACAAGTATCAATTTTTAAGTCATTGCTTTGACTCGACCAGGGTTCGAACCCACGACCCCACGATCTACCAGCATTCGGCCATCCCGTCTGGTCCCTAAGGTTAAGTAGCTTATAACGATCAACCTAAAGGCCCTGTCACACTACGACGTTTCCCCCGGCGCGACGCCAACGCACAAGATATTTACTAGGGCTCGAGACACGTCCAACTTTTTGGCGTTGTCGGAGAAAGTTCGAAGGGTTGCAGCATGCTAGTGGCGTGTTGGTGGCGCGTCCATAACGCCCCCCCTCCAACCCGTTGGCGCGCGTCGTGGCGCGCCAAAAGTTTTGTGCAAGCACAAAACGATCGGCACGACCCGACGCGCGCTGACGTGTCCTGTCACACGTTGCTATCACTCAACGTGTACCGACGTGTACCGACGCGCCATTAACGCGCTGGTACCGTGTCCCGACGTTTCGACCAAAAATGCAACACATCAACGCGTGTTGGGGAGAAACGTTGTAGCGTGACAGGGCCTTAAGATAGTTAGTTATCTAAAGAAAAATGTCAGAAACGCGAAACCATCGGACTCGGCAACATTAAGCATTTGCTGCTTCATCGAAGGGTATAATAGGTCAATTTAATAGCATCTGTTACCGCTGAAATATATGGTCTCCGAAATTTGACGTTTATGCCCACATTAATTTGGCATGTTTTCAGTTTCAAATACATTCAATTTTAGCCATTTATACTAAAAAATTAATAAATGCACCTAGTATCTCGTTAAGTGTTTTGGTTTTGAAAATGTGATGCTTTCTCATCAGACCAGGCCTATTCAGCTTTAAATCGAACCTATCACAGCAACATTTCGGTGTGCACACCAAAATTCCACGAAACAAGGCTGCAGGAGTAACTGCCATTTAGGTAGCACTAACAGTGTTAGTAACACGTAAGCAGGGAGTGTTGGTACTCCTCAAATATAATATTCACATAATATGCTTGGCTAGCCGCTAGTATCCGTCACCCCCCCCCCCAACCAATACACACAATATACCCCCATCCCCCCCCCCCCCCGTCCCGTGATGCATTGATGGCCCGTTGCCAGTCGGGAAAGCCCCTATGTCCACCCTTCTCATTTCCTCTTTTTTTGGGGGGGTGGGGGGACTCTCGCCATTCCTTTTTAAGGTTGCATAGTCCGATTTTTTTTAGTTTCTATAACTTTTCTGAGATAAATATATTACATTGATTATTATGACGTACCTTACTTTTCGTTTAAAGCTGCATAGTCCGATGAAAACATCAATTGTTCAAAACCAAAACAAGTATCTAGACTTGATTCTACATATCTAACTTAAGCCGTGTTCACACGGGCAAAATGTAAAGCGATTTAGACAAGGCGAATCATATGAATCGATTTAGTTTGAAAGTGTTTCGCGTTCACACGGGCAGTGCTTTGAGTCGGTTTAAGGTGGAAGTGGATATCTGCGCATGAGCAAGTCCAGACTAATCAGCGCCAGTTTGGGTTCGTCAACGTCAGCACGAGAGAGTGTGGGTTCAACCTAGATATGTATGGACCGAATCGTATTGGTTTGGAACGGTCAAAACTTCTGCTGGGCAGTGAAACCCTAAAAATAAATGATGAAAAACATATCTGTGCACAGCTAGCGGTTTCATAGACCAAATTATATTATATAGTGTGACGTCCTTAATCCACCTCAAATAAGTCGGTTGCGTTCACACAGGCAAAATAAATCGGTTCACAGAAATCGATTCACGTACACTACCTCGACAAGTGGTTTACTTTATCGGGATCACACAAATCGATTCAGCCCTAATCCGACTCAGCCGCGCATTCACACGCGAAATGTAACCCGAACTATACAAGTCGATTTCTACGAATTGATTTACACTGCCCGTGTGAACACGGCTTTAGATACCAGTGCAGTTATTACGCATTTGTCAGAGTTATGGTGTGCTTGCCAAAACTAATTTTACATGTTTGCACTTCAAATATCTCAAAAGTTAGCCATGTTACATAAAAGTTAGTCGAAACTAAAGTATGGTAGATTATAACGAATCACCCTGATATGTCTACCTCAGAAAATGACAGAAACTCAAAACCATCGGCTATGCAACTTTAAGTAACTTTCATTTTAAATTACTAACTTTTGAGATAATTGAAGTGCAAGCAAGCAAAATTAATTTTGGCTCCCAAGCCAAACCTCTGACACCAAAGGATTCAGCAGTAACAGGTTCTATTAAATTGACTCAGTATTCCCTTCTGTTTGGCAACAAATGCTTAATAAGTGCATAAGTGTCTAAGTTAGATATGTAGAATCAAATATAGGTCAGTGTTTTGGTTTTTAAATGTTGATGTTTCATCGGACTTGACCAGCGGAATGAGTAGAGCGTCCGTCTCCTGTTTTGGGAGATTGGGTTTGTTGTTGTTTGTTGTTGTTTCACGTCCGAGTCAAACCAATGACTTTAAAATTGATACTTGTTGCTTCCTAGCCAGGCGCTCGGCATTATTAGGATAGGGCAAGGACTGGTGTGCTCAGTGTCAGGATAATGTGACTGAGTGGGATACCAGGTCATGGTGCCGGCGGCCTGGTTTCCCAGTGGGACAGCACTATAAAGTTGCCATGAGTGCGCACTGTCACAAGTCGGTACCCGTCCTGATATGACCTTAGATGTTGCTAGGATGTAAAACAACAACAAACAAACACGGAGGTGTGTTTACGTTCGTCGATTCGAAAATATAACTAGTAATATCGCCGCCAATGCGGCGGTAGCCTTAATAACGCTTCGAATTTAGGGTTAAATTGATCAAATTTCACTATTTGACTATGTAACTTTGTTAAATATGACAGCATTGAGTAGATTTGGGTTCCATCCTGACACTAACCTAACACTAACACAGCTGTAAACCTGCTATGAGCAGAGTTAGAATTTCCGAGTTTAAACGCTCGGTGTTAGACCTAACACTGCTCCATGCATAGCAACTTTTTTGCGCTAAACCAGAAATCCCGCCATAAACACGTTTTGGGTCGCTAACACCGCTCCATGCATACGGGCCCAGGCCTCTTCTTCCTAGCCTGACTCTGCCTCATGCCTGTACCACTCGCTACAAAAGTGAAACCTCTCTAACCAACCACCTTGGTTGTTGTAGATTTACATCCAGGAAAATCTAAGGTCATATCAGCACGGGCACCGACTTGTGACAGTGCACACTCATGGCAACTTCATAGTGCTGCCCCACTGGGAAATCAGGCCATCGGCACCCACTCAGTCACATTATCCTGCCACTGAGCTAACCAGGCCTTGTCCTATCCTATTAATGCTGAGCGCCAGGCTAGGAAGCGACAAGGATCAATTTTAAAAGTCATTGGTTTGACTCAACTGGGAACCAAACTCCCGATCTCCCACATGCGAGGCTCGCTCTAATGATTCGGACACCACACCCAGACTCACACATCGACCACTCCCCTATATCGATGTTTTATTTGAGTCCCAAACGATCGCCAATACAATACCATTGTAATGATCGAAAAGGTTCAGAGACGTACAACGAAATTAGTTGCAGTTATAAAGGACTTACCCTATGAACAAAGGCTGAGGGAATTGAAACTCCCTACCCTTTCCTACAGAAGGAAAAAGTGACATAATTGAAGTATTAACAATTATGAAAGGTTTTGATCAAATAGATATGAACCAATTTTTCACCTTGAATAAAAGAGAAGGCAGTCGGGGCCATACTCTCAAACTAGTAAAACCCAGTTCTCAAACAGGATCATAAATATATGGAACAGTCTCCCACAAAATGTTATTGATGCCGAGTCAATAAATTCGTTCAAGAATAGATTAGAAAAAGCATGGGCTGATGATCCAGGGAAATTTGACCACTTATTCACCACATGCTACTAATTATTCCTTGTGTTGCTTATTTACTTGCACTCAAGCAAAACTGAGAGACAAATAAGTGTTCAAACTTCCTGTCTACCATTCGCTATTTCGCTACAAAATCTCCCCAAACCGATCACCTCCCTAAATGGATCAGTTAAAGTCGGTCCCATGGTCGATCGATTTAGAGAGGTTTTACTGTCTATGTATATATACTTATATATAGTATAGTTATACAAATCTTACCTGGGTACAGATGATGGATAACTGGTGTTTTCCCGAGGTACTAGCCTCGGATAGTCGTGGGTCAGGGAGAAGGAAGACATCTGGGTCCAGCAATCTTTTATATCATTTATAGGATAACAAATTATCTTAGTATTATATGGATACTTTAGCGTTTTCGTTTTGACACCAGCGAAACGTGACAGTCGTGGTAGGGTAGGGTGGGGGGGGGGGCCCTCACCCACGACTATCCGAGACTAGTAGACTATCCGATGAGTAGCCAGAGGGGTAGTACCGAGGTAAAATACCCGGTATATACGGTGTATATATACAGGTATGCAGGTATAGCAATACCTCAGGGAGTTTGACGCCCCTGCCTTGCAGAGTTCTAAACCACTGCCTTGTGGTACAGGTCCTTGACCGAACCGAAGGCTAAGGGAGCAAACCCTAAACAGAAAACCATGTCACTGTGGCAGCATTAAGGGTGGTTGATGTATGGAACTCCCAACATCTCCCGACCAGCCACTGCAGGGACAAATAGATTTGCGCCTGTCTTGACATGTTCTTGCCGGTGTGAAACCTCTATTTGCTCCCCGAGAGAGTGCCGCTGGTAACTTGCAAAAGCCAGCAGCACTTCAACACTTTTGCAGGCAGCTTTCATGAAATGTACAACTGCACAAAACAGACAGCAGGTGTAAAAGCTGCATGCCTTCATGATGCGACATCTGCGTTCAATCATGAGGCTAACCTGGAAGGACAAAGTGACGAATAAGGAAATACTCGAACGGATGGGGCTGCCCTCTATGGAAGATCTTCTGATCAAAAAGAATCTCCGGTGGACTGGACACCTCATGAGGATGTCATCAGACAGGCTACCAAAGCAGATCCTCTATTCTCAACTGTCTTCTGGCTACAGAAAGAGAGGGCGCCCCCGTCTCCGGTTCAAAGATACCATCAAGAGAAACCTGAAGCTGAGAGACATTAAGACCGACTCATGGACGCAACTCTCACAGCAGAGAGCTAAATGGAGAGCGGCAGTCAAGTAATGAAAGCAGTCTTTGTCGCATCGCGACCGACAGCATGATGATATATACAGGTGTAGGGTGGATGTGTGACCCTCCCCCACTGTTAACTAATATTAATGCGGGTTCAATCCGCCAGTCGGCGCTGCGATCGCCTTATATCATGATGTGTGCGTACTACGACAGGCACAGTCTCCTCCAAACGTCGGTGCATACGGCTCCTCAAGACTGTGCTTTCTGCTTTTGTCGTATATTTATTACTTTGTGATATATAATATACATAATATTGTCAAGTTGAATCCGCTACTCAACTAATAGATTTATGTCTCGTCATGGTTGCCAATTATGTAAAGTTGAATCTGCTACTCAACTAATAGATTTACCACTCGTCGTGGTGACCAATTATGTCAAGACTAGCTCTCCCTTTTTGTAGAATGGCTAAAGCTCGAATCTGTGGTTGTGTAGGTAGGCTATAGTGTAACCAATACAGACAAAGAGAAAGAAAGAGTATAAAGTGTGAAAGAAGAGAGAGAGTCCAGCTCTCTTGTTGATTATTTATATGGTACATGGGTTCATTGTAGAGTATCACCCCACCCTTTTCCCCCAATGGGAAACAATCATTCTTGGCCCTACCAATAGGGATCCAGCATTCCTGGTCCCCATGGTTACCAATGGTCTGCCCACCACCACCAAGCTGTGTGGCTCCCCTGGCCACCACCTGCCTTGAGCCTGAGTGTGGTGATCCTACCTAGTAGCAGAGGGGGAGGGGGTAGGCTCTGAGTGCCCCTTATACCCCTGTCACACTACGACGTAATGAGCAAACGTAAGCCTGACGTGATCACATTTCGTCATTATGTTGACGTACGTTGGGTTACGTCATGATGACGTCAGAATGACGTTAGACAGACGTCGATCTACGTCACATTACGTCATGGCGTGTCAAAGTTTTGAACCTGTTCAAAACTTTCGACTTAACTCAAACATAAGGGTTTACGTTCGCGGTACGTTCTGTACACGTTCAGCGAACGTCAATGATGTTAAACGGACGTTAGTCAAACACTGCTGACTACATTCAACTACGTTCCACTACGTTGACCCACATTAAACCCAGTGGAAACGTCCACGCGGCGTAATGGGAACATCAGGAGAACGTACATTCAACGTACGTTCAACGTTTCGCCACAGTGTCATAACGTATGTAACATCATGTAACGTTCTTCTCACGATGGAATAACGTTCATAACGTTCCGTGAGCGTAATGACGTTGTCCTCTCTCGTTGAATGATGGTATCACTACGCTTTACCGACATTACGCTCTCGTCCACTACGCTGCATCCACGTTCAACTTGTGCCCAAATTTGCATACTACGCCGAGAAGTTCAACGTTGTTCACGTTCTCCCTACGCTGACGTTGTCATGTCATAGTGTGACAGCCCCATTACACACAGCCCTGCCAGCACCACCATGTCTATTTACATCTCACTCAGGCCACCACCAGCACCTACACCACCTGGTCACGTATACCTGATCAGTAATAGAACATTTGCATTCCCCCCAATGCCGTAAATCGGAATATTTTACAATACGATATGTGAGAAATCAATATGTATGGATATACATATACAGAAATATATATATATTCATTGTCTATGTGTGGAGATCTCCCAGCATCTATATTTCTCCCAGCAATATTCATTATCTGTATAGATTTGTTTGTTTGTTGTTGTTTTACGTCCTAGCAACATCTAAGGTCATATCAGGATGGGCACCGACTTGTGATAGTGCGCACTCATGGCAACTTTATAGTGCTGCCCCACTGGAAGTCCAGGCCTCCAGCACCATGACCTGATATCCCACTCAGTCACATTATCCTGCCACTGAGTTAACCAGTCCTTGTCCTATCCTATTAATGCCGAGTGCCTGGCTAAGAAGCGACAAGTATCAAATTTTAAGTCATTGGTTTTACTCGACCAGGGTTCGAACCCATCAACACGGGAGACGGACGCTCTAACTCATTCAGCCACCCCGTCTGGTCTCCTCTGTCCAGATAGACAGATGGATAGACATACCATATAGAAAACAGGTATAGATATATACATCTATTTCCCCCCCCAGCAAATATATTCAATCTTAGAGTAATAGACATCCAGAAATATATATATTCATTGTCTATGCGTGTGTATATATATCTCCCAGCAAATATTTCTCCCAGCAATATTCATTATCTGTCTGTCTGTCTGTCTGTCTGTCAAGACAGACAGATATACACACATCTATATTTCTCTTGCCAAATATATAATACTCAATCCTAGATTATTGGCTTCTAATCTACTGTGTATTACTATTTTATTTTGTGTATTTAGTGATGTAGGTCTTTATTTCTTCAAGAGAACAGGAAATCGCTAAGACCGTTATCCGCCACCCTGTGACACCTGCTATCACAGTATCAGAGGCCATTTCGATAAGCTGCTCTACATCTAATCGCGGAGAGATGTGACTAGGTAGTGCAAGCGCGTCAATCTCCAAGCGCAATACACGATTTGTGTGTTTGTGAGTGAATGGGGTGATTAAGCAGGTGTTTTTTTTCTTGAAGATTTATACTGCATATCATGGATAAGTCTGAATAGACTTGTTTTCACCATTAGACAGTTTGTCGAGAGAAAGCCCGAGTCTACAGTTTTACTGACCCAAGGGATTTTTTAACCTCCCACACCACATAGACATGTTATGAGAGCAACTGGCCTTTGATGACGCTGTAAGTTATACACAGCGGTGGAAATCCAAATTGGCAGACATGGGGGGGCATGGGGAATTGAACCACCGACCTTCAGATTAGGAGTCCGACCTAGAAAAATGTCAGACACTCTAACCACTCCGCCACAGAGAACACCACTCGGTATTGCATAACACGATGGTTCTTAGATGAATACAGTAGTTTGATGAAATAATCTATCAGAAAGTCTAAGAAACATTTGAAATGAGGACATGCCAAATTTAATTTGGCATACACATCAAAACGATGGACATCATAATAATAGACTTCAGCAGTTGCAGTTCTATTAAATTGACTTAACACCCCCTTTTATGTAGCGATAAATGCATAAAACTGCATAGTCTGATGAAATATCAAATTTTCAAAACCAAACCAATTCTCTAGATGTGAGTCTACATATCTAACTTAGATACTGATGCATTTATTAAGCATTGTTTACGCATAGAAGGGAATAATGAGTCAATTTAACAGAAACTGTTACTGCAGAAGTCTATGGTGTCAAAGTTTTTGTCAAGCTTGCCAAAACAAATTTTCCATGTTTGCACCCAAAATATCTCAAAAGTTTACCATTTAAAATAAAAGTAACTTTGAACTAATGTAATGTAGATCCTAGTGATCGATCTAATATATTTATCTCATAAAAAATACTGAAATTCAAAAACATTGGACTATGCAACTTTAATCAACGCACATGTACATGTGTGTTGATTGTGTCTTGAGGAACATACGCTGATACATGGGTATCTAGGATCAAATTTAGCTGTCTTAGTATCGAAAATGATAGGCTTTCAACTGATTACGCAGCTTTCATTACACCATGGACTAATAATCTCAATTACCAACAGGGCTAATATTAATAAATGTTAATACCAATACCCCACGGTAAAATTAATAACAATAGGAATTAATTTGCATAACATATTTTTATTAGCCTAGTTTTCACTGAGAAAGGAGTGCACAAATGGGTACGCTATGTTTATTTAATCATAGACAGGAACATTCGCCATTAGGGAAAATAAATATTTGCGAGAATAACATTAGGTTAATGCAAATAAATGTCTTCAGCACCTTCAGTGACATGCACATTAGAGCTCCTTTACAAACAAATTTAATTTAAGATTTGAAAATAGCAAAATAAAATTGGAAATTAATATGAGCACAATTATCAAAATTCAAGCCTTAGTTTCATTTAATTATTAAACACGATAGGATTCCATCAACAGAGAACAATCAGAAAGTCTAATGCAATCAATCAATCACAGAATTGTCTGTAAATCACGGGGAGCTGTTCTATAAGCATAAGCCACTTCTGAGAGCCTAAGTCCTGCCGACGTCGTCATGACGTCATCAGCCAATCTGCGGGATGCCTACGACCAGGCCGGTGTCATGGCTGATGATGATCCTCACACGGTCCTCCCTGTAGTCCATGGTGGCCGGTTCGTTGTCCTTCAACACCTCAATCTGTACGGACAAATTGAGTCATGCAAATAGATTAGCTCCTAGGAATAGATTGCTTAACTTAGTGGGCTTACTCTCCGATGAAGTTTCCGTTAGGTTATTTATATAATTTTATATAATATGTTTCAATATGATTTTCCCATCATGGATAAGTATATGTATATATAATGAATTCCAGGACCAGAAGTGCTTCCCCTCCCTGCTATATGAGTAGCAAGGAGGTGTGTGTGTGTGTGGGGGGGGGGGGGCTAGGGATCGAGATTATGTGATGCATAACGCATTATGCAAATATAAGGATGGCAGTGACTACCCGTACGTGACCGTACGTGTAGAGTTGAAGTCTAGGCGTACGTGCGCATGCGCGGTCGTTCCTCACGTATCTTTAGCAGTTGCTAAGCGTATGTGACCATACTGGTAGAATCGAAGTCTAGGCGTACATGCACATTGCTTAAATATATATGATAAATTAAGATTTTAATTTGGTGGAAATAGCCCTAACCCTAACCCTAGCCCTACAGATGCGCGTGCAGCGCACGCACGTATGCCTAGACTTCAACTCTACCCGTACGGTCACGTATGGGTAGACACTATGTATAAAGATATGTGAGGGAATTATTAGTATTATACTCCGTAAGACCCAACACTGTACTGGTGGTGCCACCTGCAGCCACCTCTCCTCCACCGGAGAGGGGAGAGGGGGTGGAGAGAGAGAGAGGGGTAGAGAGAGAGGGAGAGGGGAGATAGGGGGAGCGAGAGGGGGGGAGAAAGAGAGGGAGAAAGAGAGAGGGGGAGAAAGGGAGAAGGGGAGAAAGAAAGAGAGAAAGAGAGGGGGAGAGAAAGAGAGGTCTTATCTAGTATGTATACTATTACTAATGAATATGCCAAGATAAAATAACTAACAATAACGACAACAGTAAGAAAAACGACAAGAGTAGCAATAAATATTACTTTCCCAATAGAGAGGGTTGTCGATGGTGGGAAAGCAAGTTTCCAAAACGTAGGTGATGCCACTGTGTCGTCCATAAGAATTGGACGAGCTAGATTTCGATGTATCAAAAGACATGCCTTTGCACATGTGTACGCATGTGTAAGAGTCCGAGTAAGTACGCCAAGTGATTCCAAATGAGCTGGGAGAGGCGGGTGGGTGTGGGTGTGGGTGTGGGTGTGGGTGTGGGTGTGGGTGTTGGCCTACACCCACACCCACACCCACCCGCCTCTCCCAGCTCATTTGGAATCACTTGGCCTACAGCACACTGTGGCCCTTTTCATGTAGGCCTTTGCTATGGTATGATAGAAATAAGCATCATTTTTCACTTGTCCATAGGAAATGGCTGGTGTTGTTTTCACTTGTCCGTCTGAATTTTCACTTGTCCACAGTACTTACTTTTATTATCCCAGTTAACCTGAATAAAACTACACAAATAAATTAAAACAAATCAAATGTCATAAATAAATAAAAACAAATGTAATAAATAATGTAAATTACATCTTAATGACTGGCATGGTAAATCACTTCACACTGAGTACCTGACATGCTTTTCAGCCCAAAGTTTTCACTTGTCCAACGGAAAAGCTCACGCCATATTCTGCTTGTCCGTGCCTACTCTCACTTGGCTCGGACAAGCGGACAAGCTCTTATTTCGAACGCTGTACAGCCTCGACAAATAGTGCTAGCATATCTTCTTCGTTGGCATGGCTTCGTGAACCAACACGTTTTGTCATGTTACAAATTCCAGGACACAAATTATGAGAATCGAAGCCGATGAAACCCAGCAAATTTTCAAAACTCTCATCTAGATTTGATTCTATATACCGAACTTGGAGACTGGTGGACTTATTACTAGACATTTGCTGTCGTATAGAATGGAATGCTAAGTTAATTTAATAGAACATGTTACTAGTACTAATACTACTATTTACGTGTTTGCCCAAATTAATTTGCTTATGTCAGCCATTTAAAATAGCAGCTACTTCAAATTAACCAAAGGTAGATCAACTTAATATAGGATCATTCTTTAAAACTGGGCACCACATATTTGGTTTCCACATTACGATGCTGATAATTTGTTCTTTCTTTTATTGATTGCAAGTCAAGTAATTATTGTATCCTCTGTGTATTAAGTATGTTAGCAATAGTACATTTATTGAAGCTATCCCAAGAAAGAAATTAAAAGTTTACTTATATGATTTTGTGCTAATGTTAAAAAGTGAAATTTTACACATTTACACTATGCGTGTAGCCAAACTTCTTTTTCAACTTATTTTTCAACTTTTTAGTTGTAAGTCATAACCTATTCTGCTTAAAAGTAATGAATAAAAAATATTGTTTGACTATGTTGTATATGTTAAAATGAGGTTCTGGATGTGTCTTTGATTTTCATGTTACACAAGTGATATTAATGTATCGCTCAATTTGTATGAGATCTAATTCAAAAAGTGAAATTCACTTTTTTCAACTCTGACATGCACAACATGCAAACCTTCATAGGATAGTGGATTAGGCTATTATTTGGAAGTTTTTTTTGCTATTATTTGGAAGGTTTTCACTTTTGCTTTCCATGTCACACTTTTGTGCCCAGTTTTAAAGAATGACCCATATTTATCCCCAAAACAATGACAGAAACTCTAAACCATCGGACTATGCAACTTTAACAAAGACGGACAAAACCTGTTAATACTTTACTTGTATTAAAATACATTAATCAGTTGCCTAAACAGTGTCAATAACGAATGCCCTATGCAAAGATTAACCAGTATTTGATTCCAAACCGTCAATTTTCGTAGACTATTAAAATGCCCCCCTCCCTCCAGCTATCTCTCCACAATGGAATTAGTTTATACTTTCTTTTTTTTTTTGCTCTTGCTATTTTAAGAATGTTCCTGGACCAACAGCCTTTTAAACAAATATATATATGGAAGACCAGTGCCTCGGCGCTGACAAAACATGTATTCAAATGAATAAAAAATAGTTACAACAACAACACAAAGTAACCAACAGTGAAATAATTGTATCTCTGCTTCAAAATGTATTCCGAATATGGCTTAGATACAAAAACATGCCCATAAACCGATATCGGTGAATAACGCGTTAACTTTAAAACATTTGAATTGCATACGACAATGCGGCTTGCACACATGTACACTAACTTTGCAACTAAAAGAGCATTCTGGTTAGATCGCCATACATTCGTTATCGAGTATTTCACTAGGTGGCGCCACGTTGGCCTCGCGGCTATTTGCTGTGTGGTTCAACCACCAGATGGCAGCATTAGGTCTGGCGTCAATATTGTCTCGTCAGACCAGAGAGCGTGTATATAGATGAGAGGGACAACTCTCATACTAGACCGTGTAACAGCTTCCGACTGTGGTGCTCCAAGTGGTGGTTGCTGAATAGTTTACGCGTACCAGCAAACTCAAGGCATTGTCAATGGTCGTGTGCAATCGTCATACAGGAAAAGTGAAATATCTCTAAAACTACACCACATAGAAACAAACTGTTTGGAACACATACAGAAAACATATTCAACGATGAGAATATATTAAATCCATATGGTTAGGGTTCTGTATTTCTATTAATTTTGAATAAAATAGACGTTTTGCACTGCACGTATGGCAACTCAATGCATTGTCAATGTCGGTGAGCAATCTTCATACAGAAAAAGTGAAATATCTCTAAAACCACATGACATAGGCACAAACCGCTTGGAACACATATAGAAAACATGTTTACCAAAAAGATTATATTAAATTTATACGGTTAGGGTTCTGGATTCCTATTAATTTTGAATAAAACCGATGTTTTGCACTGCGTGTACCATCAAACTCAAGGCTTGTTCAACAATAACTGCGAGAGGCGACACTGTAGCCTGTGTTACCGATTTGCGCAGGAGTTGTCCCTGTCATATATATACACGCTCTCTGGTCAGACTGGGGCCCCGAAACATTATACAGACATACCTCCCGATGAGCAAACAACCACCACTTCAGTGCTAACTACTAATAGACTACGTCACAGTTCCAGCAGAGCGGTGCATTGTGGAATGCGTTCAAGCAAAACAAACCCGCGAGAAGCACATGGCACATGCTATGAAATGTGCTAGTTTCAGTTCATCTCAGCTCTTGTTTGAAACATAGAACACTAATTAAATATATATATATAATAAATTAAGATATTAACCTTTTATCCAGCACTGCATTTACATCAATATAATCAGCACAGACACATCTAGCCAGTCAGACTAGTGTTAGAGCCATAGCCAGAGTCAGTTTTACTTATTTTATTCATGTTTTTATTTATATCCTATGGTTAATGACATATTTAGAAATAGAAAATGAGTTTCTTTGAAACAAGTTTTTGTTGACACATTTGACATTTTAATATTTAGAACAAGAAATACTTCTGGCTAATCAATGGTGATGTAAACATCAGCCTGTAAAGTGACTGAAATTGTATGTTTCTTAGCTCAAAATGCTTAATTATGGACAGTTGTGTCTTAAACATATTCATTATATTATTATAGTGCATCCTTCCGTCCATGTTTGTGCCAAGTTATGTATTTCTATTAATTTTTTAATAAAATGGCAGTTTTGCCCTATGCGTATCGGCAAACTCGATGGCTGTACACCTTTGCTTTGCTCCCAGCGCCGTTTTCAGCGCATGCGCACTCGGAACCGTGATATAGTCTATTAACTGAAGACACCTTTGCTGCCTAGTCTTCTCTTGGTCTATGCTCTATGGTTGCAGTACCTCACAGTTTAAAGCTAGTCCGATGAAAGTATCAACTTTTCAAAACCAAAATAATCCTCTTGATTTGATCCTACATATCTAACTTAGATACAGATGCACTTATTAAGCATTTGTCACACTGAGTCAATTTAATCGAACCTGTTTTCTGCAGAAGCCTATGGTGAGAGTTTTGGTGTGCTTGCCAACATTAATTTTTACATGTTTGCACTTCAACTACCTCCAAAGTTAGCCATTTAAAATAAATGTCACTACAAATTAAATGAATGTAGATTATAACAATCAAGTTAATATATTTATCTAAAAAAAATTACAGAAACCCAAAACCATCGGACTATGCAACTTCAACAAACGCTACAAAGAGTCCACAAAAAGTAGTCCACCGTTCGCCTCGATTTGTTCAGGGTTCATAACCATTTTGACATATCAAATTCCAGGAATTTCCGGGACTTTCAATGCAACGTTCCAGGACGTTTTTAAGACGATTATTCTCCGATGGTTTTGAATTTCTGTATTTTTTCTGAGATAAATATATTAGATCGACTAGTAGTTAGTATCTACTTTACAGTAGTTCAAAGTTACTTTTATTTAAAATGGTAAACCTTTGAGATATTTTGAGTGCAAGCATGGAAAATTAGTTTTGGCAAGCTTGCCAAAACTCTGACACCATAGACTTCTGCAGTAACAGGTTCTGTTAAATTGACTCAGTATTGCCTTCTACGCAGAAACAAATGCTTAATAAGTGCATCTAAGTTAGATATGTCAAATCAAATCTAGATAATTGGTTTCGTTTTGAAAATTTGATATTTCATCGGACTATGCGGCTTTAAATTAAAGTACCATGAAACATGACTGTATTCATAGTCAATTCAGTGTGTAAAATATGAAGTATAAGTAACCATAACAAAATAACAACAAACATATGTATAATTTTAATATAAAAACCCAGAGCCAGGACAACAAACCCACAAGAATCACTTTAAATCCAAAACATCACTAATTAATTAATAAAGAACAGATTTGTATTACATCCAGGCTATTTCGGATTTAAAAAATAGTAGGCTTTAAAAAAATATAGTCATGATTTTTTTTATTTTCAAGGATTTTCACTGTCCTACCCGTAAATCTGGTCGCTCCTTGCTGATCAATTCTCTTGCTTTGGCTTCGGTCTGAAAATGAGATTGCTTACATTGAACATTCCTGTAGATAGCTGTAACAAACTCTTCCCACATAAATCTGAGGGCAGAATGAAATGACTTTTCATTAGAAATGCACATGCAGTAAGACCTCTCTAAATCGGCCGACCATGGGACCAACTTTAAATGGGTCCATTTAGGTAGGTGATCAGTTTAGTGAGTTTTTCATTTCGTTACAATGGTATTGTATGGGCGATCGTTTGGGACCCAAATAAAGCGATCGATATAGGGGAGTGGTTGATCTGTGGAGGTGGTCGGTTTGAGAGGTTGCACTGTATTGTCATGACTTGAGTCTTTTCCTTACGGCTTCCACCACACCTTAGTATTGTTTTAGTTTCAAAATTGTAAGTACAGATTATTTGCTAATCTAGGTTAGAGTGTTAAGCCCTGTTCACAAATGGGTGTTAAGTCGCCTCAACTAGTTCGACTCACATTGGCCATGTGGACGTGACGCTGAAGCGAATCAGGGCTAAGTCGATTCATCTAGTTTGTCTCAGGTACACCATGTCGCGAGGTGGTTTATATGAAGCGAACTAGCTTAAGTCAGCCCATCTTGCTTGTTTAGACGGTACCGGTTTACTTGAGGCGGCTTAAGCACGTCACATGCATGCGCAGTTGAGACCTGAGTTTGTTGATTTTCCGGTCGATCAAAAGCGCATATTATATAATTTGGTCTATGAAACTGCTAGCTGTGCACAGATATTCTTTTCATCATTTATTTTTAGGTTTTCACTGACCAGCAGAAGTTTTGACCGTTCCAAAACAATACGATTCAGTCAATACATATCTAGGTCGAACCCACATTCTCTCGTGGTGACATTGACTAATCGAAAGTGGCGCTGGTTAGTATGGACTTGCTCATGCGCAGATATCGATTTCCGCCTTAAACCGCCCCAAGTACTGCATGTGTGGACACGACACTTTCACGCCTAGTTCGCCTCATCTAGTTCGCCTTATCTAGTTCAGCCTAAAGTTGTGTGTGTGAAGACGGCTTTAAAGTGTTAGCACAGGTTGAAAGAGGCCATTCTCGCGACTGTTGATAAGATTTTGATTAGCTTTGCTTAGTCATGTAGACATGAATTTCTTTTTTTTTTTACAGTCTTAGTCTCATAACCATGGTAGATTATGAAGAAGTTGGTTGATTGTTGGGAGTTTTACGTCCCAGCAACATCCTAGGTCATACCAGGAAGGGCACCAGGACTTGTGACAGTGTACACTCATGGTGACTTTATAGTGCTGCCCCACTGGAAAATCAGGCCACCGTCGCCATGACCTGATATCCCCCTCAGTCACACTATCCTGTCACTTAGCTAAGCAGCCCTTGACCCATCCTATTAATTCAGAGTGCCAGGCTAGGAAGCGACAAGTATCAATTCTATATGTCATTGGTTTGACTCGACCGGGAAGCAAACTCCCGATCTCCCACACGCGAGGCCCGCGCTCTACCGACCGGCCTCATGAAGAAGAGATTAGGCCTATATCAAGCAGATTAGATAGGTAACTGCGACTGATGTTATGGAAAACTTATATTTGAAGATGGGATGGCCGAATGAGTTAGAGCGTCCATCTCCTGTGTTTGGTAGATCGTGGGTTCGAACCCTGGTCGAGTCAAACCAATAACATAAAAATTGATACTTGTCGCTTCCTAGCCAGGCGCTCGGCATTATTAGGATAGGGCAAGGAGCAGTGTAATGAGGAAGACCAATCGTCCACGATTGAAATTTCCCCTGCTTAAACAACTAATGGACAAAAAACAAACAAACAACAAACTAAAATCGCCAACTGGAAAGCAAATATCTCGGGAAATGATAAGCGAAGAAATCATTACCCGTCGTAATATTACGACAATTTACCTTTGAATATTGTTGGTGACTCCGAGGATATATATAATTATGTAAACCATGTTAATCCAGCATACTTCAAGCAACCAATGCTCAATTAATCAGTGTTGGCAAAACCATTTTAATTTATGGAAAGGTTGTTTTTTTCTGGGCAGGCTATGTCTATATTAAAAGGCTTCGGACTAATGTGGATTGACTGTAATCTGAGGTGAGTGTGCTTAAAGTCGCAACAAATTAATCCAGCATCAAAAGCTCTCCAAACATACCTTTGCTTAGTTTTTTTTCAGTTCATGCAACTGAACATGTGGGAGGAGAGTATTGAGGTATGTGATGTATGAATGACATCATAGGTCGGATTCCCTCATCACATGAGCTAGAGGGGTTCGCCACACACAGGGGAATCCATGGCAACCACCAAGATGGCAGCCACAGAAAGCCCTCAATTCAACTTTTAACGTCTATTAATCTACATGATTTAATCAATTATTCACACAAAGAGTAGCTGGTTATGAGAAATAAATATTTGAACTTTATATTTAGCATTTTAGATTGCAAATTCTAACATTTGTCTATATGGTTGTCTAAAAGCCTTGTCAGTGCTGCTGGACTAACTACAATGCAACAGGAGCAACCAATTTCAGCACTCTCCCCCAACGTATACAGTTGCATAAACTGAAAACCTGCAAAGGTATGCTTGGAGAGCATTTGTCGGAGTACGATACGAGTCTCAGCAGCCTATACCGGGTCCGTTTAAACTAGTAAAACGGTAAAAGTGGTAGACTTATTGTCGCTAGTCCATGTTACAAATGATCTCAATGTTACATGCCATTTACAATGATGGTATATGTGTGTCTAACCTTATATCAATGGACAAAGGCAACTGAGGACTTTCTATTCGCACCACCTTTACGCATTATGCATTACGCACCGATCGCTACATGGAGCGATCGGGATAATGGATTTCTTTCGCATTCGCATTACGCATTACGCGTGTATGGAATGTAGCTCATAGGTTTCAAGGCGTTTTGATTTTTTGTCGCATTCGCATTACGCATATATGGAATGCACCCTTAAGAGTCCTGTTGCATGCTATATCAAGGAAAGTAACGGGATGGAAGGATCATTAAAGTTGCATAGTCCGATGAAAGCATCAAATTTTCAAAAGCTAAACCCCCATTGCAAATTAGAACCTACATATACAACTTAAGCCCCAGTCACACTGCAGCTTGCGACTACTTTGCGACCACTTTAGACCAAAGAACCCACACTCACCAGTGACACCCAGACGTCGGCAACCATTGTTTTGGTAGCAAGGTCACGGGTGAGTGTCAGTTCTTTGGTCTAAGGTGGTCGCAAAGTGGTCGCAAGCTGAGGTGTGACTGGGGTATCAGATATTGGTGTAGTTATTAAGCATTTGATGCTACATAAAAGGGCATACGAAGACAATTTAGTTTAACCGGTTACTACTAAAGCCTATGGGGTCAGAGTTTGGGCAAGCATGCCAAAATTAATTTAGCAGGTTTTCACTTAATATCTCCTAAATGAATCATTTTAAATCAAAGTTACTTCAAACTAAAGTAAGATCGATTATAATGATCAACCTAATATATTCATCTCAGAAAATGACAGAAAATCAAAACCATCGGAATATGCACCTTTATTGTATAAATGAATTTCACCCACCATTTCGGTGCACTCTGGCCATTGTACCTTCGGTGTGACTGACATTGTTACCGTTTCTGGAATAAAGCAACAACTATTGGTTATTTGGGGTTTTACAACCTAGCAGAATCTAAGGTAATAAAAGGACGAGTACCAAAACTTGTCACTGCGCTCTCGTGGCGACTTTATAGTGCTGCCACACTGGGAAAATAGGCCATTGGCATCCATGAACCAATATCCCACTCAATCACATTATCCTGATACTGAGCAAACCAGTCCTTGCTCATTCCTATTACAGTACAACCCCGTTAAACCAAGCTCGGTTAAACCAAACGATCGGTTAATCCAAACCTTTTTTCGACGGCCCGGCAAAATACTACCATTTATCATATAAAAAAGTTGGTTAAACCATAGTCGGTTAATCCAATGTATCGGTTCATCCAAACAAAATTGTCAGCCCCAGGCCACTTCCGGTACAGTTAAACCAAACGTTCATGTGGTTTTAAGGTCATCTGAGACTTTTTTATATGATAAATGGTAGTATTTTCCAGGTCGCCGAAAAAAGTTTGGATTAACCGATCGTTTGATTTAACCCAGGTTGGTTTAATGGGGTTAAACTGTATATACATAAAAAACAATAATCATAGTGTCCATACACATTGTACATTCATAATGCACCCCCGTTTTTGCCAAAGCCAAGTCAAAGCTCGGTTAAACCAATGATCGGTTAATCCAAATAAATGTCAAGGTTCCTGTCAAGTTTGGTTTAACGGGGTTATACTGTAATGCCGAATGCCAGGCTAGGTAGCGCCAAGTATACATTTTGTAAGTCATCGGCTTGACTTGGTCAGGTTTCGAACACACGACCTGCCACACCGGAAGTCAGCTAATGCTTTGTATCGCGGTCCTGTTCATATCATGAATATCCACCATTAATATATTAATCGTAATACACATGTATTGCCCGGTAGGTTCGGCCCACTGAGACATTTGTTGGTTGTTGGAGTTATACATCCTGGGAACATCTAAGGTCATATCAGCACCAACTGTCACAATATGCACTCATGGTGACTTTATAGTGCTGCCACACTGGGAAATCATACCACCAATATCCCACTCAGTCACATTATCCTGACACTGAGCTAACAATACCTTCCCCTATCCTATTAATGCCAAGCACCAGCCTAGGAAGCGACAAATATCAATTTTATAAGCCATTGGTTTGACTCTACCGGGACTCAAACTCCCGATCTACTGCACGCGAGGCCCGCGCTCTACCGGTTCGGCCACCACGTCTGGTCCACTGATTCGAGATTAGATCAATATGAGACATTGGGTTGTCTCAAACTTCACATTTGAATGATAACGCATCGATATAGCAGATGCAAATGGTGAATAACCTTGTTAGGTATTAATAGCAGATTTTGATTTTAGATCACCCCCCCCCCTCCCTCACATACTGCCTACTTCCATTATCATTCTGTCACATCACTGATGTTTATTGTTAGATTTAAGACTAATCTATTATTTGATCTGCGATTACATTCACCTGCCTTGTGTTGCAGACTACAACGGGAGATGGGGTGTGTGCACACGTGGGATTCAATTAATCTGTATCGCCTTTTGTTGAAGGCATATAGAAATACAAATCATTATATACGTAGTGGTCTACACTGACCTGTCAGGCAAGGAACCGCATAGACAGGTAGGCGTGGGTAGTGTGGTTACATCAGGGAGCCTAGATGGTGTAATGGTTAGCACACGTAGAGGATGCTGGGAGGACCCCCCCCCCCCCACCAACAGGGGGGGGGCACTATACACTACATATCTTATTACACGTGATAAGGAGATTATCACTATCCACATACATAATATATATATATATTGAAAATATAAAGTGATAGAAAAAAATGCACTTGTCCACCGAACAATTCTTGTGTAATTATATATATATGTAAATTCACCAACAAAACCATAAATAGAAGCACTGTCACCTATTGATGTGTCTGTGAGTGGGTCGATTAATTTCAGATACCATCTGATGAAAACAAGGATAAGGCGGCGTAAATGGCATCCAGCTGTGGACCACAACTGTGTGTTTGGTGACAGATGAATACCCATTGGTTTAATCAATATGCCGTGTTCCCGCAGTTACTCACCATCTCGTTTGGATGTGTGTGTAATTGTGTCAATTATGTATTATGTGGAAATATAATAGACTAAAAGTAAAGGCTATTACAAACAATAGATTCAAAGCAAAGGCTATTACAAACAATAGATTCAAAGTAAAGGCTATTACAAACAATATATTCAAAGTAAAGGCTATTACAAACAATAGGCTCAAAGTAAAGGCTATTACAAACAATAGGCTCAAAGTAAAGGCTATTACAAACAATAGGCTCAAAGTAAAGGCTATTACAAACAATAGATTCAAAGTAAAGGCTATTACAAACAATAGATTCAAAGTAAAGGCAATTACAAACAATATACTCAAAGTAAAGGCTATTACAAACAATATGCTCAAAGTAAAGGCTATTACAAACAATAGACTCAAAGTAAAGGCTATTACACACAATAGACTCAAATTAAAGGCTATTACAAACAATAGATTCAAAGTAAAGGCTATTATAAACAATATACTCAAAGTAAAGGCAATTGCAAACAATATACTCAAAGTAAAGGCTATTACAATCAATAGACTCAAAGTAAAGGCTATTACAAACAATATACTCAAAGTAAAGGCTATTACAAATAATAGACTCAAAGTAAAGGCTATTACAAACAATCATCATCAT
The DNA here is from genome assembly GCA_030323885.1 of Branchipolynoe longqiensis. Taxonomy (NCBI): domain Eukaryota; kingdom Metazoa; phylum Annelida; class Polychaeta; order Phyllodocida; family Polynoidae; genus Branchipolynoe; species Branchipolynoe longqiensis. The sequence continues at coordinate 41,095,926 of CM059190.1, read as the reverse complement.
CATGCTGTCGGTCGCAATGTGACAAAGACTGCTTTCATTACTTGACTGTCATTCTCCATTTAGCGCTCTGCTGTGAGAGTGATGTCCATGAGTCGGTCTTAATGTCTCTCAGCTTCAGGTTTCTCCTGATGGTATCCTTCAACCGGAGACGAGGGCGCCCTCTCTTTCTGTAACCAGAAGAGAGTTGAGAGTAGAGAATCTGCTTTGGTAGCCTGTCTAATGACATCCTAATGAGGTGTCCAGTCCACCGAAGATTCTTTTTGATCAGACGATCTTCCATAGAGGGCAGCCCTGACCGTTCGAGTATTTCCTTATTTGTCACTTTGTCCTTTCAGGTTATCCTCATGATCGAATGCAGATGTCACATCATGAAGGTGTGCAGCTTTTTCACCTGTCGCCTGTACACTGTCCAAGCCTCGGCTCCATATAGTAGGGTGGATAGCACGATTACACGGTAGATCTTGCCTTAGACCCACATGGACATATAGTGGTTGTTCCAGAGTCTCTGGCGTAGTCGGCCGAAAGATGTGCTAGCCTTGGCCATCCTCCTCTGTATTTCAGCATCAATACATGGTGTCAGATCTTTAAGAGGGAATCCTAAACATGGCTTTGACAGGATTACGACCACCAGGCCAACTGAATGTGTAGGATAATATGGATATAAACTGGAGATCCTGGATCACATCATATGAGATATATGCGACTGCATCGGGTGCCGCTTCTAAATCGGAGAAGGTGCAATGCTGCGTTTTCTTCCACGTAGCTGGCAGCGAAGCGCAAAAGATTCATCAAACTTTGAAGATAGGAGATGCTGACAAGGATAAAATTGCCCCTATGATCGACGCATTCAGACAATATTGTGAAGGCAAGTGCAATATTACAGTGATCAGATATAAATTTAATTCGTACAATCAGACAGGGGAGACTATGGATGTATACATTCGAGAGTTGAAATCTAGGATCACTCAGTGCCGTTATGACGTCATCGAGGATTCGTTGCTTTGTGATCGCATTGTGTGTGGAGTTAAAGACAACTTGCTGCGTGATCGTTTACTCCAGACTCCAGACTTAACATTAGAAGGATGCATACAACTGTGCAGATTAAGTGAAAACAAAGGTGTTCAACTGACGAATGGAGGAATTAAGCATGAAGGATGTGTTGACAGTATTACAAGTAATTATGAGCATCGAGTGTTTCCTGTGACGCATAGGCCGCATTGGAAAAAGTCGTTGACAACACCAAATCGACGCTCTGAATCTGTCAAGTTTTCATGCGGAAATTGTGGTTACAGTCACCCTCAAGGGAATTGTCCTGCACAAGGGAAGGAATGTGCGGGATGTGGAAAAATTGGTCACTTCATCAAGGTTTGTCATGATCATCAGCAATCAAAACATACTGCAATAAATGAAGTTACGGTTGACCCAGTGACCGAGGATGCGCATGGTATTGGTTGCCCTGACTACAACCTGTTTGTGGGCGCTTTGTGTTGTGATGATACCGGGTGTGATGATCTCTGGTACACAACATTACGGATAGGATCGTGTGATGTGTCGTTCAAGATGGATACTGGGTCAGAGGCGAATATCCTGCCTTTGGAAACATTCGACAAGATGACGGATATCGATTTACAATTAAAGTCGTCGACTTGTGACATATAATGGCCAGCGCATCAAACCTGTCGGGGAGTTATGTCTGAACGTCAAGGGACGTTCTCTGCTCTTCCAAGTCACCGAGGCGGGCAGTGCTATCCTGGGGAAAGGGGTGTGTGTTAGTCTAGGACTGTTGGCCAGGATTACCGAAGTCGGATGTGAGACTGCGGTATCTAAAGACGCAGCTACTGACGTGGTAAATAAGTATTCTGACGTATTTTCTGGATTGGGGTTAATTAAAGTAAATGCTGTTATTCACATTGATCATAATGTTACCCCAATAATTGATCCTCCACGTAGGATACCTTTGGCAGTTACTGAGGAAGTAAGAAAAGAATTAACTAGAATGCTAGATTTGGGAGTCATTGTGAAGGAGACGGAGCCTACTCCATGGGTCAGCTCTATTACAGTAGTCAGAAAGCCAGGGAAGATAAGAGTATGTTTGGATCCGACTAAGCTTAATAGAGCTATCCTACGTGGCCCTAATCCGATACGTACTGTGGAAGAAGTGGTGGCTCAATTACATGGAGTGAAATTCTTTTCGGTCCTAGATGCCAATAGCGGGTACTGGCAGATCCAATTGGATGCTGCCAGTTCAAAACTTTGTACTTTCAACACTCCCTGGAGCTGTTTCAGGTATACCAGGTTGCCTTTTGGTATCAAGATGGCTGGGGATATATTTATACAGGAAATGAACGAGATGTTTCAAGACCTACCAGGCGTTCACATCATTTCTGATGATATACTTATTCATGGGGTTTCGATCGACGAACATAATGTTCGTTTACAGGCTGTCCTGTCTCGTGCTAGGGAGATGAACCTCAAATTAAACCCGAAGAAATCACAAATTTGTCAGACAAGTGTCAATTATGTGGGTCATTTAATTGCGGGGACTACGACCTAATAAGGAGCGGGTGCAGGCTATCCTTGACATGCCTGATCCAGTAGATAAGTCTGGCATCCAGCGTTTTTGGGGAATGATGGGATATGTGGGAAAATTTATTCCCAACATGGCAGAAATTACCAAACCTTTGAGGACCGTATTACAGAAAGAAGTAGCATGGCATTGGGATGAGCCTCAAAATTCAGCTTTCAGTAAATTAAAAGTATTGTTAATGAGTGCACCAATTCTAAGGTTTTTCAACAGTTTAGAACATATAGTCTTACAGGTTGACGCATCTAAGTATGGATTAGGTGCAACATTATTACAGAATGATCAACTTGTGGCCATAGCATCGAAGGCTTTAGATTCAACCCAGATCGGTTATGCAGTCATCGAAAAAGAACTTCTTGCTATTTGTTTCGGCTGTAAGAAATTTCACAATTATATATTTGGTAATGAAATTGTTGTACAAACTGACCACAAGCCATTAGTGTCGATTATGTTGAAACCTTTACATGAGTTGTCGGCACGTATGCAACGCATGCGTATGCGCTTGCAGAACTATAATGTACAGGTGACCGTATTGTCCATCACTTGATATAGTGCTTCTGAGGTAGGTGAATTCCGGAACAGAGTTCAGCTTGTTTCAGTCAACGATGATATCCTCCCCTCAGCTTCTTGTAGAGTTGGGTTGGTACAGCACCTCCATCTTCTTGATGTTAATCTTCAGGCCGAACTTCTTTGATGCGTCGGAGAAAGCATCCACTATTTTCTGGATCTCTTCAGCAGAGTGGGCAACCAGTGCACTGTCATCTGCGAATAGCAGCTCTCTCACCAGTATCCGGCGTTGAATAGGTCAATGTTGCACACTACAAACAATAGACTCAAAGTAAAGGCTATTATTACTTTGAGTCGATTGTATGTCCTCATTATAAACAATGTATTATTACTCATGAAGTGTAGATCTAAGTGCAGCAGAGTCATGAGGGCTATTGTATTTGCTGAGGTCTTTATTATATTGTCTTTGACTGTCCTATCGAGCCTACCTTTAATCATTCAGAAAAAAAGATTACCTGGCACATAGTAAGTTTAAATGATGGCAATTTCAGCGTCATTTTGGTAGTGAATCCTAATGATTCCAACCATATTAGGACAACATATACAGACCAAAAGTTCGAATATCTTGGCCGTGGCTGTTCAAATCAGCTAGCGAATGAGTGAGTGAGTGTGTGTGAGTGTATGAGTGAGTGAATGAGTATGTGTGTGAGTGAGTGTGAGTGAGTGAGTGAGTGAGTGAGTGAGTGAGTGAGTGAGTGAGTGAGTGAGTGAGTGAGTGAGTGAGAGAGTGAGTGTGAGTATGTTTGTTCACTTTATTGGGGTTTCACATCCTGGCAACATCTAAGGTCATATCAGGACGGGTACCGACGTGTGACAGTGCGCACTCATGGCGACTTTATACTTTATATTGCTGCCCCATTGGGAAATCAGGCTGTCGGAACCATGATCTGATAACCCACTGACACGAAGCTAACCAGTCCTTGCCCTATCCTATGAATGTTGAGCGCCAACCTAAGAAGCGACAAGTATCAATGTTTTTAGTCATTGGTTTGACTAGACCGGGAATCGAACTTCCGATCTCCCGCACGGGAGGGCTGCGTTAACCGATTCAGCTATGGTGTCCAGTCAGAGAGCCTAAACTGACTAATGGTTAATTTGAAGCCCAGTCATTATGCATCATATAACTGAAGTAATTCGATGTATACCTCTTCCCTGCGTGACGTCACACAATGGGCTATTTAAGCTTCAGCCCAATAGACAGGGACTGAATTTCCCAGAACCATCACACAAAGTATCCCTTAAATATATTTTTAGCTCTAAGTTGAATGCAGTCAATATTTCTAGAAATTTTATATTTTTGTTAAAGCTACATAGTCAAATGGTTTTGAGTTTCTGCCATTTGAGATACATATATTAAATTGATTGTTATATTCTATTTTACTTTCATTTGGAGTGACGCTTATTTTAAATGACTAACCGTTGAGCTATTTGAAGTGCAAACATATCAAATTCATTTTGGCAAGCACGCCAAAACTCTTGACACCATAGACATAGGCTTCTGCAGTAACAGCTTCTAGTGAATTGCCTCAGTATACACAATATTCACAACGCATGCGACATTTGATGGCGACGACGAACACTATGGTTGTGGGACTGTTGCCACAGCGCATACAAAAGCAATGGACAATTCCAAAAGTATATTGCTTTTGGGTCATTGGAGCTTCCAGGAAAAATATTATTTTCATGTTTGGACCCTTTTGACAATTTTAGGAGTGTACCAAACTAGTCAAGTCACTATTAATACGCAATATTCACAACGTATGCGTCCTCTGACGACGATGACGAACGCTACGGTTGCGGGACCGTGACCACAGCGCATGCATGTGAATATCGTGTATTCCCTTCTATGCGGCAACAAATGTTCACTAAGTGCATCAGGATCTAAGTTAGATATGTAGAATCAAATCTAGCTAACTGACTTGCTTTGGTTTTTGACATTTTGATGCTTAATCGGACTATGCAGCTTTCAACTTTAAGACAAAATATTGATGTAAAGTACATGTTTAAAATCATGTGACCAGACCTTTAATTTACAGCAGACAATCAATACAGCATTACAATATCAGCGTTCAAAATAAGAGCTTGTCCGGGACAAGTGAAAAATTTGGCTTATTTCTATCACTGTATATATATAACATATATATAACATATATATATATAACATATATATATATAACATATATATATATATATATAGAATAATTATGTGAGACTTACCTGGGTATAGTTGACACATAATTGTTGTTTTACCGAGTCCGATAGCCTCGGCTTGTTATAGTACAGGGAGATGTAGCACTTCCACTTGATTCAATCTTTACCTACTAATTACCGAAACTATGTTCTAAATTATTATTATTCCCATTTTTCTGTTTTCTTGTTTTCCTCCCTTTGGCAGAAGTTCCTTATGTTCCCCACGGGTTAGGGTGGGCGGGAACTGTACTATAACAAGCCGAGTCTATCGGACTCGGTAAAACAACAATTATGTGTCAACTATACCCAGGTAAGTCTCACATAATTATTCTATTTCACCTCGTCCCCTAGCCTCCTGGCTAATTATAGCACAGGGAGATGTTTACGTAATCATAATGTCGGTTTCATTTTCGTATTGCTAGCTTTCTTAATGGATTGAACTATGAGTTCGATTAGTTCTTTTGAACATAGTTGTTCTCTGCAAAGCTCTCAGCAAAGTTATCTTTTCTGAACCCTTTTTTGTGATGTCTTTGTGAATGTTAAGACATTTGCCTCTACTTGTATAGAGTAGAATTGTTTTTATTTAGATCCCAATCCCCTGTTATAGGGCTAGGTAGATCATATGTAGCTTTATAAACCTCGTATATTTTAATATACGGTTTCATATTTCCCGTGAACGTATATGGATACATATACATTTTAATCAGAGTAGTCATTCTATGAATCTATAAATCCTATCATGTAGTCATTCTATGAATCTATAAGATCCTATCATGAAAAGGTTATTTTCCTCAAAACCCCCAAGGCGTTGCCTTGCCGAATCACCCAGTCTGGAGGTAAATCACATTTTATGTCATCTGACAGTGCCTCTCTTGGGGTTACTAGCTACCAAGTTGTCAAACTTTTTAGGATAGGCTGATATGGGGTCAATTTAATTACCTCCCCACAGGTAGGTTACACTCTACTGTGATGTCCTATCTTATATGTCATCACAGACTAGACTGTTTGTTTTCTATGTCCTGACAACAGTCATCATATAAACACTAGGGTAATATGATGGACTAGCACTAACATGATCCTGATGTGGCTAACATGATGCTGATGTGCAAATTGGAAATCTGGTATGCCATATATTTTTCTGCCTTCCTCTGCTCTTCAGGTTGCTCAAAGTAGCCATGCAGAGTGATGGTTTCATCATGTAAACCTGGGTTCAAACCAAACCAACCCATATCATACTACTATGAAAAATAGTATATAGACCTGATAATGTATGCCCAAGGCACACAGAGGGCTCAGCCCTCCTATTGATTTCATCCCAAATCTTATGCCATCCAGGTCAGTTTCTTAACTTGATTCTGTGTGTGTATACACAAAATATGTAGTCATCTCTTAATCTGTCGTTGGGTATGTTTTACTACCATGTCTGTGTCCCTGTTTCTTTCCAGGACCTCTGTTCTTATGTACAGATGTGATGTGTGTGCGTCTTTGCATCACACCATTATATTTGTGCCCCGATGTAGATAAAGCACATTTGTATTTCATGTGCATTGGCCAGTGGTATCTGTATCACATTAACAGATACCGCAACTATGTGTATTACCAGAATGGTGTGCACCTGTGGTTATTTAAACCACTTGTCTGTGCCTATTTTGGCACCTCATGTCACTCATGGTCTATGCCTATAGGCACCCATGGTCTATGCATACTTCCATTTACGCCCTTGTCTAAAATTTCTAAATGAGGTGAAGGTAATCCTTCTAATTCCCATCTTTGCCTCACATGAGTGACGGCAAATTTATCCCATCCAGCAATGAGCTAAAGAATGGTTATGACAAGTTCTCATCTGGGTCAAGCTTAAGGTTACATTAAGCAACAACTGAAGCCGCTATGAATGCCTTCAAATTTGATTGAGCTGTGACAGCTTCCTCATACATTATAGGGCACTGTGTAATTTATTACTTTTATTAGCCATTGATCTAAATGGTAGCTGAACCATATTGTTCATAGCAATGTTATTTTGTATGGATTAATTGAGTAATCTGTAATAAGTAACAACTAATCCCATTTAGTCAGTGCGATAATTTCAAAAGTGGATTTAACTAATCACTTTTTCTCTTAGATGGTGAGGCATCATGATCACTGACTATTACCCATATGCTATGCAGTTAAGTCTGCTCATCTGACTGATACAAGTTGAGTAATTTCCGCTTTCTAAGTTAGAAGTGGAATTTTCTATCTTAAAATCTAAGCTATACAAAAGTAGGGTGTTTCCTAAGAAAAACCAACAACCAGATTTTCCCCTTTTTTATTAAAGGTAACAGTTGTGTGTTAAACAACTGTCCATTAAGTTGTATGTCGGGCTTAGTTAGGCCATCTGTGTCCTTGCTTGCCCAAGAAATGTCCATTGTTGGTAGGTGTACGTCAGACTTTAAATGTCTGCCGGTCTGGGTCTGTCTCCACAGCCAGTGAGGAGTGTATATTTGTGCCTATCACACTCAATCATGGCCTCAGCCAATAGAGTTGATTACCTCACGGTTAATTACCTACTACTACCCTGGCTGAGTAGCTGGCCACAATTCAGACTGTGTAAACACTCCCCCATGCAGCTAGTAGTAGTGTGTGTGTATATATCTATACATATATATATGTATAAAGTTAGGCTATGTAATAAGTAGAGAAGGAAGACGAGTGTTGGGTCGGACACTTTATTGAGCGTCTAGGAAATGCACAATAAACATTGTGCATTGTAGAAGAACTAACAGTATAATGAACATTGGCATTGGGGCAAGGATCGACAGTATCAGTCTCAGCGGGGTCAGGCGTACTCGCGTAACTAACAGCGGGGGAAATAGTCCCAAGGTCTTTCCCAGCGCGACCACGGTTGGCGCCCAAAGGGGCACGATCAGTGGCGCCAGGCATATCAGCACCAGAGTCATAAGCAGCCGTGCTCCGCTCCTGGGTCTGGCGATTATCGGTTCTAAGAACCCGCGGCTTCCTAGGTCATTCTTTGCACTTCTGTCGTGTGTGTGACTTCGATCCACACACTGAGCAAGTGTGTGAGAAACGACAGCCCGAGCGTGTGCAACCCGTGTCGCCGTTCCAGGCATAGCACGACCCACGTACCCCACGGCCAGGAGAGTGCTTCCCGACACTGCGTTGCCAGGATCCGCCCTTCTTCTGCTTCATGTTGTGAGGGCCGTAGTGCTCTATGCTCTCGTCCTGATGAGCCTTACCGAACGCGGAGAAGCCGATGGTCTCACCGAGCTTGCGTATTGCCAGGACGTGGTCAACGTGCGCAATGTCCTTATAGTGGTCCTCCGTCGATCTTGCTGACATAAAGCTTACGTGTTCGATGAATGCCCTATAGTCCGATACGGTCAAGCCTGGGATGTCCAAGCACCATTTACAGGATGCTTTTATCAGCTCGTGGGCGTTCATCTTCCTAATGTCTTTTCCTTGCCCGTACTTACGCAGCGACCACTTACTTCTTCTCCTACGCGAAGAGCTCCCGCTGCTCGACCTGGACGAACACCTCCTCCTCCTACTCGACCCTCGTGAATGTCGACGAGAACGCCCGTAGGAAGAGTGTCCGTCATCCCGGTCGAATCCTTTAGTCCAAGATGGCGGAGGGAGGGCTGCTTCAGTCGTCCTTCCACGGTCGTCCGTAGTCGCGTCGTCCTGGCAGGTCGAATGAGCTTGGGAAGTGCGGTTGCCTCCCCGTCGTCCATCATCAGTTGTCGTCGTCCCGCGTCGACTCCGTCGTCTGTCACGCTCTTCCATCAGCGCAGCTAGCTCGTCTTCCAAGTCGGCGACGCGCATCTCTGACTTTATCTTGTCGATTGCCTCCCGCGCGTTTCTCTCCCGGTCGTCCAGCGAGAGAGTCGACATCGCTGAAGTTGTCGCTGAAGTTGTCGCTGAATCCATCTCGACATTCTCGTAGTGGTCGGTTGTTGTCTTAGTGTTCTTTGCCGATGATTTTCCACTGCGTGTCGACATGGTAGGTTCGGCCAGTGTGTCGATGCTTTTTCGGGCGCAGTCGACTCGATCCTGTTTGTCGTGTGGGTGTCCGCAGTCAGTGCAATACCCAGTGCCTGGCATCGTGTCCCATGAGAGCCTGCCGATCACACATTCGACGCTGTGCCGCTTCGCGTAGCGTCCCTGGACTTGTTGTTCTGCCGAAAATTGGTCTGGTCGGGTCCGGGTCGAGGACGCGCACTCAGACAAAGCCGCTTAATTGTTTACATAATCCGCTTAGCTGGGGCGGGCCGAACTAAGCGGATTAAGCGGATTAGTATTCAGTGACTGAGTATATATATAACCGCTGGGGTCAGCTAGTTCTCTACAACCGCTCTTATTTTAAACTTTAGTGTAGATCGACAGAAATTAATTAAGAATTTGACTCAATGCTCAGCAATTTGACAAACATGTAGCATATCTGGTTTTAAACGAGTTCAATCTTGATCGTAGTCCTAGCCTATAAGTCTGCCGGTAGACCCCCTTAAGTTGGTTTCGACGGTCGCGATGAATGTCGACTAAGAATCTATGGCAGATCTATGGCAAATAGGAATTCTAATCCTTTTCAATGAACCTCCTTAGGATCGACCAGGATCGACCAGTGCCTCTTGTTCGCCTGCTACAGTTAAGAACGACAAACAAAAATCGACACACTTAGGCACCCCCACGGCAAGGTATCGAAGATACTGTCGAGGACAATGTAAATTCACGATACCGTCTTCCGTGTGAAATCGATCCTCCCGTATCCGACAAAATCGACCAAAAGGTACGGAGAAGGTGAAGTCGTCCGCAGGCCGGACGACCGGAAGGGCCCCCACAGGTAGCTAAGTAGACTGTGGAGACTGCTTGAGCTTGGTAAGTGTCAGTGTGCACAGGATCCAGTGGTCAGTGTGTACAGTTTGAAATGTAGCGGCAGAGTGACGGCCCGGGGCAGATATCGCCCGGTGGTGGCGCTCGGGCCCGGCTAGCCGGGGCAAATCCCGGGCAGGTCACCGATTGGACAATAATATCGTAACAAAGTATACGAAATAATAAATAATAATGAAACTCTGCCTGTTTTTATACCTGCATAATTCATTATACATCCTATATATATGTATGTAGCCTGGCCACTGAGTGCCTGTGTAATGACTTGGAATGTCTATTATAGTACCAATGTGAGTTGTACTAAAATGGGGCATTGTGTAACACCCACCCAACTACTGGACTGCATCCACCCTGTCGATAAGACCTAAATAGGCTGTCCCTAAACAATCATACAGGGGGTCACATAGAGTGAAATCACAACTATGTACATATATGCCTACTTCTGGGGTTTATCTGCTCACAACTTTCAAGTTCCACTTTCATAGTGTGAAAATTCAAAACTCGTATGTGTCTGTACATATACACAACTGTCTTGGGTTTTATGCCCATGCCTTCCACTCCCATATGGGTTATCGGGTTTAATTCCCTGAAGGGCCATGAATGTGATAGTGTGTATAGTGCTGCACAGCATCTATATCTGTATGACATTGAACTGATTGTTTATGATGTCATAGATGAGCTTTGCAATCACTCTGACTACAGCTCTCTGAATAGTATCATAACTACTCAATGTGATAGTGTGCATAGTGCAGCATGGCATCTATGTCCATATAACAATGAACTGGTTTGTTCATGGTGTCACAGATGAGCTTTGCAATCTGTCTGATTACCGCTCTGAATAGTATCACCACTAGTTAGTGTGATAGTGTGTATAGTGCCATATGGCATCTATTTTCATGTGACAATGAACTGGATTGTTCATGGAGTCATAGATGAGCTTTTGCAGTCCGTCTGACTACAGCTCTCTGAGAATCACTTGACCACCCCTCGGGGGACTGGCACTGTTAAGTGCATGGTCAGTTGTCTCATAATGATCACCCCTCGGGGGACTGGCAGTATTATCTGCATGATCTAATAATCATATGACCACCCCTCGGGGGACTGGCACTGTGAGGTGCATGGTCAGTTGTCTCATAACGATCACCCCTCGGGGGACTGGCAGTTTTATCTCCATGATCGGACAACTGATTGGCCAGCCCTCGGGGCTCTGGCACTGTCATGTGCATGGTCAGGTGTCCAAGATCACCCCTTATTTGGTGCGTGATCTGACAGCAGCAACTGACACTGGTTGCCTACCAAGCCACAACTGTCCTGATATGACCTTAGATGTTCCTAGGACATAAAACAACAAACAACAAACAAACCTAGTCACATTTCCTTAAAAGGAACAAAAGTGGTCAGCATTAGTCTCAAAGATTATATGTGATAACCCCTGTGAGCACATGACCTGGGCCGACATGTTCAAGTGTGGGACTTCATGTACATCCTACAGCACTATTCCAATTAAGCACACTCAGTTTACATAAACATGTGTACTTTGTATACATACAGAATAAGAGCACCCATATGATCAAATAATAGCACTTTTGGTGAAAAGGTAGTACCGGTAGTGTAAAACACTGACACCCCAGACAAAGTCCCCTGTCACAATTTAACACATGCTAAATGAAAATAAATGGTAACCACATACCTAATGCTACCGAAGTTCATATGCAGTCAATTTATAAAAGAAATTGTCCTGGATATGGTGTCACCTGTATGCTGTCAGTGACTGTCAACTGAATGTTTCCAGGCTGTCAACCGGGTCTCATGGCTGCTCACCAGCTGTCAACATGTACTCAGTGTATGGTCAACTGAGTATGTAAGACACTAGTGTAAATGCACATCGTCTGTGCAAAATTGTGTAAATAATGTAAGTTACAACTCCATGTGTGTGTATGTATATACACTGAAACAATAAAAATTGTGTTTAGCACATGTCCATACCAACAACTATTGACAGCACAATGTCAATGGTATCTAAATTGGCCTAGCATGTCAATATCAAGGTTGAAATAATATTCCCACCTAGTATCAGCACACATTATCAAATAAAGTGTGTCTTCAAAAATAATTACATTGAAACACCAGTCCAATGGCAAGTATCACATAATATGAAAGCAATAACTTGAATAAGCCTAATATTTACAAATAGAAGATAGTAGTGAATACTGAATCACTGCTTACTTTTACACATCAGTAGTCTGTGTGGTGTAAATGCAAGTTGAAAAGACCCAACATGCAGTAAAAATTACAAAAAGTTGCATGTGTATAGTGTCAACTGTAAGCTGCCAGTTGCTGTCAACTATATGTGCACTGGCCGTCAACCAGGTCTCATGGCCGGTCACCGGCTGTCAGCATGTTCTCAGTGTGTATGTTCAACTGAGTCTGTCAGACATTAGTGTAAAAACACAGTCTGTATATAATTGTGAAAAACTAAGTCACAACCCCATGTGTGTGTGTCTGTATATATACATTGAAACACATTGAAGGTGTGTTTAAAACATGTCCATACTGACATAACCTTGTGTTGACAGACAATGTCAATGATACCTAAATTGGCCTATCCTACCAATGTCAATGTAATTTCTTCACTAGAAGTCAGCACACAATAACACACAAAGTGTCATTTAGACATTTTCCACAATGAAACACCCATGCCAATGCCAAATGTGAATACATAGTATAAATACAGTAAGTCAAATTTCTACTTACAAACTAGCAGGTATAGATTAAACCACTGCTCACTTTTCCACGTCTGTACTCAGTGAGTTGGAAACGCAAATTGAATCAAGTGGAAGTGCTACCTCTCCCTGTGCTATAATTAGCCAGGAGGCTAGGGGACGAGGTGAAATATATAATAATATATATATTATATATAATATATTTATATATATATATATATATATATATATATATATATGAGACTGTCTCAAAAGGTGCTAAGCAATATGGGACAAAACTTTGTCCATTGTAACGATCTGATTATGCATTTGCTCACGATACACTGAATTTTTTTTTTACAAGGTGTTTCATAATCCCATTAGAATACGTATTGATTTGAAGCAAATGTCCTTGTGTTTTCAGTGTAACCATTTCTGTGCTGTTTTGTGTCAATCGTTACAATGGACAAAAATAAAAGAGTTATCACCTTTTGAGACAGGCTCATATATATATACCCTATGAAGCACTGATAAAGGAAGACATCCTTTTTATACGTGGTGTTCTCTGTGGCGGAGTTGTTAGAGTGTCTGACTTTTTTCTAGGTCGGACTCCTAATCTGAAGGTCAGTGGTTCGATTCCCTGTGCCCCCCACCTCTGCCAATTTGGATTTCCACCGCTGTGTATAACTTACAGCGTCATCAAAGGCCAGTTGCTCTCATACCATGTCTATGTGGTCTGGGAGGTTAAAAATCCCTTGGGTCGGTAAAAGTGTAGGCTCGGGCTTTCTATCGACAAACTGTCTAATGGTGAAAACAAGCCTATTCAGGCTTATCCATGATAGGCAGTATAAATCTTCAACAACAATACGGTGTGGAATATCAGCCTCAAATTGAACCATGCACATGGGAAGTGGGTGGTCTTAAGATAGTGCATTATTTGTCAGGACAAGTGGGCACAGCTTTAAAGAAGGAATAGGCGATTGATTGGTGGTTTCTTACGCCGTGTCGGCAGCATAGGCCATGTTCACAACAAGAATAGATTGCTTTTTATTCAACAATCGCGTTTACATATAATGGTAAAGCATACAATCAAGTATGTGTCAATAGACTTTAAAGTAAGAACAAAAGGAAATAAAGGCAATCTTACGTAAACCAATGTTCAAAAAGCTCCCACCATAACCCCTCACCGCCCACACACACAAAATCTCCCCAACACACAAAGTAAATGATTTAGTAGCAAGAAAGGGAATTACTCTTTCATCTCGATCATCAGCTCACACTATAATGCTATTAAATACTACAAACAATGATTGTAGGTGACAAATGTTCCGTGTGCTCAGACACACAATTCCCATTTGTCGTCCAATTCTATCCCGCATTAACAATGGAGAAGAGCTCATTGAACCGACTGGTATTTTTCTACTCTCTTTTGTGTTAAAAAAACAATCTGTGAGTAATCAAAATCTGTGGCTAAGCAAACTGTGACAAACAGTGCAGATAAACAAGGTACAGTAAAAGTAAAACCTCTCTAAATCGACCGACCATGGGACTGACTTTAAATGGTCCATTTAGGGAGGTGGTTGGCTTAGGGAGGTTTTTTTTTTATCATTACAGTGGTATTGTATGGGTGATCGTCTGGGTCCCAAAAAACGATTGATATTAAAGCTGCATAGTCCGATGAAATATCAAATTTTCAAAACCAAACCAATCATCTAGATTTGATTTTACATATCTAACTTAAATACTGATGCTTATTAAGCATTTGTTTCTGCGTAGAAGGCAAATACTCAGTCAATTTAACAGAACCTGTTACTGCAGAAGTCTACGTGTCAGAGTTTTGACAAGATTGTCAAAACTAATTTTCTATGTTTGCACTCAAAATATCTGAAAAGTTTACCATTTAAAATAAAAGTAACTTTGAACTAATGTAAAGTAGATACTAGTGATCAATCTAATATATTTATCTCAGAAAAAATACAGAAATTCAAAACCATCGGACTATGCAACTTTAATAAGGGGAGGGGTCGATCTGTGGAGGTGGTCGGTTAGAGAGGTTTTACTGTGCAGTGTTAAAACGCAGAATGGTGTATAATAGTATATCTGACATCACAAAGATAGTGATTCATTGCTATATAGTTATTTTGTCACTCAATTTTCTCTGGTGTGCTGAAGCAAAAAAATAAAATGTGACTTGTAAAAAAATCTGTGACTAAGCTAACTGCGATAATCTTATTATATATAACCCACTACACATTTTTTTTTAAATCCAAAAGAATTGACATTGTGGAACTGCAGAATAGTGTATAGTGTATAGTGTATAGTCTATCTGACATTTCAAAAGTAGCGATTCATTTCTATATATGTTTTTTGTCACTAAGTTAAAACAACATTTTTAGAACAAGATAATAAGCTTCATATGTATATTATAATGGATGTCAAGTCAGCAGAATAACAAGCACTCAACTTGTCAAAATCTCTTTGGAACGTCCGTTGAGGCTTTGTCAATAGACACACACTGACACTCCCACTTTGTCAACATGTGCTTTCATCTATTGTGTGCTGGAGGAAATCCTGGAGTTTTTTTATTATTTATTTTACCACAAGCTCTAGTGTTAACTGCCGCAAACACTTTTAAACAGCCACTGCTCTGATAAGTAACTAAAAAAATGCTGGAGTTTTTTTGTTTTTATTTAACCACAAGCTCTAGTGTTAACTGCCGCAAACACTTGTACACAGCCACTGCTCTGATAAGTAACTAAAGAAATGGTTCCTTAATTTCACTAACAAAACACCTGAGTGAACTATAATTTATACACTACATCCATGGACTGAATAATATAGTGAAAATCAAGTAGTAACCAATGCAGTAAGCTTTGACGACAAGAAACATGAATTGGCAACGTGATGACAGTATTAAACTTTTATAATAGATAATAGATTGATAATCAATACAGCAAGTATTAACTACAAGAAATATGAATAGGTAGCATAATGACGGTATTAAGCACTTACATTTTCAACATTTTAAGACAGATAAAACATATAAAAATTCCTAAATTACATACCCTTCAAATAAATTTCAAATATACTAAATTTAAGTCGCTTATGGTTTAATTACCACTCATCCAACGAGGTCAGTGGTTTATATGTAGACCTAGGGGATAACTAAAACCCCATTCACTGCCTATAATTTATATCTACTAGTACTAGCGGACATCTCTTTAAGTAAGATCTGGACAGGATGGACTAAAAGTAAAGCTTATTTTACTTAACAATGCTTCTAGAGCACATGGATTTTTATCATTGGCTATTGGACATCAAGCATATGGTCATTCTGAAATATTTCTTTGGAGGAAACCTCTTGCAGCCACATAGGCTACTCTTTCCAATAGGCAGCAAGAGGTCTTTCATATATGCACTACATCCATGGACTGAATAAAGACGGTGTTATTCGGTACCAGACTAACCGGTAACAACAAAATAAAATGTCTCCTGGGAAACAACGAGTTAGAACAGGTAGACAACTACCGATATCTGGGAGTGGACCTGGACAGGCACTTAAACTATGACCTTTGCATAACAAACACTATCAAAAAAGCAAACCATAAAATATGGCTACTGGCAAAACTAAGGTACTACCCAGACAGCACACAGTCGTCGGCCCGACGGCGGACCGACGGCGGCCCGACGGCGGCCCGACGGTGGAAAACGCCGTCGGGCCGACGTTGTTTTGTCCAACCTCCCGCCGTCGGGGTGACGGCGGCCCGACGGCGGCAGCCGCCGTCGCCCCGACACCGTCGGGACGACGGCGGCTGCCGCCGTCGGGGCGACGGCGACAAACGCCGTCGGGCCGACGTTGTTTAGTCCAACCTGCCGCCGTCGGGGCGACGGCGGCTGCCGCCGTCGCCCCAACGGCGGCAGCCGCCGTCGCCCCGACGCCGTCGACTCGACGGCGGCTGCCGCCATCGGGGCGACGGCGACAAACACCGTCGGGCCGACGAGCCGAGAAGACACTGTCACTGTAAAAATATTAGTTTTATTCAAAATTAATAGAAATAGAGAACCCATACCATATAAATTTAATATAGTCTGTACGGATTGACACTATAGTGACAGTGTCTTCTCGGAAAAAACCAAGATGGCGGTCCTTCGTCAAAATTCCGTACAGGGTAATTCAAATCGTATTAACACGAATAATTCCATTAATACTTCGTAATAAATTACAAAACTTTTACAAAATAATCTAAACATATTAATAAACAAACCTGGTAAATGATTCCTTAAAATTCCTGGGATTTCTGGAGTTACTGGTAGAAAAAGAACACTGATCAACAATCGCACATGTTCCGGTGGCGATTCGAAGTAAACAAACGGTATCGGATAATTCAAATCGAATTAAGACGAATAATTCCATTAATAATTCGTAATAAATTACAAAACTTTTACAAAATAATCTAAGCATATTAATAAACAAACCTGGTAAATGATTCCTTAAAATTCCTGGTATTTCTGGAGTTACTGGTAGAAAAAGAACACTGATCAACAATCGCACGTGGTCCGCGGGCGACTCGAGCCGGAATGCAAATTTAAAGAACTGCGCATGCGCGGCCCACCACCGTCGGCTCGACGGTGGCTCGACGGTGGACCAGACGTGGAAAATGAATGCAAACCTGCGGCGGCCCACCACCGTCGAGTCGACGATGGCCCGACGGTGAATCAAAAGTGGAAAGGGATTGAACCCTAACGTTGGAACACCACCGGCGGCCCGACGGTGACCCGACGGTGAATCAAAAGTGCAAAAAGGATTGAACCCTTACGTCGGAACACCACCGTCGGGCCGACGATGGCCCGATGGTGTACCAAGTGTGGAAAATGAATGCAAACCTACGGTGGCCCACCACCGTCGGGCCGACGATGGCCCGACGGTGACTCAAATCAGGAAATGTGGAAAATGAATGCAAACCTGCGTCGGAAATCCACCGGCGGCCCGACGGTGGCTCGACGGTGGACCAAGTGTGGAAAATGAATGCAAACCTGCAGCGGCCCACCACCGTCGGGCCGACGGTGGCCCGACGGTGGCTCAAAAGTGGAAAGGGATTGATTCCCAACGTCGGAAATCCACCGGCGGCCCGACGGCGGCCCGACGGTGGAAAGTCGATCGCGACGGTGCGACCAATAGCCGACGTCGGCCCGACGGCTGTGTGCTATCTGGGTACATGACTGAAAGCATGGCAATCAAAATATATAAAGGAATGATCCTTCCCTACTTCGACTACAGTGATGTAGTATGCATGGGGGGAAGTACCAAACTACTCAACAAACTACAAGTGATGCAAAATAAAGCCCTTAAAATATGCCTCCAAGTAAACAAAAGATATCCCATGATAGAACTACACAAAAAATGCAAAGCAACACTATTAACAAGCAGAAGAGAAACACACCTGAAAATACTAGCACATCACTACACCACGAAACCGGATTACACAGTAGCCCCCCGCAGGGACACTAGACACATGGCGGCCCAACCAGACAGTCGGCATTAATATGATTGATTGATTGATTGGTGGTTGCTTTACGCCGTGTCAGCAGCATAGGCCATATTCACGGCGAGAAATGTTTGTTTTTGGTTCAAACCATCGCTTTTACATGTAAAAGCAGACAATCAATTATGTGCCAATAGACACTCATTAAATTAGAAAGCTCACAATCATATATTTGTGGTCAAGGGAAACAAATTCCCATAGAAAAAGAAAAGTTTTATTAATAATTGATAGAATCTATTTAGTAAACTATGAGGTGGTACAGTCCAGCTGCCCTCAAAAAGGCTAAAATGTTTTCCTGTTTTACCTAAGTAAAAAGGTCATGCATACTGTCTGCAGTGTAGAACCGTTGGCGCAGGGCCAAAAAATCAACGCAACTTAGTAAAATGTGTTTGAGTGTCAGCGGGGACTGACACCCAATACATTCAG
This sequence comes from Branchipolynoe longqiensis, assembly GCA_030323885.1. Classification (NCBI taxonomy): domain Eukaryota; kingdom Metazoa; phylum Annelida; class Polychaeta; order Phyllodocida; family Polynoidae; genus Branchipolynoe; species Branchipolynoe longqiensis. The sequence continues at coordinate 41,077,033 of CM059190.1, read as the reverse complement.
GGGGAGGTTCCCCCTTGAGCAGAAAAGCATGGCATTAATAAGATAGGGCAATAACTGGATTTTTCAGTATCAGGATAATGTGATTAAGTGGGGTATTGGAGCCATAATGCCAGTGGCCTGGTCTTCCAGTGGGACAGCACTATAAAGACACCATGAGTCCACAATGCCACAAATCGGTACCCATCCTAATATGACCTCAGATGTTACCAGGACACAAAACTCCAACAAACAAATAAGCATATTTCAGCACTATAACCTGTAACCACTTGAGAGGTTGTCATGCAGTAACCCGATAGCACTGGATTGCTCTTTGGTAACGAAGCAACACTGGAGCCTGCCTCTAGTGTTGTTGGTTTTCAATGGCAAGGTGTATGATATTCCTTTTTGTGGACATGGATACTTAATTTAGACTCCCTTCTATCATGGTTCACACTCTTTATAAGTTTTTGTGGAACTTTTAAGGTCATTTTAAGGACCAAATACAGAAATCCTCTGGCCATCGTTATGAAATTGTGCATATTGCAACCCTCTGAGGATGTTGGAATCATCTACTGACCATCCAAAATGTAATGAATCAGCAACAAACGGTCACACAAAATCTTTTAAATTGCAAACCAAGATTACAGAATAGAATAGGACTTAATCTGCATTGAATTCCAGTCACAGAATACCTCCATATTCAGAATATCTTGACAATGGAAGTATAAAAGGTACACCCTGTTAATTCACAATTATATTGGCCAACGGCACTATTCTTTCTTTTCTTTATAGCAAACTTTTGTTTACCGTAGACTATATTATATATGTGAATGAATATAATATAATATGGCCGGAAGACCAGTGCCTCGGCACTGAAAAAATACCTTTATTCGCGGAATAAAAATGATATAACTTTTTTTTAATATCTCATTTATTAGACTGAGGTCAATACCGGAGGTTTTCTTTTACTTTGGGTAAGTTGAATATCTGCATTAGTTTTTTGGGGGTTTTATTCCTGGTTTCTTTGGACTAAATATTCCCAAATAAGACCACCGGCGGTCAATTGGGCAGGAACGCCAATAGCCCGGATATTGTGTAGGTACCATGGTTACCGCCTCTTTGTGGATTCAGTGCAAACACTTGACGCCTGGGGTTAGCACACCATGCATGGAATTAGCCACACATTTATAGATCTGCCAGCAGAAGTCTAGCTTGCATATTTTATTGACTAAAAATGAACTAAATAATAGTTGTATTCTGAATTATGATCATACTCTTTGTCCAAAGAAATAATAGCAGTTAACCAAAGGAAAGAAATAGAACTCGAAATAAGCATGTATCTCATTCAGAATACAACTTTTCCTAACTTCCTAATGAAGTTGTCTGATAGTTTGTGAGCATATCCATCTATTTTACTTTGTGTATTTAAATTTGTGTTAGCACCATTGGTGAAACTTCTGTGAATAAATATGTATAGCATGGATTCCATTTTGTCGATGAGACCAGGCAGGGTAGGACAATAAGGACTGCCCGGTTGCCCGGGGCACCTAGCTTGTTTGTTTGTTGTTTTACGTCTTAGTAACATCCAAGGTCATATCAGGACAGGAGGCACCTAGCTTACTTGGTCTGGCAGGTACAGTTCCCGGTGACACGCCCGAATAGGCAAGTCGTTATTTTTCTGATCTGCAGTAGCAGATTTCAGTTTCAATTGGCTGACTTGGGCTTCGGCAAGTAGTCTTGTCACTCGAGCAAGTAGAAAATTCAGGCACTTGCCCAATTGGGCAAGTGGGGAAAAAGTTACTGTCCTACCCTGCCAGGTAAGGTTCTTTGGTTTCTATGAAAAATAGTTATCCTTCCCCTACAAGGATTTCATACCGGTTGACTATCTGAAGTTTTTAGAGCAATATATTCCAAAGTGGTCAATCGGGCAGCAACACCTATTCTACAACCCGGATGTTGCGCATGTGTCATGGTTACTACCTCGTTGTTGATTTATAGTGCAAACACTGAACACCTGAGGTTAGTTAGCATACCATGCATGGCATAAGCAGGGATGAAGTGGCCTCCGGTAAAAACCACGGAAAAACCGATGGCGAATTTCCGCGAAAACGCGGATTTCCCCCCATAGGATTAGCACTGTCACTATGTAGTGTCAGTGAATCGTGGGAAAATGCCAGAAGTCAGGTTTCAACTATCCTTGTTGGGACCATATTATTGTCCATACTTAGTTCTTGTTTGGGTTTTATTTTCTAGGAACATCTAAGGTCATATAAGAATGGGATTCAAACTAACTAATTGCTGTCATACACATCCTGATTCCTTGGCATTTTGTTTAACGCTAATCGGTAAATATAAAAAATAGGGGAGATCTTTCATCCCTGTATAAGATACTCATTTTAGATCTGGCAGCAGAGGTATAGCTCAAGATATTTTTTAAATCATCCTTACGGCTGTGAGTAAGGAAGACGCTCACACTAGTCACAGCTGCAAAGGTATCATGTTACCGAGATATCAGGTACCGTCTTACTGAGACATCCGGTACCATGTCACTGAGATACCAAGTGTTGTGTTACTGAGATATTAGTTATCGCATTACTGAGATACCAGGTATTGTGTTACTGAGATACCAGGTATCATGTCACTGAGATATCAGGTATCATATCAGGCATCATATTACCGAGATATCAGGCAACATGTTACTGAGATATCAGGTATCATGTTACTGAGATATCAGGTATCATGTTACTGAGATATCAGATATCACATTATTGAGATATCAGACTTCATGTTTCCGAGATACCATGCCTAATGTTACTGAAATATCAGGCATTCTGTTACTGAGATATCAGGCATTGTGTTATTGAGATATCAACTGCCGTGTTACTGAGATATCAGGTGCCACATTACTGAGATATCAGGTGTCATGTTACTGAGATATCAGGTGTCATGTTACTGAGATATCAGGTGTTGTGTTACTGAGATATCAGGTGTCATGTTACTGAGATATCAGGTGTCCCGTTACTGAGATATGAGGTGTCGTGTTACTGAGCTATGAGGTGTCATATTACCGAGATATCAGGGTTGTGTTACTGAGATATCAGGTGTTGTGCTACCGAGATATCATGCATCATGTTACTGAGATATCAGGAATTGTATTACTGAGATATCAGGAATTATGTTACTGAGATAGCAGGTGTTGTGTTACTGAGATATCAGGTGTCGTGTTACTGAGATATCAGGTGTCATATTACTGAGATATCAGGTGTGGTGTTACTGAGATATCAGGTGTCGTGTTACCAAGATATCATGCATCATGTTACTGAGATATCAGGAATTGTATTACTGAGATATCAGGAATTGTGTTACTGAGATAGCAGGTGTTGCGTTACTGAGATATCAGGTGTCGTGTTACTGAGGTATCAGGTGTCATGTTACTGAGATATCAGGCATTGTGTTACTAAGATATCAGGCGTCATGTTACTGAGAATGATATATTACACCAATCCGCTCTATTTAAATCCAAACCACTATAGAAATAAATAAAAAAGTACCTTAATAGAAGTCGGTAGTTGATAGTTTAGGGGTTCTGAAAATGACTCCAGGTACTGTTGTAGACTTTGTAAGTGAATAAGTGTAGGAGTGATACTCTGACCGACTAAAGTGGGAATCTGGCTCACGGGTGCCGGCGGTTTCTCAGTAGGACAACATTAATAAAACTCCTAGAATCTGCGCTATCACAAGTAGGCACCCGCCATGATAGCTCACGTAGATGTAGACTACACATCTCCCAAGTTAGCCATTTTAAATCAAAGTGACTTGATACTAAGGTAAGGGGAATTATAATGACCAACCTAATATATTTTCTTTGAAAAAAAGACAAACTCAAATCTATGCAACTAAACACAAAACAGTAATTATTACTACACAACCTACTAAGCCAATTCTGTGAATATATTGTGTGTGTGTGTGGGGGCGGTCCTTAAGCCCCAGTCACACCTACCCGGACGAGCCCCGGATTTTGAGCCGGACCACCCCCGGACCAGTTGCCCAGACAGCCCCAGATAAAATCGCTATTTTCATCTTTTTTTGCCTCACGGTCACACCTACCCGGCCGGTGCCGGGGATGATCCGGGTAGTCCGGGTGTGAACTGCTGCTGCTGCTGCTCCTGCTGCTGCTGCTCCTTCTGCTGCTCCTGCTGCTGCTGCTGCTGCTGCTGCTGGAGCAGCAGCAGAAGCAGCAGGAGCTGGTCCTGCTCCTGCTCCTGCTGCTGCAGCAGCAGCAGGAGCTGCTGCTCCTGCTCCTGCTGCTGCTGCTGCTGGTGCTGCTGGTGCTGCTGGTGCTGCTGCTGCTCCTGCTGCTGCTGCTGCTGCTCCTGCTGTTGCTCCTGCTGCTGCTGCTGCTGCTCCTGCTGCTGCTGCTGCTGCTCCTGCTGCTGCTCCTGCTGCTGCTGCTGCTGCTCCTGCTGCTGCTGCTGCTGCTGCTGCTGCTGCTCCTGCTGCTGCTCCTGCTGCTCCTGCTGCTCCTGCTGCTCCTGCTGCTGCTCCTGCTGCTTCTGCTGCTGCTGCTGCTGCTGCTCCTGCTGCTGCTCCTGCTGCTCCTGCTGCTCCTGCTGCTCCTGCTGCTGCTGCTCCTGCTGCTTCTCCTGCTGCTTCTCCTGCTTCTGCTGCTGCTGCTTCTGCTGCTGCTCCTGCTGCTGCTGGTGGTGCTGCTTCTGCTGCTGCTGCTGCTCCTGCTGCTCCTGCTGCTGCTGCTCCTGCTCCTGCTGCTGCTGCTGCTGCTCCTGCTGCTCCTGCTGCTGCTGCTGCTGCTCCTGCTGCTGCTCCTGCTGCTGCTCCTGCTGCTGCTCCTGCTGCTCCTGCTGCTGCTCCTGCTGCTCCTGCTGCTGCTCCTGCTGCTGCCCCGGCTGCTGCTTTTGCTGCTGCTCCTGCTGATCTACTGCTGCTCCTGCTCCTGTTCCTGCAGTCCCTGCTGCTCCTGGAGCTGCTCCTGCTGCTGCTCTACTGCTGCTCCTCCTGCTTCTCCTGCTGCTCCTGCTGCTGCTCCTGCTGCTCCTGCTGCTGCTCCTGCTGCTGCTCCTGCTGCTCCTGCTGCTGCTCCTGCTGCTGCTGCAACTGCTCCTGCAGCTGCTCCTGCTGCTGCTGCTGCTGCTCCTGCTGCTGCTGCTGCTGCTCCTGCTGCTGCTCCTGCTGCTCCTGCTGCTCCTGCTGCTCCTGCTGCTGCTGCTCCTGCTGCTGCTGGAGCAGCAGCAGCAGCAGCTGCTGCTCCTTCTCCTGCTGCTGCTGCAGCAGCAGCAGCATCTGCTCCTGCTGCTCCTGCTGCTGCTCCTGCTCCTGCTGCTCCTGCTCTTGCTGCTCCTGCTCCTGCTGCTGCTCCTGCTGCTGCTCCTGCTGCTGCTCCTGCTGCTGCTGCTGCTCCTGCTCCTGCTGCTCCTGCTCCTCCTCTTGCTCCTGCGGATGAGCCACGGATGAGCCACGCACCACCCCGGACCACCCCGGATGACGGTCCGGGGGCTTGTCCGGCCTCTGATCTGGGTAGGTGTGACTGGGGTTTTAGCATTGCTTATTAAGTTATTCATATTACTGTATACTAGGTGCACTACTAGAGTAATCTATACTGCAGTACCCGGTGTGGCGTGCTCAGCCGTGTCACGTGCTCAGCCGTGTACCTATACTCAAGCTCAAGGCATTGTCAATGGTCGTAAGTCACTAACCTTATGAATTTAATATAATGTTTTTGGTAAAGATGTTTTCTGTATGTGTACCAAGCGATTTGTTTCTAGGTGGTGTGGTTTTAGAGATATTTCATTTTTCCTGGATTTTCTGTATGAAGATTGCTCACCACCATTGACAATGCCTTGAGTTTGATGGTACGCGCAGTGCAAAACATTAGTTTTAATCAAAATTAATTGAAATCAAGAACCCTAACCTTATCAATTTAATATAATCTTTTTAGTGAAGATGTTTTCTATGTGTACCAAGCGATTTGTTAATAGGTGGTGTGGTTTTAGAGATATTTCACTTGTTCTGTATTTTCTGTATGAAAATTACTCACGACCATTGACAATGCCTTGAGTTTGAGTATAGGTACACGGCTGAGCACGGGACACGGTAGATAAAAGATTCACCCGGTACTTGTAGTACACGGGTGAAGGACAACATACTGTAAATACGGGTGAAAATAGCTTTACTATGGAACCTGAACTAGAAACTGTGGCTCCAGTATCAAATGGCTACATATATAGGCAGAGAGTTGGTGAAATGGGCGAGAATGCAAAAACACAAGATGGCTGCCGCAGAACGCCGTCGATTTCACTTTTAAATCTTATTAAACTAGATATTATATTATACTTTTCAACTCAAAGGTAGCGGGCTATCAATAAGACATATGTAAAGAATAATTGTTGCTTCTTAGATTGTGAAATTAGGCTCTCAATTCTTTGACCCGCATTTTCGACAGCTTTTACATAGGGTTGGTTTGCACCCCTACTGCAGCAGTACGGGGTGAATCTTGTATCTAGGGACACGGCTGAGCACGCCACACCGGTACTAATGCGCAGGAACAGGGCCCGACGTCTCTTCTTATCGCTATCACTAGTATCAGTATCACCGTCTGAATAACCGGCACAAGAGAAATAAATAGAGATTCAGTAACAGGGCAACCTTACCGTCCAGTTTGTCCGTGTCTGCCTGTGTGCTTAGAACGTACAGGGAAGAGAGCAGGATGAATCTGAGGATGAACATGTCGTCTGCTGTCTTGTCGGTTTGGTCGCGCTAAATAGGTCAGATACTACATGACGTGGCTTGACAGGTCACGTGGCTTCGGCACACGCACACTGCATCGCTAGGTGAAGATCAAGGATCCAGTGTTACTCGAGCTGGCTGTGGTCTAGAATTCATGTAGTGTGTAATTTGGGGAGGGGTAAAAGTAGGGGGCGTTGAAAGACGTTGCACAGGCCTGGGTTGTTAAGGGGCTGTCACATTAGGGTTTTTTGCGGGAGCGTATGGCGGTGTATGCGCGTTACGTCATATACGTCGGCATACGCCGTATACGTTACTCATACGCTACTCATACGCTACTCATACGCTACTCATACGCCGCCAGATGGCGCCTTATGAGGCATACGCCGCCATACGCTTTCATAAATCCGTCCGTCCCCATTTTTTTGTGCATGTTAAAAAAGTCTCGACCTATGGGGGCGTATGGTTCTTACGCGACACATACGCTGACACATACGCGACACATACGCTCTTCATACACTGGGGGTACGCCGGCATATGCTAGGGGTATGCCGGTGTACACTAGGGGTATGCCGGCGTATGCTACTCGTATGCTCAGCTTGCATCACGGGCGTATCACGGGCGTATTTCGGGCGTATGCAGCGTACGCAGAACCTTCCCCTTTGCGTATGAGAGCATATGAAAAGCGTATGCGAAGCGTATGCGAAGTGTATGCGAAGCGTATGCGAAGCGTATGCGAAGCGTATGCGAAGCGTATGCGAAGCGTATGCGAAGCGTATGCGAAGCGTATGCGAAGCGTATGCGAAGCGTATGCGAAGCGTATGCGAAGCGTATGCGAAGCGTATGCGAAGCGTATGGCGGCGTATGCCCGACCAATGGTCTCGGTATATAAAGGCGACCCACGCCATTCCTTCGGTCATTCCTGCTCTGCTGCTTATACAGGATGGATGCCCAGGCACTGCAAGTACAGTTCCAGCTTTTCTACAGAGTTGCCCTTTATCACCATCAGCGTACTCTATTCCTCATGGTCCTTCTGGCGTCCCGTATCGAGAGATGAAGGAGGGGGAGCGGCGGCGACGATCAGTGTGGGTCAGACCCTGGATTGGGAGGCGGCCACAGTTTGGCTTGTTCGACAAGCTGATGGTCGAGCTCCGCAGCGAGGACACCGCATCGTTTGTGAACTTCATGCGGCTGGCTCTCCAGTTGTTTGACGAGATTGTGGCGCGAGTGGGACCCAGGAAACGGACCACATTCAGGGTGCCGCTCGACCCGGTGCTGAAAATAGCACTTACTCTGCGGCACCTGGCATCTGGCACAAAATGCTCCTCCATGAAGTTCGGGTGGAGGGTGCCCCACAACACACAGTCGCTGATAGTGCGTGAAGTCTGTAAGGCCATCGTCGACGAGTACATGGCTGAGGTCATGACGTGTCCGACGACTCCAGAAGGGTGGCGTGCCGTCGCGTACCTCTTTTCAGAGAGGTGGAACTTCCCCCATACCTGTGGCGCTCTGGATGGGAAGCACATCGCCTGGGCTTTTTCTCCATGGTCCTGTTGGCGCTTGTAGATGTGGATTACAAATTTATCTGGGCAGATATTGGCGGTATGGGCTCCGTGTCCGATGCCCAGATTTACAACGCCTCTGAGCTGAAGGCGTGCACAGAAGGTGGCACCATTGGCTTTCCGAACCCTGAACCGCTCATCGACGGCAAGAAGGATGTGCCGTATTTTCTGATCGGTGACGACGCCTTTGCCCTGCGGCCGACCATGATGAAGCCGTACGGCAAGAGGGGCTTGACCAATGACGAGCGACTCTTCAACTACCAGCTTTCCCGAGCTAGGAGAGTGGTGGAGAATGCCTTTGGCATTCTAGCCAACCGCTTCCAAGTGCTCCTGACGACTATGCAGCACCACCCCTCCAACATGAAGATCATCGTCAAGGCGTGCATGGTTCTGCACAACCTCATGAGGACACGCTACCCAGTGCTACAGAACATGCAGCTGGATCGTCCCGAGACAGCCACCAACAACTTTGTGCCTGGAGGTTGGCGAGAGGGCCACAACCTTCCTGACTTTAACGTTGTACCTGTTAACCCCAACACCGCGTCCAAGCTAGGAAAGGAACAGCGCAGTCTAATTAAAGACTGGGTCGTCTCACCCGCCGGAGCACTGGCATGGCAAGACAGGATGATCTGACAAAACATTTTATCAGTCTGTATGCGCTGTGTCTGTCTACTGTTTTTGCAAACATGTCTGTGATGTTGTGACATGTCTCCCGTTATATGAGATGCTAATATGTTTATATGTCTAGTAAAATAAACGATATCATTTTATAGATATGAAAATTTTAAATGTCTGGTACGTTCTTTCGCTATAATTTAAAGTCATCTAGTTAATGTAATTGTAATGAATCTTTTACATACATACTAAGAACACAGGGAAAAATAGAGTGACACAGAGACAGAAAGGGGGAGACGAGTTAGAGGAGGGAGGGAGGGAGGGAGGGAGGGGGAGAAGAGATAGAGGGAGGGAGGGAGGGAGGGAGGGAGGGAGGGAGAAGAGATAGAGGGAGGGAGGGAGGAGGGGAGAAGAGATAGAGGGAGGGAGGAGGGAGGGAGGAGGAGAGAAGAGATAGAGGGAGGGAGGAAGAGATGGAGGGAGGGAGAGGGAGGAAGAGAGATAGAGAGAGGGAGGAAGAGAGATAGAGAGAGAGGGAGATAGGGAGGGAGGAAGAGAGATAGAGAGAGGGAGGAAGAGAGATAGAGAGAGGGAGATAGAGAGGAAGAGAGATAGAGAGAGGGAGGAAGAGAGATAGAGAGAAGGATAGAAGAGAGGAAGAGAGAGAAGAGAGAAGAAGAGAGAGAAAGAAGGAGGGAAGAGAAGAGAGAGAGAAGAAGAGAGGAGAAGAAGAGGAGAAGAGAGAAGAGAGAAGAGAGAAGAGAAGAAGAAGGAGAAGAGAGAGGAAGAGAAGAAGAGAGAAGAGAGAGAGAGGAGAAGAGAAGAGGAAGAGAGAGAGAAGAAGAAGAGAGAGAGAGAAAGAAGAGAGGAAGAGAGAAGAAGAAGAGAGAAGAGAGAGAGGAGAGAAGAGAGAAGAGAGGAAGAAGAGAGAAGAGAAGAGGAAGAGAGAGAGAGAGAGAGAGGAAAGAAAGAAAGAGAAGAAGAGAGAGAAGGAGAGAGAGAGAAAGAGAGGAGAAGAAAGAGAAGAAGAGGAGAGAAGAGAGAGGGAAGAGAAAGAGAGAAGAAGAAGAAGAGAAGAGAAGGAGAAGAAGAGAGAAGAGAGAGGAGAGAGAGAACAGGGAGAAGAGAGAGAGAAGAAGAGAGAGCGAGAGAGAGAAGAGAGAGAGAAGAGAGAGAAGAGAAGAGAAGAGAGGAGAGAAAGAGAGGAAGGAGAGGAGGAGAAGGAAGAGAAGAAGAGGAGGAAGAGAAGAAAGAGAAGAGAAGAGAGGAGAGAAGAAGGAGAGAGAAGAGAAGAGAAGAGAGAAAGAAGAAAAGAGAAAGAGAGAAGAGAGAAGAGAAGAGGAAGAAGAGAGGGAGAAGAAAGAAGAGAGAAAGGAGAGAAGAGAAGAGGAGAGAGGAGAAGAAGAAAGGAGAGGAGAAGAAGAGAGAGAAGAGAGGGAGAAAGAAGAGGAAGAGAGGAGAAGAAGAAGAGAGAAGAGAGAGAAGAGAGGAAGAGAGAAAGAGAGAGGAGAGAAGGAGAAGGAGAGAAGAGAAGAGAAGAGAAGAAGAGGGAGAGGAGGAGAAGAAGAGAAGAGAGAGAAGAGAGGAGAAGAGAGATAGAGAGAGGGAGATAGAGAGGAAGAGAGATAGAGAGAGGGAGGAAGAGAGATAGAGAGAGGAAGAAAGATAGAGAGAGGGAGGAAGAGAGATAGAGAGAGGGAGGAAGAGAGATAGAGAGAGGAAGAGAGATAGAGAGAGGGAGGAAAGGGAGAAAGGGGAAGGAGAAACATTATTATAAATATTTTAAATTTAAAGTTTTTATTTATGTTTTAATCTTAATTTTAATTTTAATGTTAATTGTACTTTAATATATAACAATTAAATGATGGCATGCCTTTACTGAACACGGACACAAAAATTAAAAGTGACAGTATATTTATTGAAACATCTTGACATACATACAAATAAATAAATAAGATAAATAAGACTACATATATACATATATACACATATATACACATACAATCACTTCCCGTTGGCATCAGCTGGCGACTGTGAGGCTGAGGCGAATAAGTCCAAATTTGACCCTAACATCCCCAATATCCCAGATAACCCCGACAAGTTTAAGAGCCCCTCCGGGCTGGCCGACTCAGACAAGTTCACTTCGGGGTCGGCGCGTGTCGGAGTCACCATGTCTGTGGCAGCGCCAGTCCCTGGCCATGGCGGACCCACAGTGGGCGGAGCACCCCCGCGCACCACAACTATAGGAGAGCCCCTCGTGTGCGCCACCATTCCTAAAGTCCGTACTTGTGCGGTTTGCGGTGGTGACGGCCGTACCACTGGCGGAGCTGGAGGCAGAGGCTGAGGCAGAAGACTTGGCAGAGGCGGGTGTGGCAGTGGCTGATGAAGACTGTGTGGCCCGCCCATATAGCGGTCCACGTACTCGTGTGTCTGCGCAGGCCACTGGTGGGGTTGAGGCTGGTATGCCTGACTTGCAGGTGCAGGAGCCGGTGCAGGAGCAGGAGCAGGAGCAGGAGCAGGAGCAGGAGCAGGAGCAGGAGCAGGAGCAGCCCCACAAACCACCGGTGCCACGAATATTCCTTCCTCCTCCTCCAGATGGTGCGACACCATGCGGTTGAGTGCACCGCAAATGGACACAAACCGCTCCTCTGGCATCGTGAGGATCATGTCCCGCATATAGTTGGCGAATGCCACTCGCTTTGTCACTGTCGATGGAGGTGGAGGAGGAGGCGGCTGCATCACCTTGAGGATGTCGGCAGACTCATCGAACCTCTTGTGGATGGCAGCGAGGAGGTTGTTGTCGACTGGGGCAGATCGCTTCCCTCTCCCCTTTCCCCGCTCTTGGGATGTAGCGGGAGGAGTGGGTGGAAGATCCTCGTCCATCGCCACCTCCACATCGGTCCCGACATTCTCCTCCACGCTCAGATCGAGCTGCGGAGCTGCGACAGGAGTGGCCAACTGCAAGACAAAATCATAACATAACATAAGTAACATGAATGCAAATCGATATTTCGACAAAAGACACGACAAGTCAACAGTAAATCAAAAATATATAAAGCAAAAATAATTAACATTAAATGCAAACATGGATTTATAACGATTATATCACGATACATCTATTGTCAATATCTCGATTTAAGAACAACTACACAACAACTCAACATTAAAGAAATAAATAACATTAACAAATTACTAGAATATTAGATGTTGCTAGGACGTAAAACAACAACAAACAAACAAACATAAATACAACAAAAGCATAACATAACAACTTACACTCCTGCAGGGCTCCGGTCAGTGACGGACGACGGACCGCAGGAACCCGAACTTGCGCAGGATCCACTGCTCCCACTCAGTCAGGTCAGCGGCTCCGTCCCCGCTCTTTTTCTTGTGGAGCCGCGTGTTCGTGTCCCTGAGTGACTTGAACCATTTCTGGAGATGGACTGTTGTGGTCCCCCGAAGTGTCGCCTGGTCCCCCCACATCTTGGCCTTTCTGTCTGAGCGGCGGTAATCCGAGAGCTTCATATTCCACATGATGGGGTTCTGCTGGAGGAAGTCCAACATCTGATCCTCCTTGAAGACCGACAGAGAACAGTCGCTCTTCTTGGCCCTCCGTCTCTTTGACCTGCCGATGGCACCGGTGCTGGTGGAGGCGTTGGAGGCGGTGGTGGCGGCGGTGGTGGCGGCGGAGGCGGCGGCGGAGGCAGCGGACGACGCCCGTGAGCTGCCCCAAGAGGCAGGAGATGGCAAGCTGGAGCGGGGACGCCAGCGTTGTGTCGTCGACCTCTCCACTTCCATCTCCAGCTCCTCCAGTAGAGAGTGGTGTTCTGGAGAGTAGTGTTGTGGAGAGCGGTGTTCTGGAGAGTGGTGTGGAGAGTGGCGAGGTGGCGAGGCAGGTGAGGAGGCTGGTGATGGAGAGCATTGTAACAAAGTCTGCCTCTTTCTGCCTCTCCCACGGCCTAGTCCTCCTCCTGTAGTTACAGCAGCTCTGGAGGCTGGTGTAGTAGCAGTAGTACTGGTAGTAGTAGTAGCAGTAGCAGAAGCAGCAGCAGCAACAGTGGTGTTCCTCTTAGCAGGCATGGTGGCAGAGTGAGGGGAGCCTGTTGCTGCAGGCTATATATACCCAGGAGCCACCAAGCGGCGGACCGTGGAGAGATAACATAGGTCGTGCATAGGTTTCGCATACGCTCCTCATACGCTCCTCATACGCTCCTCATACACCCCTCATACGCTCCTAAAATGTTCATATGCTCCGCATACGCTCCTCATACGCTCCACTTACCAATCAAAACCGTCAACAAAATGTCGCAGTACGCTCCCATACGCTCCCCATATGCTCCTCATATGCTCCTCATAGGTCCCCCATACGCTCAAACCCACCCAAAAGTTCACCGAAGGTCATCATAGGCCGGTATCAGCACGGCTTAGGTAGGTTTTCAATACGCTCCCGCCATACGCCGTAATGTGACAGGGCCTTTAGCGTACCCGCCTGCTGATGATACCGGTGCGTTCGGAAATGTTAAGTTATTTCTCTCGTGACTATGACTAACAGTCAGACTATGCTAAAGCCCCAGTCACACCTACCCGGTTCAATGGCCGGACGAGCCCCGGACAGTGATCCGGCGTGGTCCGTAGCGATCCGGCGTGATCCGTGGCTCATCTGTGGCTGGTCCTTGGTGATCCATGGCTGGTCCGGCCTCATCCGGGGTCCGCCTTGGATGTTTTTAAATGTTTAAAACATTCGGGGCGGTGCAGGGAATTTTTCGATCCAGGCTCGATCCGGCAACGTCCAGGGGTGGTCCGGGTAGTCCAGGGGTGGACCGGGGTTGTCTGTGCCGCATCCTGGGCAGTCAGGGGCAAGTCTGGGCCTGTCCAGGCATTTTTTTCTACCCGGATGAGCCATATTTTAGCCACAGTTTAACCCGGACCAGCCCCAGACTAGCTCCGAAGTAGCCATGGACCACTCCCAGACTGCCCGGATAAGACCCGGATCAGCCACGGATCAGCCACGGATAGCCTGGTTAACCACGGATCAGTCCAGGATGAGCCCCGTTTTTGTATATATTTATAGCAGGAGCAAGTCCACTTCCAGTCCGGGACTGATCCGTGACTACTCCGTGAATACACTGGATAGTCTGGGGGTGGTCCTGCTAGACTGGGGCTAGACTGGGGGCTAGACCGTGTAGCTGTGACTGCGAGCCCAAAAACAACCAAAATATCGATTTTATTCGGGGATGTCCAGGACAGTCCGGAAGGGGGGGGGGGGGGGGGGGAGGGGGGGGGGGGGGGGGGTCTGGCTAAAAATCCGGTGCTCGTCCGGGTAGGTGTGACTGGGACTTTAGGATTTACACACATATATGTGCTGATTATCGCCTACCACTGCATTGCTAATACGTGAACAGTAATAGTAAATATGAGTATATCATCGCGTAGTTGTGTTCAATTTGATATATCTTATCTTATACTTATAGTCTTGTATAATAGCTCGGGTATTGCGCATGACTATGACTATGAGTCATGGTTACCACGTTGTGTATTTCAAGCAAACATGGAGGCACGGTACACTAACCAAGAATTCAGGAACAATTTGAACAATATGTATTAGAGAAAGCACTTACATCTAAAGCAAGATATTTATAAAAATGACTAAACCATTAGATTTTGTTGGATTTTACGTCCTAACAGCATTAGGATGTGTACTGACTTGTGACACACTCATCACGATGTTATAGTGCTGGTCCACTGGGGGACTAAGCCCTTAGCATCATGGCATGATATCCTACTCTACTCAGTGATATTATCCTGATAATAACCAAATCTGGCTTTGCCTCTTTGTCTTAATAATGTGGAACAGCGGGCTAGGTAGCAACAAGTATCAATGTTGCTAGTCATTGGTTTGACTCAGTCAAGGTTCGAACCAATGACCTCCCTCGCGGAAAGCCAGCCAGCGCTGTTACCTATTGGGCTATAGTGTCCGGTCATTAGAAATGTCACATCACCCTGCTTTATTCCTTGCCGTAGAACTGATAACCTAGACTAGATTTGTAATATCTACCACCGTTGTTTTATAAATACATTACATTTTTTAAAGCAGATAACTGTTCTGAAATAGATTTGAAGTACCAAATATATGAACACAGTTGAGACCTATTATGGAATAATTAGCTTATCTGGTATTTAAATATAAGAGTGCTACATACAGGCCTAACTTTAAAAGATTAAGTACTATTGGACCAAGTTCCTGGAAATAGGGCCTACATTTCGTCGGCTGAGAATTAACCAGGCCTATGTCCGATTTCAAAAAAAATAATTATTTGTACATAAAACCCATATCAGAGTTGATAAGTTGTATTTCTCCAACCCACAGCTCAATATATAGAGTAAGTGAGTGTCTTGGGGGGTTATGTATTGAGCTGTGGGTTGGGGACATCAAAGTTATCAACTCTGAGATGAGTGTTATGCATACATGTCATCTTTTCTGAAAGTGGACATAGGACATCAGCCGACGATTTGGCACTTTCAACATTTAATTTAGGTCTAGATTTAGATTTAGATATTTGTATATATGTTTTGGTTAGCTGTCGAAGGGGTGCATATATATATCCATTTCTTTTTTCAGTGAAACCCCCATATGAACCGTATATATATATATATATATATATATATATATATATATCACTTGTACTATGTGACAAACCATTTGGTTTTTCCAAGAATGTGTCATGTTTCATGCGGGGTTGTCTTAGATATACACAAAGCCCCAGTCACACCTACCGGACGAGCGCCGGATTTTGAGCCGGACCACCCCCGGAGCAATCACCCGGGACTGTCCCGGACCACCCCGGATAAAATGGCTGTTTTCATCGTTTTTTGCCTCACAGTCACACCTTCCCGGACAAGCCCCGGACGAGCCCCGGACCAGAGGCCAGATCGGCCCGGACCACCCCCGGACTGCCCGGTGTAGCCACAGAGTACTCCCGGACTTGAAGTGGACTTGCTCCGTGGCTAAACCGTGCTGATCTGGCTTGTCCGGGTCTCATCCGGGCAGTCCGGGAGTTGTCCGTGGCTATGTCGGGGCTAGTCCAGGATAATCTGGGGCTGATCCGGGTTAAACCGTGGCCCCAGATGATGGTCCGGGGCTTGTCCGGCCCTTGATCCGGGTAGGTGTGACTGGGGCTTTAGGAGTCATCCATGACATCTAGTTTTGAATCAGCCATCTATTCGTCAGTTTTTGCGGGGTTTTGTCTGGGAGATAGGAGGGATCTTTATTAGTTGGCATGCCCTTTTTTTTCTTTTTCTTTTTCTTTTTCTTTTGTGTTGGTACATTACTTGATTAAGCAGGGGAAACTTCAATAGTGAGCAATTGGTCTTCATCATTCAACTGCGTCTTGCCATATCATAGTAATTCCAAAAGACAGGCTAGGTAGAGACAAGTATCAACTTTTAAGTCATTGGTTTGACTAAACCAGGGTTCGAACCCAAGGATTCGAGTCCCACGACCTACTAAAACAGGAGGCATACTCCCAAGTCATTCGGCCACCTTTTCTGGCTTACCAATTAACACTTCCAATTTACTTTAATTCAACACTTCAATGAAAAGCCAGGTCGGTAATCTTTAATGGATGTATTTCACATTGTTCACAGTGCCAAGAGTAATGTGGTTGGGGTTTTCTTTTGTGTGTTTTTTTTTCTCTTCTTTTCTGCGAAGTGACCACTGGCACTTTGGTCATGTTGGCGAAGCTAACATGGGTAATTTGCTCAACGAGGCAACTAGGTCGAGTAGTCTTCTTGCTGTCTCATGACACGCCCAGTAGTCACTTCTCACCCGGCCGTCGCAGCAGCAGGTTCGCTCTCCCACCCACCCACCCATGGGTTGAGCGCTGGTCGTTACTATGAGTCATTATCTTGTTAAACTATATATGCTTACTGTTACATATTATCCAAGTTCGTTTCTGAGTCATATTTCAGAACATAGCTTTTGTATCATGTTACTGACTGGCCTCTTCTGCTTTCTGACTACCGCGTTTTACTGTTAATTAAATGTACTAGTTAAGTTTGGCCATGTCGCCGTATCAGCTCAGTTATACATGATCGCATAACTTCCTGGAAGTTACGGACTTATTTTTCTTTAAATAAACATATTTGTTATATTTAAATCCCTATTCGCCTTGTCTTGTTTGTCTCGTTGAGTGAATTGGCATGGGAATGCACTTGCCTGATACCCGGAGGGTAAACTCACACCGCCAGTTGCCTAACCAAAGGTGGGGTATGGGTGGGGTGGGGGTGGGATAGGGGTGGGGGTGAGCTAGGTGGGGGCAGTGGCAAGGCACCATATTTAAAGTTGCATAGTCCGATGGTTTTGAGCTTCTGCCAATTTCTGAGATCAATACATTAGATTTATTGGTGAAATGTACATTATGCTAGTTTGAAGTAACTATTATTTTCAATGGCTAACCTTTTAGATAGTTGAAGTGCAAACATGTCAAATTAGTTTTGGCAAGCATGCCAAAACTCTGACACCATAGGTTTCAGCAGTAAGAGGTTCTATTAAATTGGCTTAGTGGTCCTTTCTATGCAACAACTAATGCTTAATGGGTTGACTAGTATCTAAGTTGGATATGTAGAATCAAAATCTAGATAATTATTTAGGTTTTTAAAAATGTATACATACATTCATCGGACTATTCAGCTTTAAGTTGTACAAGTGGCACCCCGGTATCTTGTTTGTTGGGGTTTCACGTACTAGCACAAGTAGCAGCATCTATATCGATATAGCGCACTCATCTAATGGCCCTGTCACATTACGATGTAACGCGCCAATGTAGGGACAACATGAAAATAAATTTTACGCGTCGAAATTCTCGGCGTAATATGCAAATACAGGGCCAAGTTGGACGTCAATGCCACGTAGTTGACGTGAGCGTAACGTCGGTATAGCGTAGTGATAACGTGGTTCAACGAGTGCGGACAAAGGAATTATTAATTGTGTCAACATGAGGCTATCGAAACTCCAGCGCCCGTGACACCAGCCTAGTGTGACATTAGCGGCTGCTTAGCATTGGGCTGGCGTGATCACACCTGCCCTAAAATTGCCATGTCCGACTCGACCATTTTTCCCCGACGTGAGTCGACGTTGACCCACCAAGAGACTAGTGTCGGGCTGACGTGAGTCCAGCATATACTCGAAGGCAACACGTTCACACCACGTTCACAACACATTCGACAAAATTCGAAGGATGTCAAAGACGTTCGTCAACGACATCAACTATGTCAGGACACGTTTGCGAAATGTTTGAGCTACGTTAGGCATGCGTCACAGACACGTTTGACCTACGTTGTGATACATTAACCCATGTTGTCTTAGCATGGGCCGCATGATCCTCCTGCCTTTGCGTCACGCTGACGTAAGGCAATGTTGATCTAATGTAGCCGACGTAGCTCTATTGCATGTCTAACGTCGGCATAATCTGAGTGTAACATCATTCCAATGCAACTGCATCACGTCGAGCTACGTCGAAAGTTTTGGACATGTCCAAAACCTTGACACACGCTGCCGTAACTCGACGTAACCTGATGTCTCTCGACGTAACTCGATGTCTGCCTAACGCAAGCATGACGTAAGCCACCGTACCTCAACGTAATGACCAAAATTCACCTACCCCGGCTCACGTTAGCTCATTACGTCATAGTGTGACAGGCCTATAAGGTAAGCTCGTAATTAGTTTCAGGGATGTTGCGTTGAAACGTCATTACCCAAAAGAATTCTGCATTCTTGTAATTGGAAAGAAGCATATAGCTGTTAGTCCATTGCATACAAGACAATGCACGTCCCTTTGAATAATTTAATACAATTTCCATTTAGTTCCTTGACTGGATAATGTTTAATTGGAAGCTTATCCTAGCATTAATGAATATGTCTGGAAATAACAGGCATGGATATGTTGTAAAGCATTTATATGTTGTATACAAATTATACGAGTCTAAATTTACAGAAGCGTTTACCAACCTATAAATTCCACTCCACTATTACCTGGCACTGCTGGTGGCACCACTACTAACAATGGCGGGTTTCCTGGCCATTTGAAGACGTTTCTTAAAGTGTAGTCATGACTAACACACTTTCTAGATTATTAGCCTTCGCCCCCATCTCCGTTGTCCCCACTTGTAATATATCACACACACATATACACTTCCAAGTCTCAGGGTCAGGGGCGTAGCCCGGTTCTAAAATTCTTGTTCTCGAACGCAAAATCAAAGGTGTCATGACACATAGTCTACTTAATAATTTAAAATTCATTATACATTTTTAGTTTATTTAACATCAAAACGCAAGTAAGATGCAGTTTTAAAGGAAGTACATAATCGTTATTTTGTATTTAAAATCAAAACACAAGGAAGATACTGTTTTATGAGAAGTACATAATCAGTATTTTGTATTTAAAATCAAAACCCAAGGAAGATATAGTTTTATCGGAAGTACATAATCAGTATTTTGTATTTAAAATCAAAACACAAGGAAGATACAATTTTAACGGAAGTATATAAATCTATATTGTTGAAGAGGTGCCACTTTTCACCTGTAACGCATACTATCACCACCAACGCAGTCTTACTAAAAATTTTACCGCATACCTCGGCTGAGTGGTGGCTGCTCCATACTGTTCTTACGTGCACCAGTCCACGCTGTGGACTTTAGCTGTCCAAGTCTGGCTCACCCGGGCCCCTTAGCACATCAACAACAACTTCCTCAAGTTTTACTCTCGTGTTTACGCTCACCTACGCATTGTTCGACCTTCCATACGATTCGAATGTTTTTAGATAATGATCTTGAGTCGAAATTACAGATGTTGGAATTCACCGACTTCTTTTTTTTTATATCGCCATCAATGTTTTCGGTAAACACGGGTGCACCTGAATCACATCCGCAACTGCCCACCCCTATGTTATCGACAAAAAACAGCAAAGTTAAATATTGGGTTCCTGTTCATCTGGTTAATTTCCGGCCTGCCAAACGATTCAAATATGTTTGGACAATAATATAAAGAGGGTAGAACTGCTCATCACCCACTTTCGAGCGGCTAAATTAGTGTTGTGTCCTCTGTTGTTTCGGACCACCTAGGGCTGCCCTCAACTTAACAACAAAACAATGCCTCATCTAATTACTATCGTTTATCCTTATCTGTCGATGTAGGATCATCCTCTTCGGTTCAATAAAAATGAAATATAAAAACAAGTCAGAACGAATCGAGGGGGCCACACCAGTACGGTGTTGTCCGGTGTTGTTTTATTCTCTGAGCAGATTGCCGCACACTGTCTTTGTTTATATCTGCCAATATACTCTAGGTGGCGCCACCTGTCGCCTCTCCTTTGTGACTTAACTCCCACTAGGAGACGCCAGTGTAGCGCCGTAGCACCATAGCGCTATAGCACTATATCATTCTTTTTGATTTAGCACGCGTTCACAACCACATAGCCTATCTTTAGTTTTTGTTTTACATAAGTTTACAGAAGTTTATATTTTGGGGGTGTTTATGTTTTGCGGTTGTTTAGTGGGTTGTGGGATGCGGTGCAACCACCCAACAACGAGCCAGTACAACCAGCAATCCAAAACCTACAGTTTAGATTTGGGGAGTGTTGAGGTTTTGCGGTTTTGCGTTTGTTTATGCTGCTCATGAGTTATAGCTAAAAAAACTAACAATCCGCAACCAACAACCACCAAACAGACAACCAACAGCAAATTAACAACCAACAATCTACAACCAACAACCAACCAAAAAACCAATCTGCAACAAACAACCGACAACCAACAACCACCAACAGCCGACAACAACAACCGACAAAACTGACAAAACAACCGACAAACAAACATGCAACCAACAACAACCAACAAACAACAACAACAACCAAACAGACAACCAACAACAAGCCCAACAACCAAATCAACAACCAACAAACCAGCTAACAACCAAACAATAACCACCAATAACCACCACCACCAACAACATCAACCAACAAACAACACCAATAAACAACAACAAACAACACCCACCAAACAACAACCAAACAACAACTAACCAAACAAACAACAATCAACAACACAATCCACATCAAACCAACATCCATTATATATATAGTCTCAAGCAACAAACCAACTAACATCCAAACAACAACCACCAATAACCACCACCAACAAACAACAACAATAAACAACAACCAACAAACAACAACCAAACAACAAATAACCAAACAAACAACAACAATCAACAACACAGTCCACATCAAACCAACTTCCATTATATATATAGTCTCAAGCAACAAACCAACTAACATCCAAACAACATCCACCAATAACCACCACCAACAAACAACAAACAACAACAAACAACAAACAACAACCAAACAACAACTAACCAAACAAACAACAATCAACAACACAATCCACATCAAACCAACATCCATTATATATATAGTCTCAAGCAACAAACCAACTAACATCCAAACAACAAACAACACCCAACAAACTACTAACACTAACCAAACAAACAACAACACAATCCACATCCAGCCAACAGCCAACAAGCAATCAATACAACCAACCAACTAACCAACAACCAACAACCACCAATCAACAAACAACCCAACAACAACCACACAACAACCACCACCAACCACCACCATTAACCAACAACCAACAACAAACAACAACAACAACAGTATATTCGGGAGCATTGATTTGAATTGATTTGTATTGTTTGTTGTTTTATTTCATAGTGGTTTAAAATCGGTTTATGGTGAGTTCATATAATGAGATATTCTAAATTCAATCATTTGAAATTAATTTAGGCCAGCATGCCTAAGCATAGGCCGATAGTGTTGAGTTCTCCATATACTGTCTTTGTTTATTCTCCACCTCCAGATTGCCGCTGAATAAACACATCTGATTTAAACTGCCACAGCCGCTCACGATGTTTCATAGTTGATTGTTGTCAAAACAACCTTTTGTGTTGAGTATTTATGCAAGTATATATATATATATTCTCAAATGCGTTCTGCTTGATCACATTTCTTTCCTAATCGAGAAATGTTTTGTGATTACACCTGATAGCCCGCGATTAACTTATAAATTGCCAATACGTTAATATTTTAGAATGGAAAATATTTCGCTATCTGGAAGTCCAGTTGCTATAGGCCCCAAATTGTATTTAATATCCAAACACTAATCCAACACCCACACGATAGTAAAATTCACTCTCAATCGCTAATCTTACTGCCATTGCTTGTCTCACTCCCTCAAACGTATAATATATTTAACGCGGAGTGCAAAACATTAGCTGGAATCATTTTAACGATGTATGTCGAATGGCCTAACTAAACCGTGGTACTAACAGAGGTTTTCCAAATGAATTGTATACATAAATGTAACCTATATGCTTCGACAGAAAAGACAGAAAATAATGTCTATTTGGGCATATTACATTCAGCCCAGCGCAGCTCGCGCTGCCGCCCCCCCCCCATAACCAACCCCCTGGGAATGAATTCGCCCGCCGCTGCGTCCGATTGCCCGGTGTCGCAATTTCCGCCGTCCGTCAGCAGTTCCCGCAGTATGCCTACACGTAAATGCATTTTCCATGGACGTGATAATTCTTCACACCGAACAAGTGAAATGTATCTCAAACCTCATCATCTAGCAAAAAATCGCTTGGTACACATACAGAACAAACACATTTTTTATCAAATTTATAAGGTTAGTGAAGTTGCTCCTCGCTTTTGACGCATGCGCAGAAACGATGGGT
Source organism: Branchipolynoe longqiensis (assembly GCA_030323885.1). Taxonomy (NCBI): domain Eukaryota; kingdom Metazoa; phylum Annelida; class Polychaeta; order Phyllodocida; family Polynoidae; genus Branchipolynoe; species Branchipolynoe longqiensis. Next base: position 41,054,346 of record CM059190.1, on the reverse strand, counting down.
ACCGCGAACATTGTTGGATGGCGGAAAATGCGACACCGGGCCTTTTACTGGTCATTATGCCAGACTGTTTTAATTTAGGTCAACCCAGCAGGAGCCCGCGCCGGACGTGCTTCTAATCACCGTCTTATAGTTCTGATTGGTTGCTTAGAATCAGGGTGGTTTAACAGACGACCAATATATGTGTATATACATACAGTGGCCACTATAGGTTGTACACTTTAGTGTTGCCTCTGTCGCCATTGCAATCACAATGCGTCGTATTAACAATATTGGTTGCAGATCCAATCCCCGACCAACCCAGACCGTGCGCCGTACACAGATTGTCAATGGCATCCAAACCAGTATCTATCGATGGGAGCCGATTCGTACTAGGGGCTCACACGCAGAGAGAATCGTTCAAGTCCAAGCTCTAGCCCGAGCTCAAGCTCAAGCCCGAAATCGAGCTCCACTTGATGCTGCAGTTCCAGCTGAACCTGTACCTGAACCTGTACCTGCACCTGCACCTGTACCTCCACCTCCACCTCCACCTCTACCTCTGCCTCCACCTCCACCTCCACCTCCACCGCCATCTCCGCCTCCATCTCCACCTGCAGCTGAACCTGAACCTGAACTGCAACCGCAAGTCCAACCGATTGATGAAGGTAATTATTTTAATACATGCATGTTACGTTTCTACAATTTCATTGCAATGTCTATTGTCGCAGTTTCAGCTCACGGTCAGTGCGCATGCATCAAAATCTAACATCATCATCACTAACCTTATAGATTTAATATAATGTTTTTGGTAAAGATGTTTTCTACATGTGTACAAAGCGATTTGTTTCTAGGTGGTGTGGTTTTAGAGATATATCACTTTTCCTGTATTTTCTGTATGAAGATTGCTAGCGACCATTGACAATGCCTTGAGTTTGACGGTACGCGCAGTGCGAAACCTTAGTTTTATTCAAAATTAAGAACCTTAACCTTATAAATTTAATACAGTCTTTTTGGTAAAGATGTTTTCTATATGTGTACCAAGCGATTTGTTAATAGGTGGTGTAGTTTTAGAGATATTTCATTTTTGCTGTATTTTCTGTATGAAGACAATGCCTTGAGTTTGAGTCTATGCGGGCAGTGGTTGAAATTGAGTGAAACTTTTGAAGTTATTATTGGAATAGCAAAACCTCACCAAATTGAAATATTCTTACACTAAGCTGTTCATTCCAGGCCTAACCATGAATGCCCAATGCCAAGCGAACGCAGCGCGGAAGTGGAATGCAATCCGTCCACAACTAACACGCAGTCATTACCGTTCATTTGCACCACTGATGACTACATGCGCGGTTTGTTCCCGAGACACAGTAAGGCGTCTGATCTTATGCCCTGACTGTGGGCCAACAGCCTACTACTGTGAAGGGTGTTTTAAAAAACAGCAGGAACTTGCGCCTCTTCACATCGCCCTTATCTGGCAGGTAGGTCATTACACACTTTAATTTGCACACATTTCATACTAAATGTATTTGTTGTAACTTGAACTAACTATATACGTTGCTGTATAATCTAAAAGCCACTCCGAAATTAAGAAATTCTTATTCATCTGGTTGATAGGTTGATATCCATGAGGTTTATTTTAATTTACTAATTATTTGCATTACGACACAGTGCCCCAGAGTCGATTGAATAACTTGAACTATATATAACCACAAAGCCTGGTATATAACCACAAAGCCTTCTTCATCTGGTTGATGGGTAATTAATTATTGAATAAATGTTAATTTGCTGGTTGATCGGTTATTAATTATTGAATAAATGTAAATTTGCATTACGACACAGTGCCCCATAGTTTAGTGATTAACTTGCACTAACTCTGTACGTTGCTATATAACCACAAAGCCACTACAACATTAGGATATTCTTCAACAGAGCTAGTTGACTTACAGGGCCTGTTAAATTTGTTCATAAATTTGTTCATTGCCGGGTGAGCTGTTTGTCCCACTGATCCGGCTGCGATCACCGCCTATGCAGTTACCGTCCCATGGAAACAACCTCCATGACACCTGTGGGACAGCTACAACGGGCCCCATGACCATCTTCGATGTGTACGGTGAGTTATCTGTAACCTGCTCTTGCCATAATTCACGACACTCGGACAAAGGACAGGACTACAAGTTATACAATCAAGTTTAATTGTTTCAAATCAAATCAGTAAACATGCCACTGGGGCGAACAGGAGGCTGGCTCCGAAGTCAAGGTCTCGCGCATGGAGACCTGAAGGCGGCTGGCACCTTATTATCAGGAAGCGTTCAAGAGGTCTCATGTGGCCTCGTTAATGTACATACCGGCTGGCGATCGGGTGCCTGGAGCGAGAGATCATTTGAACAATCACGAATCAATAACAATCAGATAACAATCAATACGAGAAATAATTTTAAAAAAACAGCACTTAACCCCCATCAGTAGAGGGTGAGTGGGAGGGGAAAAATTGACTTGCTACTGTGAGAGCCGCGAGAGAAGTGGCCGGGACGCTGTGCGTAAAGTAGGTCAGTGAGAGGTCACTCGTGCGTGAATTAAACATGTTGCCTCGTCAACATGCCTAATTACACTCTAAGGAAAAACATCTTCAAACTCTACAGATAACCAAGCTATTATGCTTGATGGTTGATACAATTTATACGTTTGACCTTGTTTTTACCATTAATAAGACTTGCAATGTTGAAGGAATCCTTATGGATGAACACTGCTAAATGAGTGAATAACCCAGCACAGTTGTTTTAATCAGATGTTAATTTGTTAAAGTTGGTTGAAATCTGGATGGCATATTATAATGACATTCGTGGGTTATCGCTCCATCCATTCCCTTGACTTTGTTATTTGTCATTGATTAAACGCTTCCAACATAACTGTTTAAAGCTTATGTCACCAGGACCTGGATGTCTTCACGGTCATATATGGTCATATAGGTCAAAAGCTTCTGTTTCTTATCCAGGTAGGAAACACTACCAGGAATTCCTGTTCTGTAGCTGCATGGACCGTACAGAAAAGCTTGTCCGGTTAGGTTTCTGGCCGGTTAGACCTACATCTGCCATTGACATGCGCCTGATGGACCATGCACGCTCCTTCCTGCTGGAAGGACCTATTGCCCTGAAAAAGTTTTGTGCCGCCACCACCGATCATGTACAGAGCCTGCCACACAACAAGGAAATGAAGGTAACAAAGTCCGGGGGAAACAATGGTCATGACACTGGTTATTAATAACCCAGTTAACCCAAAACCTATGTCGTATGCCAGTGAATTATATAATTATATAATTATAAGTGTAAATAGGGTGATTAACATAACTGTAGAAGACCTCTGTCAATGCTAAACTAACAGTATGCGTGCGACACATACTTGCACAGGCAGATCCCGAAACCTCTATTGTGTGCCGGTGAAACCTCTAGATTAAATTCTGTTATAGTACTTTCTGTCACTCCCTAGTGCAAGCCGATGCCTTTTGCTTTCTTAACAGTTTGCACTATATCGCGCTATCCTGCAATGTGCTCCACAGCACAGACAGTTTGTCTATGATGTCCATCGCTCTAGTGATCTGTTGCCGGACTTCCCAGATGGCAGCAAATGTCCCATCTGTGAACAAACCAAAGATGAACTACCACTGGAATTGAGTCTCGATGGTAATTTCCGATTGGTGCGGAAAAGTATGGCAGGTCCCAGCTTCTATCCACCACAGCAAGGGACAAAATTCTTCATTCCTCCCGAAGATGTCAACCCTTATCTAAGAGATGCTGAACAGCCGGCAAATGTCGATGTATGTATTCTGCCTCAGAAGTTATTTAACTAAAGTACACCGGAATATTGCTAATACTTGACTAATAGTTTAATGTTAGTAGTGAACCATAATTTGTTCTCACAGTGAACACCCATTAGCAGCAAATGTCAATGTCTGTATTCTGCCTCAGAAGTTATTTAACAAAGTACATCGGAATATTGCTAATACTGTGAACACCCATTAGCAGCACTATGTAGTAAGCTAATACTGGATCCATACAATTAATTTAATGGTTCCAATCTCGCATACTGGCCACTACTATAAGTACACTATATGATAAATACAATTACCCTAAGTGTCACAATCGCTCATACTACTGCTGTGTTGGTGCCATGTCACAGCAACCAGGCGTGACTTTACTTGTTGTTCATGTCAACAGATGTGTCACGATTTCCGAGCCGGGGGTCGTGGCATGTTCATCAACCGTGGCCTTGATGCTAGCAGCCTTTTCGGCTCTGTCTGTGTCCACGACCATCCCTACCACTTTATAAACATGACAGCTGGAGAAAAGTAGGTCTTAGCTTTTAGTGCTTTATTTGTAGATTGCCGTATAGAAATGAAACTCATACCATTGTATAGAGGCAAAATAATGCTTTTAAATAACACAAAGATCAAACATATTGGTCTAATCTTAAGAAAGTATTGATTTTTTATTTATTTAATAAGGCATATTGGTCTAGTAGTAAGAAAGTTAATATAATTTTTGGTCCTGTAATTACACTGAAGCAAAGGGGAAAGGTCTGAACTTTTATTGCCAGTTCTCACCATAGAACATGATATGGAACGTGGTTAGCGTATCCCGCCGTCAAAAACCACTTATTGGTTGTCTCTTGTCCTTATTAAAAGAAATAATGAAACAGCTATTTGAAACGTTATGCGGTCCCGAAGGTTTGCAATTAATTTTGTTGTTGTTGGTAGAATGGGATAATAATTAAACAACATAAGCCACTTCCCTAGTTAACGGCATCCACTTCTCAAGTACTTGAAAGAAGTTCACAAAGGTATTCAAAGACAGGCACCATATATAAAAGCAACAGCATTTTCAAAGTCACTTTGACCAGGGCGCGGTGGCCGAATTGATAGAGCGCAGGCCTCCCGTGCGGGAGATCGGGATTTCAACCAATGTCTTACAAAAGTGATTCTTATCGCTTCCTAGCTTGGCGCTCAGCATTAATAGGATAGGGCAAGGACTGGTTAGCTCAGTGTCATGAGGTCATGGGTGCTGGTGGGGGTCATGGTAGATAAAAGATTCACCCGGTACTTGTAATACACGGGTGAAGGACAACGTAGTGTAAATACAGGCGAAAATAGGTTTAGTATGGAACCTGAACTAGAAACTGTGGATCCAGTATCAAATGGCTACTTATATCGGCACAGATTTGGTGAAATGGGAGAGAATGCAAAAAGACAAGATGGCGGCCGCAGAACAATGTCGATTTCACTTTTAAATCTTATTAAACTAGATATTATATTATATTTTTCAACTCAAAGGTAGCGGGCTATCAATAAGATATATGTAAAGAATAAATGTTGCTTCTTAGATTGTGAAATTAGGCTCTCAATTCATTGACCCGTTTTTTCGACAGCTTTTACATAGGGTTGGTTTGCACCCCTACTGCAGCAGTACGGGGTGAATCTTGTATCTAGGGGCATGGGTGCTGGTGGCCTGATTTCCCAGTGGGGCAGCACTATAAAGTCACCATGAGTGCATTCTGTCACAAGTCGGCACCCATTCTGATATGACCTTAAATGTTGCTAGGACGTAAACAAATATATTTTTTTTTAAGTACGTTCAAAGTCAATTCAATAAGATTGCTTAATTCTTCCAAATTTGCTTTGATTAAAATTGTTGTTCCAAATTGTATCCATTCGAATAGTTGTGTGCCCGTGCCAAAAGCACTTGTATCCCGTTTATGACGTACATTAGTTATTTTATTGGGGGTTGTATTGGTATGGTGATATGAGTAAAGCAACTAGTGCCCGTGGGAGGGGTAGATATATAGATCACCATACATGAATCATGAGTACGTGGTAGTAGGCCAGCGTCTATGGGCAACCCGTGTTACTAAAGTTGCATAGTCCGATGGTTTTGAGTTTGTCATTTTCTGCAAAAAAATACATTAGATTGATTTTTATCGTGTGCCTTATTTTAGTTTGAAGAAACTTTGATTTTAAATGTCTAACTTAGAAATATTTTTGAAGCGCAAACATGACAATTTTGATAAGCATACCAAAACTATGACACTATAGGTTTCTGCAGCAAAGGGTTCTATTAAATTACCTCAGTTTTCTCTTCTATTATATGGTGACAAACATTTGATAAGTACACCAGTATTTAAATTAGATATTTAAATTAAAATCTAGATAATTGTTTTGGTTTTGAAAATTTGATGTTTTCATGGGACCAGACGGGATGGCCGAATGAGTTAGAGCGTGCGTCTCTCGTGTTGGTAGATCGTGGGGTCGTGGGGTCGAACCCTGGTCGAGTCAACCCAATGACTTAAAAATTTATACTTGTTGCTTCCTAGCCTGGCGCTCGGGCATTATAGAGTTTGCCTGTACGCGCAGTGGAAAACGTCTATTTCATTCAAAATTAATAGAAATCCAGAACCCTAACATTATAAATTTAATATAATCTATTCATTGAATACGTTTTCTATATGTGTACAAAGCAATTCGTTTCTAGGTGGTGCGGTTTTAGAGATATTTCACCTTTTCTGTATGAAGATTGCTCACGACCATTGACAATGCCTTGAGTTTGCCGGTATGTGCAGTGCAAAACGTCTATTTCATTCAAAATTAATAGAAATCCAGAAGCTAACCTTATAAATTTAATATAATCTATTCGTTGAATATGTTTTCTATATGTGTACCAAGCGATTTGTTTCTAGGTGTTGTGGTTTTAGAGATATTTCACTTTTTCTGTGTGAAGATTGCTCACGACCATTGACAATGCCTTGACTGGCTTGAGTTCGCCGGTACGCACAGTGCAAAGCATTAGTTTTATTCAAAATTAATAGAAATCCAGAACCCTAACCTTATCAATTTAATATAATCTTATTGGTAAACATGTTTTATATATGTGTACCAACCGATTTGTTTCTAGGTGGATTGGTTTTATAGATATTTCACTTTTTCTGTATGAAGATTGCTCATAGCCATTGAGTTTGCAATGTGACTGTGTTATTATTGTGGTTACTATTGCCACAATGGCCGCACTTCCGTTTAGCGTGACGTCAGTGCATACCCTATATTGTGCCACTCCTACACTAAGCACTGCCCGGAGATGTTGGCGTCAAAGCAACAGTGCCCTACTTACTTCCTTCAAAGACCCTATAATACTAAGATGGCTCACTCAGCCTGTACTGTTTAATCAAAATGATCAAACCCACCACCTGGTGCGCTGGCTGTTCTCTTGGTTAAACAGTTGCTATATTATATGTATAAATGTATATATGAATGTGAAAGATGTGTGATGATGGTGATAATGATGATGATGCTGATGATGATGTGTATTTGTTCATAGCAATTTCATATTGATGTGTATTCATACTTACCTATCTCATGTATAATATAATTGTATGCCTTTACATGTGAAACACCAACCAACCAGCAGCCGGGCTGATCAAACCCACCACAAGGTGGCACTGCAAAATTTACATTACCACGGGAGAGATAGGGAGTGAGCTGTCTTAGTATTATAGGGTCTTTGCTTCCTTGTAGACATGCCGGACATGGTGGCCGAATCGGTTAGGGCGCAGGGTTCCCATGTGTAAGGTCGGGAGTACGAATTCCAGCCACGTCAAACCAATGACTTACCAAATTTATACTTGTCTCTATCTAGCCTGGCGTTCAGCTTTACTAGGATAGGGCAAGGACTGGTTAGCTCAGTGTCAGGATAATGTGACTGAGTGGGAAATCGGGTCATGGTGCTGGGTGCCTGGTATCCCACTGGGATAACACTATTAAGTTGCTATGAGTGTGCACTGTCACAAATCGGTACCGGTTCTGATATGACCGTAGAAGTTTCCAGGATGTAAATCCCCAATCAACAAACCATGTAGTTATGCGTATTGCCTTGAAGTTGAAGGGGGAGAGGCAGTTACTAGACTAGTAACATACTGAAACAAAGCAGTCCAGACACAATGCCTGCACACTCGTCTGCTCCTTGCTTTCATTCCGGGTGGTTGATATCGCAATGATTCGATGCTTTAATAAATTACCCATAATATATGCTGTTTAAGAATTATACGAGTATAATAACCCGAAATATCCCTCCTCTCCCTCATTACTCACTCAGCTCCATGGACTGTGGAAGTCTCTCATGGTCATCTACTGCTCCAGCCTCCCCACCTCAGCTCCGATGGTGGTGCCGCCACCCCTTCACACTGTAGCCGCCACTCACTGTACCACTGAAAATGTGTGTGCCCGTGACTACCACCTACTAAAATTGCTGCTCAATCTGACTGTTACTCAATGAAGTTATTATCCAGTAAACCACTTATAATATATGCAATATATCTCTGCTACCCAACAAAGCAGCTATCTAATCCATAGCCGTGTTCACACCTCGGCGTTAAGTCGCCTCATCTAGTGCGCCTAATCTAAGTCTGCTCACATTGGCCGTGTGAACCCGATGCTGAGGCGGATTAGGGCTGAGTCACCTCATCTAGTTCGCCTCCAGTAGGTCGCCTCGCAAGGTGGTTTAAATGAAGCGAACTAGCTTGAGTCGGCCCATCTTGCTTGTGTGGACGGGAGCGGTTTACTTGAAGCGGATTAAGCACGTCACACTATACAATATAATTTGGTCTATGAACCGGCTAGAGGTGCACAGATATTTTTTTCATCATTTATTTTTAGGGTTTCACTGCCCAGCAGAAGTTTTGACCGTTCCAAAACAATACGATTCAGTCGAAACAGATCTAGGTCGAACCCACACTCTCTAGTGCCAACGTCGACTAACCGAAACTGGCGCTGGTTAGTTTGGACTTGCTCATGCGCAGATATCGATTTCCGCCTTAATCCGCTCCGTGTGTGGACACGACACTAGTTCGCCTCATCTAGTTTGCCTTATCTAGTTCGGCTTAAAGTTGTGGGTGTGAACACGGCTCATGACTGCCACCTACTAAAATTGCTGCTCAATCTGACTGTTACTCAATGAAGTTATTACCCAGTAAACCACCCATAATATATGCAATATATCTCTGCTACCCAACAAAGCTGCTATCTAATCCATGCAGGGGTGTAGCTAGGCGTACACGCGTACGCCAAAACGTCCACATCGTTTTGTCCACACAAAATAATAATTAAAAAATAATAAGAGAGAGAGAGAGAGAGGAGGCCTGTAGTAGTCCGGAGCATCGAAAACTCAAGTCTAAAATGTGTAAAATCCACCAGCTTAAGCTTAAGCGGCCCCCTAAACCCCCTGCCGAAATTAGGAGTACACATCGTTAAAGGTCTAGCTATGCCCTTGCCATGACTGCCACCTACTAAAATTGCTGTGAATTCAATATGACTATTACTCAATGAAGTTATTACATAGTAAAATGCAACCATGGAGACATGGATAGTTTCAAATAAAACGGATACCCCTCACATGACAGCTATCCAATAATTAGCTACCCAATAAAACTGCTAGACAATTCAGAACTGACATCCAATAAAATTGCAAGATAATAAATGACTTCCAGTTCCACCCAATGAATGCATATTGCGGGTACTCCTGAATATATGATTTCTTTTGTTTGTTTTGTTTGTTGTTGTTTTACGTCCTAGCAACATCTAAGGTCATATCAGGACTGGTCCCGACTTGTGACAGTATGCACTCATGGCGATTTTATAGTGCTGCCCCACGGGGAAATCAGGCTGCCGGCACCATGACCCCATATCCCACTCAGTCACATTATCCTGACACCGAGCTAACCAGTCCTTGCCTATGCTAATAATGCCGAGCACCAGGCTAGGAAGCGACAAGTATCAATCCTTAAGTCATTGGTTTGACTCGACCGGGAACCGAACTCGCAAACTCCCGATCTTCCGCACGCGAGGCCTGTGCTCTACCAATTCGACCACCGCGATCAATTACATGTGCTACCCAATATATGACAACTTCCCATTTAATGACTGCTTCCCAATAGCTGTGATACCCATTTTATTCCATCTGCATACCACCTGAAAATCGCAAGCTAGGCCCCTGTATGTATGAAGTTGTTTGAAAGTGCGTAACTTATTAAGTTTTATGACAGTGGCCAGTTGTTTGGAGAGGGGGAGGCAACAGAGTAGTCCCCTTCTTAGTGGAGGGGGAGGGGGAGCGGGGGCGGGGGGCGGGGTGAGGGGGCGGGGGGTGAGACGCCCGGGCAGAGTGTTGATGGGCCAGCCTGACTATGTGGAGCTGCAGTTAAGGGGCTGTCACACTACGACGTATACGGTATAGCCTTAGCGTGTGCCAACGTATGTGATTTTCGACCAACACATCGACGTACATCGTCATATTGTATGTATACATTGGGCGTACATCGGGTACGTTCCGGGTACGTCGTTATACATCATCTTATGTCGCTGTGCGTCGAGGTTCCGAAAAAATTGTGTGCATGCTCAAAATTTCCAACGTGTGTCGACGTGTGGCTCGTATGTTAAACATATGCTGCGTGTACATTCGGGATATGTCAGAGTACATTGGGAGTACATCAGGGATACGTTGGAATACTTTGCTGCACGTTAGTCGTACCTTCAGTCGGTGGGAACGTGCAGAGCGTGTACAGTCCGCGTACTCCCAACAGATGGATTACGTACTCCTAACATACTTTGAATGAATGTCTGCCGTATCTCCAGCGTACTTAACATATATGTCATACTTCGAACGATGGAGTAACGTACGTAAAGTTGGTCAGCATACCGTGAGCATATGCAAGCATTCTGCGAACGCTTTGCAAGGCACATGAACGCTCTCATACGCTAGCAATGGGTCAGAGATACGTTCTGCAATACGTTATGTACATTGTATGTACATTGTGCGTACGCCCATTTTTATCCCCCGCCGCTGAAAAGTTTGACGAATGCTGATGTACTGGCAAATTTTCTAACATTGAGCACGCGCTGACGCCGTACGCGCTGAGGGCTTTAAGTCTGGTCCCTTAGCCTTCGCCATAGCTGAAGCGCCACTCTACATCCGTGGGCAACTTTGGAACCAGAATGGAATATGCGCCTCAGTGGCGCCTCAGTGGCGACATCTCTGAAGAAGCCGGGGAACTAGGGTACACATTTCTTTTCTGTGTCTTGGAAGTATAGACTACATCACGGTTCCAGCGGCGCGGTGCATTTTGGGATGGGTCAGAGCAAAACAACCCCCCCAAAAGCACATGGCACATGCTAATACACTGGGTGCAGCTATGAAATGTGATAGTTTCAGCTCATCTCAGCTCTTGTTTGAAACATAGAGTACTAACTAAAAATATATATATAAGAAATTAAGATATTAATCTGTTATTCAGTATTGCATTTACATCAATATAATAAGCACATCTTATGCCATGTGCGTTTAGATTTAAAAAGATCTAGGCACTCAGACTAGTGTTAGAGCCACAGCCAGAGTACTCAATGCATTGTCAATGGCAGTGAGTAATCTCCATACAGAAAAAGTACAATATTGATAAAACCACACCACCTAGGCACAAACCGCTTGGAACACATATAGAAAACAGGTTTAACAAAAAGATTATATTAAATTGATAAGGTTAGGGTTTGGGATTTCTATTAATTTTGAATAAAACTGACGTTTTTCAATGCGGATATAGGCAAACTCAATGGCTGTATGCCTTTGCTTTGCTCCCAAGGCCGTTTTCAGCGCATGCGCAGTCGGAACCGTGATGTAGTCTATTATAACCAGTCTTGTGAGTTAGTGTTCGCTGGTCTCTCTTCGGAGACAGGAGCTGTGACGGTGTGTTTCCATGCCGGAGGTTGAGTTCTTTCCCTCTTTATCGTATCCTTCAGTATAGGCTCTCAACTTTAAAGTTGCATAGTCCGATGGATTTGAGGTTGTGATAATCAAGCTTGCTTTAGTTTGAAGTAACTGATTATAAAGATATTTGATGTGAAAATATGAAGCAAATAATTTTGGCGAGTACATCAACATTCTATGACGATAGCCTTCAGCACAAACAGGTTCTGTTAAATTCACTTAGTGTGCCCCTTTACGCAGCGTTGAATGTTTACAGCTGCATAGTCCGATGAAGCATTACATTTTTTCAAACCAAAAATAATGATCTAGATCTGATTCTACTCATCTAACTTAAATACAGATGCACTTTTCAAGCTAAAGGCCCTGTCACATTATGGCATATGGCGGGAGCGTATTGAAAACCTACGTAAGTCCTGCGCGTGCGGGCCTATCATGACCTTTGGTGACCTATCGGGTGTTTTTGAGCGTATGCGTAACCTATGAGGAGCGTATGAGGAGCGTATGAGAGCGTACTGTGACATTTTTTGACGGTTTTGATTGGCATATGGAACCTATGCGTAGCGTATGCGTAGCATATGTGTAGCGTATGCGTAGCATATGCATAGCGAATGCATAGCATATGAGCGTATGAGTAGCGTATGAGTCAAGATCGATGTCAAGACCTATGGCATACGCTTGGAATACGCTGTGCATACGCTGTGCATATGCTGTGCATACGCTAGGAGTATGCTCCCATACGTAACTCGTAGGTTATGCGTACGCTACATACGCTAGAGATACGCCGGTGACGCAAGTTGAACATATGCGTAACCTACGCCGGCGCACCCCTAGCGTACGAGGAGCGTACACCAGCGTATGAGTAGCATATGAGTAGCGTATGAACCACACACTCCCATAGCTCGAGATTTGGACAGACGGACGGGAGAAAGCGTATGGCGGCGTACAACGGCATACGCCGGCATAGGCCGGCACATGACGGCCTATGCGTAGCGTATGTGTAGTGTATGCGTAGGGTATGCCGACGTATATGACGTAATGCGCCTATGCCGCCGTACGCTTCCGCAAAAAACCCTAATGTGACAGCCCCTTAAGATTCCATATACGCGGTATGCAGCATGCGAATGCAAATGTGACAAAAAAATGGAAAAGCATGTAAACACACAGTGGTGCTTCCACATGTCCAGATGCGAATGCGAATGCAAATGTGAATGCGGCAAAGTGGATCGCTCAATGGACCGATCGGTGCGAATGCGAAGGGCATGCTGCATACCACATACCGTATATGTCCCAATAGAAGCACTCTACCCAATAGAAGCACACACCCTCATTTCAAGATTGAAAGCGCGCACACATTTACAATCATATTCAGACTGAATGCACATAAAATAAGACAATCCCACTTTATGTCAGAGACACGACAAAAACAAATCCATGAAATTCTTTAACTTTGAATAGACGCGCATCCATGTGTCTGAACTCGCTCAGTGCGTGACTATTGGAACATATACGGTATGTGGAATCTTAGCTGTAAGCATTTGTTGCCCCATAGAAGGGCATACTGAGTCAATGTAATAGAACCTGTTACTGCAGAAGCCTATGGTTTGCACTTCAAATATCTCAGACAGCAAGTTAACAATTTAAAGTAACAGTTACTTCAATGTATAATTAGGAAGATTATAACAATTAATTTCATGTATTTATCTCAGAAAATTACGGAAACGGAAACCCATCGGACTGTGCAACTTTAAAGTGCAACAGTATATAAGTTCAAAATGTAGGATAAAATCTAGATAACTGTTTTTGCATAAACAATTAAGAGTCTCAACTTGGGAGATGTCTGAAGCGAAAATATGCTAAAATACTATGTTGGCATGCACACCGAAATGCTGGATATTATAGGTTTCAGCAGGCACAAGTTAAAATAACTTACTAATTCTTCTATGCAGCACCAAATGTTTAATAAGTACACCAGTGTGTAAGTTGGATATGTATGATAGGTAGGATGCTCTGGTTTTAAAATGTTGACACTTTCATCTGACTATGCACCTTTGATACTTATTTAGATATGTGATATATAATTTATTATATGAGTGTAAATGGGAAGAGCTGAACTTGTCCTTTTGTTTATATTTATTTGTGCATGCTATTTGTTATTTACTTATCATATGTATTGTACTATTTGTTTCGGGCCAGCACCCAGCACGTGAGGCTGGCGCCATTACTGCCTAGGTCACGCGCCAGACTGAATCGAAAGGCGTCACATGAGCTCCAAATTTAAAACTGTTTGTACTAGGTAGGGCTATATATTCGCTCGGCCAAGGGTCTCGATGAAATAAAAGGAGGCTTCCCACCACTCCTCGTCTTGCTGTCCTTCTCTTTAATGTTGTTGCCAACTTTATATGTGATATTACATTTATGTATACGGATATATGCACACCTGCACAAGGCCATGTCTGAAATAGGAGGTCCATTGTGTCCTGGTGATATCAGCTGAACCATCCATTGACAGTGCTGTTAAATCAATAACTTGATTTCTACTTGCTCCAGATAAAATTTCCTTATATCGATATTTGTTAGGGGGGCACATTAGTTGATTAAGCAGAGGAAATTTCAATCGCAGACAATTGGTCTTCCTCATTCCACTGCTCCTTGCCCGATCCTAGTAATGCCGAACGCCAGGCTAGGTAGCAACAAATATCAAATTTTATGTCATTGGTTTGACTCAGCCAGGGTTCAAACCCAGGGGTTCTAATCCTACGACCTGCAAGAACGGGAGATGGACGCTCAACTCATTCAGCCATCCTATCTGGTCCCGCAAGTAAAGCGATAACTAGAATACTTGGGAGTAAAATTTAAATAACATAATCTAGCCATATTTTTCTTTAAAATGCTGTAAAGAAATATTAATAATGAATAGCAGCAGAAAAAGTGTTTCCTTATATATAGAATTGATGGATGCTTTGTTATTAAAACGCCCACCAGCCTGTCTGGCGATTACAGGTCCTGGAGGAACGCTAGCGGTCGTAACTGTTCGATTGGGTGGTTGGTTGTTGGAGTTTTACTTCCTGTCAACATCTAAGGCCATATCAGGACAGGGACCGACTTGTGACAGTACACACTCATGGTGACTTTGTAGTGCTGCCCCACTGGGAAATCAGACCATTGGCACCATGACCCAATATCCCATTCAGTCACATTATCCTCACACTTAGCTAACCAGTCCTTGCCCTATATCCTATTAATGCCGAGCGCCTGGCTAGGAAGCGATAAGTATCAATTTTGTAAGTCATTGGTTTGATTCGACCGGGAACCAAACTCCCGATCTCCCGCATGTGAGGCCTGCGCTCTACCGATTCGGCGACAGTGCCCGGAACATACCTGTTCGGTGACGTAGGACCTGGGGCGGGAGGGTGAAGCTGGGGGGGGGGGGGGGGGGGGGGAGGGGAGGGGAGGGCGTTCCCCACCTACTTCCAGTGCCTACAGATTACAAACACGCTGACCATATCTGCGCGCCTTTCTGTATCTATGGGGAGGGGGCGGGGCGGGGAGGGGGCAGGGCGGGGGGGCGGGGGCGGAGTGTGGCGGGGGGGGGGGGGGGGGGGATGCTCCACATTGTGTAAGATTCACAACCTGCTGCCGTGTCACTCGATACAGGTGGATCCCTGGTGAGACCTGGTTCCCGGCGTGTTAACTGTGGGTCGCCTGTGGACGTTGGAGGAGTGCTGGTACCGTGTGGAGCAGGCACTTTGGGAACTACCACGACACCTTGTGTTGTTGCCAACGACATGCTGTTAGACTAAACTGGTGAGGAAAACGCATCCATTTATGTACTATAATATATAATATATATATATATTATGATTTGTACTATACTAATTTAAAAGTTATATATGTATGTAAGTAAGTATATATGTATGTCCGTACTTTTGTTTGTACGATTGTATAGTATCTAGTTGGTTTGTTATTGGAGTTTTATGTCCTGGCAACATCTAAGGTCATATCATACCGACTTGTGACAGTGTGCACTCATCGTCACTTTATAGTGTTGCCACACTGGAAAATCAGGCCACTGGCACTATGACCCGATATCCCACTTAGTCACATTCTCCTGACACTGAGAAAACCACTCCTTGCGCTATCCTATTAATGCTGAGTGCCAGGCTAGGAAGCGACAAGTAATTTTGTATGTCATTCATTTGACTTGACCTGAAATTGAACTCCCAACCTTCTGCATGGGAAGCCTGCGCTCTACCGATTCGGCCACCACGTCTGTGTATGTATCTATGTGTGTGCATATACATTGTTATTAGTATTATTACATTTTTTTATGCATGTGTCTATGTATGTAAATAAGTATGTATGCAAGTATGTATACATGTATGTAGGCCTATACATGTATTCAGGACATGACATACGGATGACTGTGCTAGAGTTTTGTTTGTATTGAGTCATTTATAATGTCTACATCATTTTATATCTATATATAGAATTTTATTTTTGACAAATATTTGACAACTGATATATCGAATGGAATCCCCCACGTGACAACAATTTATGTACGCAGTCCAAAGGTCGAGTATATGTTAGCACATAATCTATATACATATCTACGAACAGTTTACAAGCTATAAACAACAAGCAAGAAAAACTAAGTTATTGCTCAAACTAAATTCAAAAGATATAAATAAAATTGGATTAGTGCTGCCCAGCGGTGAAAACAAGTGTTAACACACTTATTTGTCATGAGATGGGTAAATAAATTCATCACATGACATACGGATGGCTGTGCTTAGAGTTTTGTTTGTATTGAGTCATTTATAATGTCTACATCATTTTATATCTATATATAGAATTTCATTTTTGACAAATATTTGACAACTGATATATCGAATGGAATCCCCCACGTGACAGCAATTTATGTACGCAGTCCAAAGGTCGAGTATATGTTAGTACATAATCTATATAGATATCTACGAACAGTTACAAGCTATAAACAACAAGCAAGAAAAACTAAGTTATTGCTCAAACAAAATTCAAAAGATTTAAATAAAATTGGATTAGTGCTGCCCAGCGGTGAAAACAAGTGTTAACACACTTATTTGTCATGAGATGGGTAAATAAATTCATCACACACAAAAAAGAAAAGAAAAAGAATATATGTACATTTTATATATTTATATATATATATAATATATAATATATATAATATATATAATATATATAATATATATATATTTATATATATATTGGTGTGTATAATATATTTACATACTACATATTTTACATTCAGTTAAGAGCAGTAATATATTTGATGAAGTAATAGCTGGGTTGACACCCATCGGTGAGGAATTTACCAAATGAATCTCTTGACATTTCAAGTGTGCCACGAATGAGATATCGCATAGGAATTTCTTATTAACAATGACCACATATCTGATAAGCAGTAACTGAATCCTTGTGGGCTTTGCTCATCGAGAAAGTTATCGGGATGATAACAACAGACGAGATCACCGTTCCGACTGCGCATGCGCTGAAAACGGCGTTGGCAGCAAAGCAAATGCGTATGGCCATTGAGTTTGCCGATACGTGTAGGGCAAAACTTCGATTATTACCAATTCAGGAAGAACGATATCTTCAACTCTTATCTACAATAGACTACATCACCATTCCAGCGGCGCGGTGCATTATGGGATGCGTGGAAGAAAAACAAACACGCGAGAAGCACATGACACATGCTAATACACTGGGTGCAGCTATGAAATGTGCTAGTTTCAGCTCATCTCAGCTCTTGTTTGAAATATAGAACAACAACTAAAAAAATATATATAATAAATTAAGATATTAATCTTTTATCCAGCATTGCATTTACATCAATATAATCAGCACATCTTATGCCATGTGCATTTAGATTTAGACAAATCTGGGCACTCAGACTAATGTTAGGGCCATATCCAGAGTCAGTTTTACTTATTTTATTCATGTTGTTATTTATATCCTATGTTTAATGACATATGTAGAACTAGAAAATGAATAGGGTTAATCAGATATTGGTTATATATTTCTTTGAAATAAGTTTTTGTTGACACATTTGGCATTTTAATATTTAGAACAAGAATGACTTATGTCTAGTCAATGGTGATGTAAATATCAACCTGTAAAGTGACTGAAATTGTATGTTTCTTAGCTCAAAATGCTTAATTATGCAGAGTTGTGTCTTAAACTTATTCATTATATTATTATATTGCATCCATCCATATTTGTGCCAAATTGTTATGTATTTTTTATTAATTTTGAGTAAAATTGAAGTTTAGCCCTATGCGTATCGGCAAACTCATATCGGCAAACTCAATGGCCGTATGCCTTTGCTTTGCTGCCAGCGCCGTTTTCAGCGCATGCGCAATCGGAACGGTGATCTCGTCTATTTACTTGATACTTGATACAAGATACTTGAAGTGAAAACATGCAATATTAATTTTGGTGTGCACATCAAAATCCTGACACCATAAATTTTAGCAGGAATAGGTTCTATTATATTAGACTTACTATTTCCTACTATGCCATCCATATATGACCTTATATGTTGCCAGGATTTAAAACTCCAACAACCAACCATTAATGCCAGCTCTACTGACACTATTGCCACTTAAGGCTCTGTCACACATCACCGGATTAGGGATACGGAAAGAAACCGAACAAAGTCCGTTGATATCCGGCAAGTCCGGTTTGTGTCCATTGCATATCCATTGCACATCCATTGATATCCGCTGATATCCATTGATATCCAGCCGATCCATTACAAGTTTTGAGCATGCACAAAACTTTAACAGATTGCGCCGGACTGACCTATGTGGTTATTATCCATTACCATCTGTTCCCCGTCCATTCCCTGTCCGTTCCGCATCCGTTCCCTGTCTGTTCCCCATCTGTTCCCTGTCCGTTCCCCGTCTGTTCCCCATCCATTCCCCGTCCATTCCCATCCATTCCCGTCCGTTACATATCCATTACACATCCATCACCCATCCGTTACCCGTCTGTTACCCGTCCGTTACATAATCGATACATTTCAACTCCGAATAACACCAGACTAGAATATTCTTTGTCCGGTTCTGTCCATTGCTCACTCCGCCATAGTGTGACAGGCACTTTAATGTTTGCCATGCAGTGTACTTTAGACTGGCGGCCAATTGCCAATGATATGTTTATTGCATGCACATGTCAATGTGTCCACGACTGTAATTGTAAGCGCAAAGTTACATGATAAAGTAGACTTTGTTTCGCAGTTTCTCAAATGTAACTTCCAGTTTGTTGGGTTGTTGCTTTGGATTGTTTGTATTGTTTTAATGTCTTTTTTTGTATGAGTAATGGAGGCATTCGACTGGGACCTTTCTAACCGCAAGATTTGCGGATGGAGCGGATGGAGCCACAACATACACCCCCCCCCCCCTCCGCCACCGGTCTCAGTCGAATAGGAATTTGTGAGGAAATATTTTGATATTCGCAGAGAGAGCCCCAGCCGAATGCCTCCAATGTTTTTTTCGTATGAGTAAATTCTTTTTGTCTTCTTTTTCTTCCGTATGAGTAAACGTTTTATGTAGATATTCTCTTTTAAACTTGGATAGGATCGGGCAAAAGAGTGGTCTCTCCCATCTGTGGATTTTGCTAAGGGGAAAAAACAAGCAATCATTAAATATAATCAATATTTGTATATCTAACTAAATGCGTGAGTTTTAATTTCTCGCACACCGTCGATTTTCCTCTGCAGATTTGAGCCATTTCTGAAGGGCAGCGACCCCGCGGTGCCAGTTAGGGCAAATAAAAAGTTGGCGATCGTCCTTTTGATCGCACAAATCAGGGTTGGACGGGTGGTTTTTATTTTTTATTTTTCTGGCATGTGACATAGATGTAATACGTAACTATCGTTACTATGTTGCACAGATTGCGTGCTTATGAAAATTGAATTGCTGCTAGCCCAACACATTTTTAACAGTTAAACAAATAATAATCAGAGGCGGGCGATGTTTCAGGCACGGGCGGGGACTATCACCAATTTTATATTTTTGCTTGGCCTTATTGCTGTTGAACCCAGACCCCTATATCCTCCATCCACTCAAATTTTGCCAATCGGACCATTGAACACACCGATCAGACTAGACTTATCATGCTGTCGGTCGCGACGCAACAAAGACTGCTTTCATTACTTGACTGCCGTTCTCTATTTAGCTCTCTGCTGTGAGAGTGATGTCCATGAGTCGGTCTTAATGTCTCTCAGCTTCAGGTTTCTCTTGATGGTATCCTTGAACCGGAGACGAGGGCGCCCTCTCTTTCTGTAACCAGAAGACAGTTGAGAATAGAGGATCTGCTTTGGTAGCCTATCTAATGACATCCTCATGAGGTGTCCAGTCCACCGGAGATTCTTTTTGATCAGAAGATCTTCCATAGAGGGCAGCCCCGTCCGTTCGAGTATTTCCTTATTTGTCACTTTGTCCTTCCAGGTTAGCCTATACTAGGCGTCCTAATTGGGAAGAATATCATACTAGTTTTACTATTTACCAATACATTTTTTTCTTAATTCAAAATTAACAAGCTATTAGAGAAAGGGACAGCACATATGGAATTAGCTTGTCGTGGAGAGGGGGGGGAGATGAAAATGATAATAGAGTAAGAGTCGAATCCAGATCTCTTGCATTCCAGGCCAGTGTGCTAACCATTATACCACCTAGGCTCCTTGATGCCATCACCCTATCCACGCCTACCTGTCTATGTGTCTCCTTGCCTGAGCGGCCAGTGCAGACTACCACAATCTTAAAGTTGCACTGTCCGATGGTTGTGAGTTTGTGTAATTCTCTTAAATAAATATATTAGGTTGGTCGTTATAATCTACTTCATTTTAGTTTCAAGTAGCCTTGATTTTAAATAGCTAACTTTGGAGATATTTGAAGTGAAACTATGCAAAATTAATGTTGGTGTGCATCATAGGCTTCAGCAGTAACAAGTTCCGTTTAATTAACTCAGTATTTCCATTCTATGCAGCAACAAATTCTTACTAAGTGCACCCATATCTGGTTGGTTGTTGGAGTTTTCTGTCCTGGCAACATCTAAGGTCATATCAGGACAGGTACCGACTTGTGACAGTGCACACTCATGGAGACTTTACATTGCGGCCCCATTGCAAAATCAGGCCACCAGCACCATGACCCAATATCCCACTCAGACACATTATCCTGACACTGACCTAACCAGTCCTTGCCGTATCCTATTAATGCCAAGCACCAGGCTATGATTTGTTTGTTTGTTGTTGTTTTACGTCCTGGCAACATCTAATGTCATATCAGGACGGTACAGACTTGTGACAGTGCGCACTCATGGTGACTTTATAGTGCTGCCCCACTGGAAGACCAGGCCACCAGCACCATGACCTGATATCCCACTCAGTCACATTATCCTGGCACTGAGCCAACCAGTCCTTGCCCTATTCTAATAATGCCGAGCGCGAGGCTAGGAAGCAACAAGTATAAATTTGTAAGTCATTGGTTTGACTCGACCAGGGTTCGAACCCACGACCCCACGATCTACCAACACGGGAGTCGGACGCTCTAACTTATTCGGCCATCCCGTCTGGTCCCAGGCTAGGAAGCGACAAGTATAAATTTTATAACTCATCGGTTTGACTCGACTGAGAACCGAACTTCCGATCTCCCAACATGTGAGGCCCGCGCTCTACCGATTTGGCCACCGCACCTGGTACAGCAGTATTTAAATTGATGGAGAATCAAATCTAGATAAGTGCTTTGCTTTTGGAAATGTAATGCTTTCATCAGAGTATGCAGCTTTAAGGACGCTGCTGGTTTAGGTTCAGTAAGTGTTGGTGACTAAGTGTTGACCTAACAAAGACAGATTCACCAAACAATGGCCGGGTAATGCCTACTTAGGTTCAGTACATGTTGGTGACTAAGTGTTGACCTAACAAAGACAGATTCAGGATACAATGGCCGGGTAATGCCTACTTAGGTTCAGTACGTGTTGGTGACTAAGTGTTGACCTAACAAAGACAGATTCAGCATACAATGGCCGGGTAATGCCAACTTAGGTTCAGTATGTGTTGGTGACTAAGTCTTGACCTAACAATGACAGATTCAGTGTACAATGGTCGGATAATGCCTATTTAGGTTCAGTACATATTGGTGACTAAGCATTGACCTAACAAAGACAGATTCAGCGTACAATGGCCGGGTAATGCCTACTTAGGTTCAGTACGTGTTGGTGACTAAGTGTTGACCTAACAAAAACAGATTCAGCATAAATTCAAAACCATCGGACTCTGCAAGGGGACGACCACAGGGGACTCAATCTGATAGGCTAGTGCGTCAAACTTCTGGTCTTAAGATGCTCTTCTGAGTATGTAGCTGTCGTTAGAGACCATTCACGCTACCAGATGGGGTGGCCGAATGAGTTGAGCATCCGTCTCCTGTTTTGGGAGATCGGGGGATCCAAACCCATAGGTTTGTGGGTTTGAATCCTGGTCGAGTCAAACCAATGACTTAAAGATTCATACTTGTCACTTCCTAGCCAGGCGCTCTGCATTATTAGATTAGGGCTAGGACTGGTTGGCATGGTGTCAGGATAATATGACTGAGTGGGATATCATGTCATGGTGCTAGCTGCCTGGTCTCCCAATTGGGAAGCACTATATGAGTGCGCACTGTCATAAGTTGGTACCAGTCCTGATATGACATTAGATCTTGCTAGGACGTAAAACAACAAACAAAACAAAAAACCATTCACGGTTATTTGTTTGTTAGGGCTTTACGTCCTTGGAACAGCTAAGGGCGGGCTATTCACAATTGGCAACGTTATCATGAGCATAGAAATGGCATGATTGGGGTGAGGGACGTAACGAGCCACTGAACTCGTTAATAAATTATACAAATAAATATCCACTTATGTGCTTGTTGGATAGTGCAAGTAGAGGTTAGGTCAGTGTCAGGATAATATGACTGTCAAAACGTCATTGCAGTCTATATCAAGGGCGAGGCGGGTGGTTGGTTATCTTTCTGAGGAATTAATAGCAGAAAAATGTGTAGTAACAGTGTAGAGATTGTTGGTATATAAATTAATTGAATTGGATTGTGAATTATTAGGTCTTTAATCCAATATATTTGTGGTTGAAGATTAGCATTTCACTTTGGAAATTTTTTTTAGACGGGGGTGTCATGAAAAGGTGCTCCCATTGTCATCATCATCATCATCAATGCCATAACTCTGAGGGTCATTAGGACACCAATTTGCAACTAGTTTTCTCCACTCTTCCGTGTTCTCGACTGCTCTCTAGGACCTGCCAAACTCCACGCATGTCCATACCCTGATGTTGTCTTCCCACCTCTTCCTTTGTCCTTCTTGTCTTCTCTCCCACCCCCCCTACTTTGCCTGTACCATACAAGATGGTTTTCGCCCTATTTGGACAATTGTGATAATTGTGAATGGCCTCCTTTTCAAAGTTCTATTTGTGATACTTAGTTTGTTAGTTTGTTTGTTGTTTTACGTCCTAGCAACATCTAAGGTCATACCAGGACAGGTACCGACTTGTCTCAGTGTGCTCTCATGGCGACTTTAAAGTGCTGCCCCACTGGGAGACTAGGCCACCAGCACCATGATCTGATATCCCACTCAGTCACATTATCCTAACACTGAGCCAACCAGTCATTGCCCTATCCTAATAATGCCGAGCGCCTGGCTAGGAAGCGACAAGTATCAAATTTTAAGTCATTGGTTTGACTCGACCAGGGTTCGAACCCACGATCCCATGGTCTACCAACACGGGAGACGGACACTCTACCTCATTCGGTCATTTTGTGATACTTGGAGTGTATGCTCTTAGCATCGCTTCTGTAATTTTGCTGCATTATAATATAGACATACTTTATATTGGCAGATGGAAATTTAACCAATGCGTCTTCGCGATGGCAGACCTCAAGACTCTACGGCCCCTTGACATTGACCTTGGAGAGTCTGCTCTCCGCTACCTTCGACTCCTGACAAAAATCCACATACGGCAAAAGAAACAAGATGGCCGCCACAGCAACAGGGACCCCATGTTGAATGCCATACGCCGCTATGAGCATTTCTGGCTGCCATTGTATGCAGAGAATGCTGACCTCTGCAGTTTGAAGCCGCCATGGGATGTATACTATGTCTGGTGCCTGCACATGCTGACGTCATCACAGTACAGGGACTACTGCCTGTTTAAATATGGCCGCGTTCTGGGACATGACTTCATCGAGGACTCGGTGGAAGAGGACGCGGCGCAACAAAGAAGTCGAGAAATCTGGGACGGTCGGTTTCCCGCGGAAAGGTTTGAAGCGAGCGTTGAGGGGACAGACACAACAATGCCTGAGTGGTGTGCATCTGAACTGAATACGGTTATAATTGACAGCGAACAGAAACAGGCAATCTTCTTCTACCAGGTGTCACTGTCACATTTCCGTGACAGTGAGTTTCTGGCGGAAGCTGTCAACAGGTACCGGGGTCTTCTGTATCTCAAGAGAGACCATCCTGAAGTTGACCTCTGCCTTACAAATGACCTTGAGTTGATCAGACAAGGTCATGTCCTTAGCCCGGTGCAATATGAAGCCGACCTGGTGCGAATACTTGGAGAGTTTGTCGAGTTCACAGCGGTGAATCGGACAGTGTGTGACATCACAGCACATGGCTTTGAACTTGAAGCAAAGACTAGCATTGAAGCAACAGCGAGGTTGTGGAGCGCCAAGTACAAGACAGACTATGAGATCCCCGGAACCAAACATAGAGGTTTCTCAGAAGAGGGTAGCTTCACAAAGGCAACACAGAGTCACTTAAAGGAGTCTGAGCCGGAAACCATCCTGATTTCACTCAATCAAATTAAGATTTCAGACTTATGGTCACATGACCAGAAAATAGTGATCGAAGGGCGGAGACTTGCGAATACATCATACACATACGATGTCCTGTTTCGCATATCCGGCAAAGCCGGTGAGGCGCTCTCGAACAAAGTCCAGCGAGTGTCCTTCAATTTGAGGGAAAACCGCGGAATTGAACTTCACACATTTGGAATCAAGGGGAAAATATGTTTCAAGCGTGAGGAGCATATTGCGACTAGCTTCTTCGATCCGCGAAAGCTCTATGCCGAAGACGAGAAACTTGCGAATAAAGACTTAATGGTGGATGTACCCCGGGTGTTATATGGTGACCCGGATGTCTCCTTCCACTGCAGGATTGAAGTAATCCAGAAGACAAAGCCACACATATTTGTCTTGTATCGGGAGGAGTTCGCGCCTTGCTCCATCCCTGCTGACCTAAAACCTTTCGCTAAGCTCAGTTCATGGAGCGGTGCGGAAACATTTAATACGGACAGCTTCAACTCGGCTAGACACAGGTAATTTCTAAATTGATCATGCTTTTTCTTTTCCAGAATGACATCGTGAAATTACAATTCGGATATTCTGAGTTCCTCTGGTTTCTCAGTAAAAAACTCAGCATGCCGGTGTCGCAATTTCAGTTCCCAAGCAGTTGAAGTTCCCACAATTGCTTCTGCGCATGCGTCAAAGCATCTGCGCATGCGTCAAAGCATTGTCTGCGCATGTGTCAACATTAGCCCGATTTAAACCATCGGCGATCACTGCAAATCACTGTCACTATAGTGTCAGTGTGACTAACCTTATAAATTTAATATAACTTTTTCGGTAAACATGTTTTCTATATGTGTACCAAGCGATTTGTTTCTAGGTGGTGTGGTTTTAGAGATATTTCACTTTTTCTGCATGAAGATTGCTCACGACCATTGACAATGCGTTGAGTTTGGCGGTATGCGCAGTGCAAAACATTATTCAAAATTAATAGAAATCCAGAACCCTAACCACATCAATTTAATATAATCGTGTTGGTAAATATGTTTTCTAGATGTGTACCAAGCGATTTGTTTCTAGCTCGTTTGGTTTTAGAGATATTTCACTTTTTATGTGTGAAGATTGCTCACGACCATTGACAATGTGCAGACGATGCCGTTAGATGTTGACGCATGCGCAGAAGCAATTGTGGGAACTTCAACTGCTTGGAACTGAAACTGCGACACCGGGTTGCAGATATAGGTCATAGGTCAGAAGATGGTGAAAGGTGGTGAATATATATATATCATCATTATGCAGGAAGTGGTAATGGTATTCTATCTAATGTAAAATATTTGCTAGGAGAATTTCACTCCAATCTGCATTAGAACCAAATGTAGGGCAATAATCATACCAAGCTTCGCCATCAGGGGCGTAATCGATTAATCAACTCGGGTCACGCGAGCAACTTTTTGGTGCATGCGCACATCCTTCAGACTCGGGTTCAATAAACGAATACGCTCTGGGTGGACAAAATGGTAGCTTAATCTGAAACTTTTTTCTTTTTTTCAATAACCGATAGAAGTACAGCAAAATAGGATTTAATGTATTTTATGATTGTAGAAGCTGAAAATCTGGGTTATTAAAAAAAATGCATTAAAACAACCCGTAGGAGGTGTACCGGTAGCTGTTATCCTACAGGTACCAGCACAGATGTGACGTCATCGCTCCTAGCAAACCCCAGCCAAGAGGTGGGTTACTGGGGTCGGATCATTTTGTTGTTGTTGTTGAAGATTTATACTGCCTATCATGGATAAGCCTGAATAGGCTTGTTTTCACCATTAGACAGTTTGTCGATAGAAAGCCGGAGCCTACACCTTTACCGACCCAAGGGATTTTTAACCTCCCACACCACATAGACATGGTATGAGAGCAACTGGCCTTTGATGACGCTGTAAATTATACACAGCGGTGGAAATCCAAATTGGCAGAGATGGGGGCATGGGGAATCAAACCACCGACCTTCAGATTAGCAGTCAGACCTAAAAAAAAGTCAGACACTCTAACCACTCCGCCACAGAGAACACCACGTGTATTTCTCGACTCCACTCACGGTGTTCGATTTTAAATTCTGCCGACTCTGGTGACCCGAGTCGCCCGGGTCGTGTTAATCGATTACGGCCCAGGAGGTATGTAGTTGCATGTGCAAAATGAGTTTAAAGTATATTTTCTATATAATTACAGTGGAAGAATAGGGTGTGAATAGCACCAACTGAAATGTCCAACAAGAAAGATGTAGCTGTCACCCGGCACGGATCAGGGATCAGCGAAACTCGAAATACCTGTATTCCACTGCATTGATGGAGAATGGGGGTTGGTTGGTTATTGTAGTTTTACGTCCTGTCAACATCGAAGGTCATATCAGGAAGGGTATATGACTTGTGACAGTGTGCACTCATGGCAACTTTATAATCACTCCACTGGCACCATGACCTGATATCCCACTCAGTCACATTATCCTGGGACTGAACTAACCAGTCCTTGCCCTATCCTAATAATGCCAAGTACCAGGCTAGGTAGCGACAAGTATGAATTTTATAAGTCATTGGTTTGACTCAACCGCAAACCGAACTCCTGATCTCTCGCATGTGAGGCCCACGATCTACCGATTCGGCCACCGTGGGGAGGTGGGATGTCTTTGGTTGAAAAAAACAACATATATATGGGTCAGGATCACGAAAAGAGGCCAATTGATGGAAGTTGTCGGCGTCGAGCATGGATGTCGGCGTCGATCGGTATAATTATAGTTTAGCATTGACAGAGATGTTGGAAAGTCCTTAAATTTATACTGAATGTATAGGTCGAGAAAATACAACAAGCTTATTTGTTTCTAGGATAATTTAATATGAAACAAAGAAATGCACTACACTTTTAAGAATTGTGACGCCGACATCTTCACTTGACCACCGATTGGCCCGTTTTCGTGAGGCTGACTCTATATATATATATATATATATTATATATATTATATATATATATATATATGTATATATATATTATATATATATATACAGTAAAACCTCCCTCACCGACTACCTCCGCAGATCGACCAATCCCCTATATCGATCGCTTTATTTGGGTCCCAACAATACCATTGTAACCATATTCTAACTCCATAACCCGACCACCTCCCTAAATCGACCACTTAAACTGGGCCCCAATGTCGGTCGATTTATAGAGGTTTTACTGTATACCATAATTAATATGTGTGCGCATTATAGTTGGCATAAGAATTCTAAATTGTCCTTCTAAAAGCATAATTGTACCGTCAATATTTGTGTGTGTGTCATTCAATTCCCAAAGTGTGCGCATCCCTGGGAGCTGGAGTTCCAACTTCACGTGTCACGTGGTCATCTCGCGTGACCTTGACCTTGGTGGAGTGCTTCTGTACGAGAATGGTACCGAGCTAGTTGCAGCTGCGAATAGCATAGGGGAGGACCAGCTTCCAGCTCCCAATCAGGTAACTTCAAATCTGACAATCTGACAATCGGTACAAGTTGCCCGCCATATTTCTTCCCCGAAAAGAAATACCAATGTTGGCATTTTGGAAATGAGGTATTTCACTTCAAAAAGTACCTATTCTCAACATACCCACTTCTAATGTGTGGGGTATCTGTGGGGGCTCAGGGGGCGGGGGGCAGTGAGACATACAGTAAAACCTCCCTAACCGATCACCTCCACAGATCGACCACTACCCTATATCGATCGCTATATTTGGGTCCCAAAAATACCATTATAACCATATTCTAGCTCCCTAAACCGACCACCTCCCTAAATGGACCACTTAAAGTCGGTCCCAACGTCGGTCGATTTAGAGAGGTTTCACTGTACTTCAGTAAAACCTCTCTAAATCGACCGAACATGGGACCGACTTTAAATGGTTCATTTCGGGAGGTGGTCGGTTTAGGGAGTTTTGTTTTATTGTTACCATACATTGTATTGGCGATCGTTTGGGACCCAAATAAAGCGATCGATATAGGGGAATGGTCGATTTGTGGAGGTGGTCAGTTAGAGAGGTTGCACTACATACAGGAAGTTTGTTTGTTGTTTGTTTGTTTGTTTGTTGTTGTTTTACGTCCTAGCAACATCTAAGGTCATATCAGGATGGCTATCGACTTGTGACAGTGTCAACGCATGGCGACTTTATAGTTCTGCCCCACTAGGAAATCAGGCCGCCAGCACCCTGACTCGATATCACACTCAGTGACGTTATCCTGACACTGAGCTAACCAGTCCTTGCCCTATCCTATTAATTCCGAGTGCCATGCTCATAGGATGTCATAGGAAACAACAAAGTTAGTATTAATTTTTTTAAGTTATTGGTTTGACTCGACTGGAATTCGAACTCTCGACCTTCCACACGGGAAGCCTGCGATCTACCGATTCAGCCACCGGTCATACAGGAAGTAGCATCCTATCTCATGTAGAATATTTTGTGGGTAGTAAAATATAGTAAAACCTCTCTAACTGACCACCTCCACCGATCAACCACTCCCCTGTATCGATCGCTTTATTTGGGTCCCAAACTATTGTCCAAACAATACTATTGTAGCGATATTCTAACTCCCTAAACCGACCACCTCGCTAAATGGACTATTTAAAGTCGGTTCCATGGCCGGTCGATTTAAAGACGGTTTACTGTAGTTTCACTGCAAACCAAAGCAGAAACAAATATAAAGCAATAACCCTGCCAAATTTGGGGATTCGCACCCAAGTTTTAGCACGGAACCATGAATAGTCATATTCGATAATGATAAGCTGAATGTAAGCATTAAGCTAAGATTGCTTATACGCGGTATGCGGTTTGCGGTATGCGAATGGGAGGATTCCTTCTACGCGGTAAGCGGCAAGCGTCTCCCCACCCCCACCACTACCATGTTTCCACTCAGCACCCTTGTGTGTGACCGTTCCGTAATGCTCAGTCGCCTCTCCTCGTCTAAAACTAATAGGTAAGTGCAACTGACGGTTCTATTCGCATACCGTGTGCCGCATGTCGCACCGATCGCTACAGGGACCGATCGAGTTGCCGCATTCGATTTCACATTCGCATTCGCATTCGGACGTAAGGAATCACCCCCATTGACTTAGATGCTTTCTGATTTTTTGCCGCATTCGCATTCGCATACCGCGTGTACGGAATCTTAGCTTTAGCGTTACATTAGCTGAATGTAATAAAACTTGAATTATTTAAGATTGTTCTTGTAATTAAATAGTGTAAATGACTGAAGTTAAGCATGGCTGGAAGACCAATGCTTCGCCACTGCAAAAAAGACTATTCAGAAGAATATAAATGTTTACCAAAAAAAGGAAATCGTGAAAAAGTAAAGTTGTGTTGGTCATGTTACTGGTCCTTTAATTAAATCCATCCTCGGACTCAATATTTAACCCGTGACGTCATTTAATCACAATCGATGTGGATATCGTCACCATTCCTCTTGAAGGTCTCCCCAGGGTATCAACTGTCTCTTGACCCGATATCCGGTCAGCACGCCATGTTGATCCGAAACCATTATGGCGATTGGGGGATCTGCATCATCAAGAAGGACCCGGATTTAAGTGAGTATGACGCGTCAGTAGCAGGGATGAGAGAAGATAAAAGATTCACTCCGTACTTGCAGTAGGCGTGAATGACAACGTAGTCTAATATGGGCGAAAATAGCTTTAGTATGGAACAGGAAGTGGAATTCCTGGTTCCAGTATCAAATGGCTACTTATATCAGCAGGAGTTGGTGAAATGGGAGAGAATGCAGAAGGACAAGATGGCGACCATAAAAAGCTCTTGACGGAAGTTACATCAAGTTCATTAAACTACATGTTTTATTATATTTTTCAACTCAAAAGTAGCGGGTAAATATGAACACGTATATAAAGAATATATTTTGCTTCTTAAATTAGGAATTGATCTGCTCATTTAATTTACCCAGCCTTACCCAGCTTTTCGCCAATTTTTCTAATGGGTTGCTGTTCACGCCGACTGCAAGTATGGGGTGAATCTTTTATCTAGGATGGAAGTGGTCTCTGGCAAAAAAAAGTGGAAATCTATGGTGATTTGATCTAAAAATAAATGTTTCCCCAATAATAGCAACGTCATCCTAGTAATTATTAATAATAATTACTGGGACAACCATTTTATATTATTCTTAAAAGAAGTGAAACCGATGTTGAATTTCCGCAAACATGTGGATGTACTTAACACTGTCAGGGAATTGCGGAAGATTCCTGGAAGTCAAGTTTCCTCCGATACTCTCCAACCACTATTCTAGCACAACTCCACTGATCGGTCTGTACAGACTAGCCTTGAAAAGTGTACAACTGTCCTTGTAGTGACTATTATCGCCCATGCGATCAATTCCCATTTTCTCTCTCCACAATCACTCCATTTCTGCGTGTTTGGGTTTTCTGTACTAGCAATATCTAAGGTCATATAAATCGGATTTGGATTGACCAATTGCTGTTATATATATCATTGACGTTTTGTGATAATTAATCGGCGATTATAAAAAATTCTTCCCTAAAAAGTAGCGGACTATGATCAGATAAGTACTTCAACAATATATTTAGACAATTCGATTGCAAAACCATGTGTTTATTTCCATAACCCAGCCCTCAAGCACTTTTTCTAATGGGTTGTTGAGCAGCCCTGTCACAGGGGCCGTAATCGATTAACACGACCCGGGCGACTCGGGTCACCCGAGTTGCTAGAATTTCGAATCGAACACCGCGAGTGGAGTCGAGAAATACACGTGCCATGTGCAAAACAATCCGACCCCAGTAATCCACCTTTTGGCTGGGGTTTGCTAGGAGCGATGACGTCACATCTGTGCTTGTACCTGTAGGATAACAGCTACCAGTACAACTTCTAGGTGTTGTTTTAATGCTCTTTTTTTTTAATAACCCAGATTTTCAGGTTCTACTATCAGAAAATACTTTAAATCCTATTTTGAAGTACTGCTGTCGGTTATTGAAAAAAAATATTAAGTTTTAGATTAAGCCACTATTTTGTCCACCCCGAGCGTATTCGTTTATTCAACCCGAGTCTGTAGGATGTGCGCTTGTGCCAAAAAGTGGCTCGGGTGACCTGAGTTGATTAATCGATTACGCCCCCAGACAGCGCTGTAAGAGTAACTACAGTGAACCCCCGTTATAACGGACCCCGTTTTAATACAATGACATTGTAATGATGGACCCCAATGATCACGTTATAATGGTTGGTTGGCTGGTTGTTGGAGTTTTATGTCCTGGAAACATCTAATGTCATATCAAGACGGGTACCAACTTGTGACAGTGCACACTCATGGTGACTTTATAGTGCTGCCCCACTCGGAGATCAGGCTGCCAGTACCATGACTCAATTTTCCACTCAGCCACATTATCCAGACACCGAACCAACCAGTCCTTGCCCTATCCTAATAATGCAGAGCACCAGGCTAGGAAGTGACAAGTATCAGTTTTGTAAGTCTTTGGTTTGACTCGACCGGGAATTGAACTCCCGACCTTCTGCATGGGAGGTCTGCGCTCTACCGATTCAGCCACCACTTCCGGAGGTAATATTGTTGTTTCAATGCAGTTTGCGGGATACTCTGTTTATAGCTATACACCATAAAAAGGTCTGTTTTCTCTGGTTCTGTATTTCTTGCCTACACCTCAGTCCAAAAATAACTTTCAGAAGTAGCCCCTCACATACGCCCAATAGACTAGTTGCATTGTTTAGATAGATTGCATACAAGAGTTTTCTCTCATCAGACGGCGTTGTGGTCATCACCTTTGAAAACCTCCAACATCACTACATCCGAGAGACGACCTTCACCTTCGAGGAATCCACCATCTTAAGGATAGACCACATGTCAGTTGACCTCTATTCAGGAGCAGTGACCTTGACCTCCGATCGTGCGGAAGCAGCCGAATACGTCACGCTCGCCTACGTCATAGGAATTCTTTACGTCTTCACCAGCGGCCATCAAGCACCGGAAGTGACGTCAAGACACCCAAAGCGCAAGAATGGCGTCATTACATCAAGCCCCACAGCGGGCCCGATGACATCGAAGAAAAAAATGTCAAGGGCCAAAAGTACAAAGTAAGGGACTAGTAAGATGAACAATAATAAATCATTTTTACTGATGGAATATAGTAGAAATATAGCTATCTACAATTAAACTGCAGAAGTAAACTTTAATTACATAATGAAATGAACTTCCACGGTTTAGATATAGTTAGAAACTCACTCACTCAGGGTAATTTGGTTCAAGAAAAGTGCTGGGTTAACCAAGTAGCAAAAGTAGCATATATGCTATTGGCACCGCATGTTCAAGGGCCCTGCACTAAATATTTGCAAGCTATCAATTGATACCTAGATGTAAGTAATACTATTATTGAAATGTCAGACATATTTGTTGGAATATCTAGCTGTATAGCAAATGAAAATAATTAATTACTTTACTATGCCAGTAACACATTTAATTGTTTTAATACCGACCCCCCAAAGGGGAGGCTAATGAGTCATATGTGTATATATACATAAACAATACCTGTAGCCTACTCATAGAGGTGGAAAATGACTTCACCAAAATCCAGCAACCGGAAACGGAAACATACGTATGGGGCCCGCCATTTGTATACTCGCATTCAATCGTGTAACGACAGCGATTGGTTAATAATATACTCGTGCTGATATATAAATAAATACTATTCCCGAGCGTTTAGCGGGGGTCGGTTCTAAGCATTGCTTATTCATATTATGTATGTGTATTTGTTTAGTTTAGTGCCCCTTTAAAACATAGGCTACAGGCCCTGTATTAGCTTATACTTGTGACCACTTGTAACCACTGCTTGCGACCTCTTTGCGACCACAAAAATGGGTTTGGTCGCAAACGGGTTGCAAATGATCACGAATTGGTTGCAAAATATTCCTTACTGGCCTCATTGTGACCATTTTGGACGCAAGGAGGTTGCAGCTCAATCAATCAATAGTTCCATCCTCTAGTCGAGGGTTGGATGCAATGGTTCTCCACTTGTCCCGATGGTGTGCTGTTCTGATAGACTGTGAATAATTCAAGCCTGTCCACTGTGAAATATTTGTAAACCATGATGTTCTTGGTCTCCCTCTCCCTCTGCTGCCATTCACCTTCCCTTCCAACAATGTACGGTATATTGAACTCTGACGAATGATGTGGCCAAAATAAATAAGTTTCTTTGTCTGTATAGTGGCAAACAAGCTTTTCTTATTTTTAATTTTTTTGAGGTTGCAGCTACTGCACTAAAAACCTCCTTGCAACCAAAATGGTCGCCCAGAGATTACCGACCAAAGTAGTCGCCCAGAGGTCACGACCATTGCTTTGGTCACAAGGAAGTCGCCGGTGACTGTATGTTCTTTGGTGCAAGTTGATCGCAAGCGGTCACAAGTCGTAGTGTGACTGAGGCTTAACACGGCCATGTTCAATAAACCTACTTCAACCCCTTTCTTAAATTCGCTCATTTGTCTCTGAAATTATCCTGCTTTCTGTCCTAGGTATAAAGTCTCATCCAACCAGTTGTCGCAAGGTTTCTCATCATCTGTGACCTTGAGTAACCTTAAGACTAGTAGAAAGAAGAAGCCGGTGGTTTGCAGTATGCTGCTGGCCTGTGGGCTGCATGTAAGTGTTGGTTACCTTAAAGTTGCATAGTCCGATGGTTTTGTAAGTTTCTGTAAGTTTTCTGAGATCAAAATATTAGTTTGATCATTATAATCTACATTACTTTAGTTTGCGATGACTTTTATTTTAAATGACTCACTTTTGATATATTTGAAGTGCAAATGTGCTAAATTAATTTTGGCAAGCTTGCCAAAACTCTGACACCATAGGCTTCTGCAGGAACAGATTTTATTAAATTGACCCCGTATTCCCTTATATGTGACGAGAAATGCTT
Organism: Branchipolynoe longqiensis; assembly: GCA_030323885.1. Lineage (NCBI taxonomy): Eukaryota > Metazoa > Annelida > Polychaeta > Phyllodocida > Polynoidae > Branchipolynoe > Branchipolynoe longqiensis. Next base: position 41,019,764 of record CM059190.1, on the reverse strand, counting down.
AATAAGAACACCAGTCTCTAAGTTATGCCAGGTACACACATAGCGTATAGGATTCCCGCACTAAAACTCCCGATCCGCTTAAAACTGAAATCGGGCCGATTCATTTTTCGAATCGGGAATCGCAATCGTAATCCTAGCGCAGACCTACCGTTTTAGCCCTAAAAATCGGGAATCGCAATCGGTAGGTGTGCTAGGGGAGTGCACACCTCACGATTTTGGGGCAGTTTTAGGTCGTATACGCTAGGTGGGTGCGGGAAAACGATCGTATACGCTAGGTGTGTACCGGGCATGCGATATGTAGAATGAAATCTAGATAATTGGTTTAGTTTTGAAAATTTGATGTTTTCATCCGACTATGCAACTTTAAGAACTGAACTCCTTCCTACCCTCATATAGCTGAACGCTTGTTGTTTGGGAATTCTTTTTAGAGAAATTTTCTTTTTCAGTTAAAAATAGGCTCATAAGAGCTTAAAGCTGCATAGTCCGATGAAAGCATCAACTTTTCAAAACTTAAACATTCACCTAGATTTGATTCTACATATCTAACTTAGATACTGATGCACTTATTATTATTATTATTAAGCATTTGTTGCCACTCTCTATCTACATTGCTACACCGTCCTTTCCTCCAGGCCAACATGCCCCTGGAAGAGGATCTTAAGCGGATGTCGGTCCACTCGGAAGCATCGCTACTCTCGCGGTCATCGTTAGATCCCGAGATGTGGAGCGAGATTCCCCTGCACTCGGACTATTCCCTAACTGCCGAGAACATCGACCGACTGACCAGTTCCACAACTCACCGGGTACAGACTGGGTCAGCTGTGCCCATCCCCAGCACCAATGACCAGTTCTCATTCAGAAAGGCAGACGATGTGACACGACACAAGAGTCCTCTCGTTGAAAATCAATCGAGAACTTCCGAAGAGACGAGGAAAGTAAGACGGGTACCACCAAGTGGCATTACCTACGAGAACAAGATCGTGAGGAGGGGTGGTGGTGTGCCCATCGCACGACGGGAACCGAACCGACATGGTTGTGACACTGACAGTAGGCTTACAAGCCGTGTCACAATGAAGGAGCATGACTCAGCAGTTCCAGAACTACTGCTAAATGTGCACGACATTGCTGATTCAAGCCAAGTGGCCATGACAGTGGACTTGGAGAATCGGGCACAGGACATTGTCGACCGGTTCATGGCTGGGGTCACATGCAAAGAGGCAAAGGTCATCTCAACAAGGGGTCAGATTGCGCTTGGTTTTGACAGCGATGAACCGATAGTGATTCTACATGAGGAGAACGAGGAAAGACGTCTGAATACGAGACTTTAATAGTGAAAACTCAACCATTTCATGAATCTAGAATCCCTATTTGTTTGGAGTGTCACGTGAGCATTGTAGAGTAGTGTCAGTGCTTTCAAAATGAGCCAACGCATTATAATATTTATATATATATTTGTAGATTAGTTGATTAAGCACGGGAAATTTCAATCGTGGCCAATTTTTCTTCCACATTCCACTGCTCCTTGCCCTATCCTAATAATGCCGAGCACCAGGCTAGGAAGCGACAAGTATCAATTTTTAAGTCATCGGTTTGACTCGACCAAGGTTCGAAACCACGATCTACCAGAACGGGAGACGGACGCTCATTCGGCCATCCTGACTGGTTATAATGTAAATTGATACATGTATACATATATATTTGTTAATATATACAGAGAGAGCGGGAGAGAAGGACGAATGTTATTGTTGTTTGTTGTTTACGTCCTAGCAACATCTAAGGTTATAACAGGACTGCACCGACTAGTGACAGTGCGCACTCATGGTGACTTAATAGTGCTGCTTGGAGACCGGGTCGCCGGCACCATGACTAATACCCCACACAGTCACATTATCATGATACTATGCAAACCAGTCCTTGTCCTATCCTACTAATGCCAAGCTAGTCAATCAATTTTATATGTCATTGGTTTGACTCGGCTGGGATTCGAACTCCCGACCGTCCGCACGGGAAGCCTGCACTCTGCCGATTAGGCTACTGCGTCCGGTTAGGGGAGGGGGGGGGGGGCGAGAGGAGGATGAAGAAAGGTATAGACATTGCAACATATGCCTTACTGTTAAGTGTTGTACTTGTAGAACCTCTAGTGTTTTAGCAAGAATTTACTGAATAATAACACTATTATTATTCAGTACATTAGTGAATATGTACTATTATTAATAGTACATATTCACTAATGTACCGTTTTACAGCAATGAGTTTTTTGGTTTTTTACACCACACACACAGTATGTTGACCATATTTATTAAACAATACACGTTTCAAATGTAGGCACATATAAGTCAGTATATTCCTCTAGGTCCTTGGTTTTGAACAAAGAGCTGCTGTATAGATATTTAAAGAGGCGTCATTTTTGTTACATTTTGCTAAATGTTCAGTGATTTATTATAGTTATATATTGTATAACTATGGTGCACACTACCATAGATATATCGAACCTCGGTTTGAGAATGACCTAGAAAATGGACGGATGAGCCCAAAGGCGGGTATTACGAACTAGGACTATGAGTGAGGGTTCCTTTATATCACAGATTATGATGGGATAACTTCAGGATTCTAAAAGTAGGGCCGCCAAATTATACAAATAATATTATATAAAGCAGTCCTCGCAAGATTTCACTGGAATTCGCTGGGTTTGTGTGTAACGACACATAGACTTTACTCACCATTGAATTATCGGTAGCTAATATCAGTATTCGCATCAAATTCATATCTGCACATATTTCTAATTGTACAGAATAGCGAATATTCCAGCGAAAGAAAATGTATATCACTGTTATTATTTACACACCATATTATATTACAACAGGATATGTACACACGACAACATTGTATTGATGGTAATAAACCATTACATACCATATATACTCGAGTAAAAGTCGATCTCATGACCCCTTATTTTTTTGGCAAAAGATTCTGGAATTTTCCATAGACCTTGTGAAAAAGTCGACACTACTATTTCATGTATATGTTGTTTGTTGTTGTTTTACGTCATAGTAACATCTAAGGTCATATCAGGACGGGGTTTTCATGTATAACAGGGCAACATTGGTGAGTCAAGGAATTAACCCTTATGTAGAAATAACACCGTTACAACATCATGAATTTTAAGTTGCATAGTCCGATTGTTTTGAATTTCTGTATTTTTCTGAGATAAATATATTAGATCGATCACTAGTATCTACTTTACAGTAGTTCAAAGTTACTTTTATTTTAAATGGTAAACCTTTGAGATATTTTGAGTGCAAACATGGAACATTAGTTTTGGCAAGCTTGCCAAAACTCTGACACCATAGACTTCTGCAGTGACAGGTTCTGTTAAATTGACTCAGTATTGCCTTCTATGCAGAAACAAATGCTTAATAAGTGCATCAGTATCTAAGTTAGATATGTAAAATCAAATCTAGATAATTGGTTTGATTTTGAAAATTTGATATTTCATCGGACTATGCAGCTTTAAAGTCACCTGGTATAGTCGACTGAGACGATAAAAACTCTGAATGTAATGCATGAATGACATCGTGGGTGGGATTCCCTCATCACATGACCTAATCTGGTTCCCCGAATGGCCAAATATGATTCCGTCACAGACAGGGGAACCCCGGGCAACCCCTTTAGGTTGCACACTTTCTCCTGCACACCTGTCATTGTGGACACTGACTTCAGCACTCTGCCTCTACAAAGTCAGTTACACAAACTGAAAACAGTTCTAGTCTCAGTAGAATATATACCGGGACTGTTTAAGTGCTCCTATTTACAAATAAACTACAGAACTAAGCTGCATATATATATATGAGACTCTCTCAAAAGGTGCTAAGCAATATGGGACAAAACTTTGTCCATTGTAATGATCAACATATTATCTGCTTATGCATATCCTCGGGATAAACTGATTTGTTTTTTAAATGGTGTTTCATTAATCCCAATAGAATACATATTGATTTGAAGCAAATGTCCTTGTGTTTTCAGTGTAACCGTTTCTGTGCTGTTTTGTGTCAATCGTTACAACGGACAAAACAAAAAAGAGTTATCACCTTTTGAGAGAGGCTCATATATATATATATATACACAAGTTATTATCCATGTGTACTCTCTTTCTTCCTTTTATTGTTCAATAAATTATATAAAAATCTGGCACATTTTTGTTCATATTTTGACTCATGCCAAGCATGAATTTCATCTCTTTGGCTTCAAAAAAAGTACTTGTGTAATGCCAATGATCGACCCCCTAATTTCTGCTTTATTTTAAATCGACTTTTACGCGAGGATATATGGTAATTATAAATTTACTGTTGAAAAGATAACAAAATAATATTCTTTCAAAAGGAAGAATTGTCTTTGAAAAGAAAGATGAGTAAGCCAAAGATATTACATCTATCTGTTTGTTGCTGTTTGTTTGTTGTAGTTTTACATCTTGGCAACATCTAAGGTCATATCAGGACGGGTACCGACTTTGTGACAGTGCACACTCATGGCGACTTTATAGTGCTGCCCTGCTGGAAGACCAGGCCGTCAGCACCATGACCTGATATCCCACTCAGTCAAATTATCCCGACACTGAGCCAACCAGTCCTTGCCGTATCCTAATAATGGCGAGCGCCTGGCTAGGAAGCGACAAGTATAAATTTTTAAGTTATTGGCTTGACTCGACCAGGGTCTACGATCTACCAAAACGGGACACGGACACTCAACTCATTCGGCCATCCCGTCTGGTCTATATGACATCTATCTTGCCATGAACAGAAGGTAGTCCTTGATGTAAGCGGGCACTGGGAGCTGAGCAATATGGCGCGGTTTTGGCGTCGACAGCAGACGACGAATGCAAAGCCGGCTCTGGTGTTTCAAGGTCACCGGAAGTGCGCATGCCTCAAGGACAACTGCTCGGATGAGAGGCGGCATAGTTCCTTCTATCCGCACTTGTTCCCGATGGCGAAGGCCGCTCGTCTCAATCAGCATGTTGAGCAGGTCGTCGTGATGTGTCAGTTTCCTCAGCTGCGAAATGACGCCACACTTGTCCTTGATTTTATACCGCCCGGTCGCCTTGGTGAGGTTCATCTCCGCCCCGTATTTGATGAGCGTGCGTGGGATTGTTATGTCGTAGTCATCATTGCAGGCGAGATATTCAACGACGGCGGTGAGGCATGGTGAAATGTAAGAAAACTCACTGGGTGCATATAAAGGGTCCGCCCCCGCTTCTAATAGCATCTCGATCATGGCCGCCTGGTTGTGCAGATCGATTGTACAGCAGGCCAGCTGCAACATACTGCACATCTTCTCGTTGATTTCATTCGCGTTTGCTCCGTACTGCAACAACAGGCGGCAAATGTCGACTTTGTCCTGCGTGATTGCAAACTCTAACGGCGGGTATTTGAACTGCGGCGGCTGGCGAGTATCGGCCCCGGCGTCTAAGAGTATTTGCGTGATTTCGACGCTGCCCGTCATAACCGCGTAATGCAGAGCCCGCTTCTGATCGGTCCTCGGATGACAGACTCGATCCACGTCAGCACCGTAATTAATCAAAATGCGCATCGCCTTTGTCTCCTTTTGTTTACACGCTTTCATCAGTTGCGTGATTCCACTGCGGCTGTAGGAATTTGGATCGGCGCCGTGTTGGAGCAACACCTCTAAACACTCAGTGTGCTCTAAAGGAACGCTGTTTATCTCGTGTCCTACGAAATACACCTGGTTCGGATCCGCTCCGTTTTTCAGCAGTAACTCTGCCATGTCTGGATAGTTGTTTTCGATCGCTAAATTCAGCGGGTGAACAGTGAGAATGGCGAGAACTTTGCTGTCATCGCCCAGTGTGCGATTCGGCTGGTCGCAGAAGTTGACGACTGCGCCGTGATCCAGAAGCACTTGTGCGCATGTCAGGAAGCCGTGCTTGGCGGCCATGTGCAGCGCCGTGTGGCCGATGTCGTCGCCTTTGTTCACTTCAGCGCCGTAGCGAATGAGTAACATGAGCACGTCGGCCCGGTTGTGATACGCTCCGTAGTGTAGTGGTCGCAGTCCTTGCTTTAAGGTGCCGTTTGGATTTGCGCCGCCGACAAGACAGGTCTGGACGTCCTTCAAAGGCCTGCTCTGGACCGTCGTGTCTATGAGCATGCGCAGAAGTTCCTCCTGCGGGAACTTGCGCGGATCGACCATCTTGGTTTCTTGGGGAGATTGTCGGGTCACTGAGTTGGTGCTTCAATTAGAAGGGGGTCCAGGTTTTTTTGTGGGCTTTCTTTTTTTTGTATATATCTGGAAATATGAAGCACGGGGGAGAATAATAGAATTGTGTTAATCTTAACTTTATTATAAATCTTAACTTTATTATCAATCTTAATTTTATTATAAATCTTTATTTTATTATAAATCTTAATTTTATTATAAATCTTAATTTTATTATAAATCTTTATTTTAATATAAATCTTAATTTTAATATAAATCTTAATTTTAATATAAATCTTAATTTTAATATAAATCTTAATTTTAATATAAATCTTAATTTTAATATAAATCTTAATTTTAATATAAATCTTGATTTTATATGAATCTTAATTATATTATTATGAATCTTAATTTTAATATGAATCTTAATTTTAATATAGATTTTAATATAAATTGTATTTTTAATTTTAATATAAATCTAAATTTTAACATAAATCTTAATTTTACAATAAATCTCAATTTTACAATCAATCTTCATTTTTATTAAAAATCTTAATATTATAATGAATATTAATTTTTTTTTAAATCTTAATTTAATCTTAAAGTCACCCAGCATAGTCCACAGAGACGACACACAAACTTGGAATGTAAGATATGAATGACATCATGGGTGGAATTCCCTCATTGCATCACCTAATAATAATATGGTTCTCCTCATGACCAAACTTAGTATGGCTATCCTCATGACCAAACTTAGTATGGTTCTCCTCATGACCAAACTTAGTATGGTTCTCCTCATGACCAAACTTAGTATGGTTCTCCTCATGACCAAACTTAGTATGGTTCTCCTCATGACCAAACTTAGCATGGTTCTCCTCATGACCAAACTTAGTATGGTTCTCCTCATGACCAAACTTAGTATGGTTCTCATGACCAAGCTTAGTATGGTTCTCCTCATGACCAAACTTAGTATGGTTCTCCTCATGAGCAAACTTAGTATGCTTCCCCACAGACTGAGGAACCCCATTAAGTTACACTTTGCACACTAGCCATTGTTGCACTCTCCCACCACATATTCAGTTACACAAAATGAAAAGCTGTGCTTGGAAAGCATTTGTCAGAGTACAGCTCCAGTCTGAGCAGCTTATGTATACTGAGTCCGTTTAATGGTATTATGATCTTATTTTGTATCTACCGATGGTTTTCTGTTGTTCGGTATTCAGACTTGATGGTTTCATAATTCGATATTAATTGATCTATTCTAATATCCAAATGTAAAATTGTCCGATATTCGACAGGGCGGGGGGTGGGGTGCTATTATGTGAGGTGTTATTCGTATACCTAGCCAAGTGAGCTGGTATGTATATGTATGTATATTGTTGGGCCATAACTTATAGCTCAGTTCCATGTGGATGACATAATGAGTGCTGGCAGGTTGAGTGCAGTGGCACTCAGGACCTGGCCCTTCTGCCTGAGTAGGGGTCAACACAATCCAGTAGGGGTCAACACAATCAGACTGTGAGGAGCAGCCAGAGCAATGTTGGTGGTGGCCAGGCAGCCACTGGTGGTGGTTAGACTACCAGTTGCCATGGAGACTGGAAATGCTGTTCTCCTATTGGATGACCGGCGTGGTGTGACACCCTTCCAGGGAACCTATGTACTATAAAAATAAAGATAGAAGGCTTGCCTTCCCTTACTCTCTTCACTCTTACTTTCTCTTTCTTCTTGTTTGTATTATATTTCCCTACAGCATACTTGCACAGACATAGATCCGGGTCCCAACTCTACACAAAGGATGGTTGAACTTATCAATAATATGATGCAATTTCCCTAAGATTCCAATGAATATATCCGAATAATTAATAAATAGCAATTAATATGGAAAAGTTTGTTTATTTGTTGTTATTTGATAGTGATCATATCATATAAATGGTCTTTGATATAATTTCATCAGAAAGCATCACAAAAGTGATGCATTTGTACCGCAATTGCGTTGTTCGGATTGTTATTTGTATATATAATGACAAAATTAATATTTATGAAAATTCAATTAAAAACAACAATACAAAACAAGCATTTCCATGAAAGAAGAAGAAGATGGAGAAGCAAAACATGGGAATTATTCGGTACTTGAGAAGACTGTTTGCCGTGTTATTTGATCCATTGACAATAATAAGAATAATAACAAGATCATTCCCTACAGCATAGTTTGATCCAGTTAGTGGCAATGTACATGTTGCACACTTGGAGTAAAACGAACATCTGCCAACTCCCTCCACACTGTCTTGTTATACTCACACTCACAGCCAACTTATTTTTACCTTTACTCCAACAAGCGCCTCCAGCCACCGACCCCCACTCTTCATAGGCGCGGCCCTTGTAACTCCAGTCCAAAACAACTGTACAGTTCACCACTCTCTGGCTTTGGTGGGAGATTTCCCTAATTGAGGCCACCACCACAACTCTTCATTTCCTTCACCCAGTTTAAAAAGCGTGCGCGTATTATTACTATTATGTATTAATTGATTTTCAACCAGGCGAAAGGGAAGGTCGCTCAATTCTGGGGGACCACAACAGAAACGCGACTTTATTGCAATCAGATGTTTACATATATTTCCTCCCAAAATAATACGTTCAATACAATTATAAGAATATGTTGTAAACGCAAAAGACTTAATAGCGACTTTAAAGATCAGTTTGTCTCAAGTTGAAGGTGGTCTCTACACATGGACATTTTAAAGTTGTGTCGTGGGGGTGATGAAAATGGGAAATATTGTGCCTAGAGCGGGACTCGAACGCACATCTCTTTGCATTCCGGGCCAGTGTGCTAACCATTACACCACCTAGGCTCCCTGATATCAACACACTACCCACGCCTACCTGTCTATGCGGCTCCTTGCCCAAGAGGTCAGTGCAGACCACTACAGTTGCATAGTCCGATGGTTTTGAGTTTCTCTCATTTTCTGAGATAAACATATTAGGTTGTTCATTATAATCTACCTTACTTTAGTTTGAAGTAACTTTTATTTTAAATCGCTAACTTTTGAGATATTTTTAATGGAAACATGATAAAGTAATTTTGGCAAGCTTGCCAAAACTCTATCAGTATCACCATAGGCTTCTGCAGTAACAGGTTTTATTAATTGACTCAGACCTTATATGTGATGACAAATGCTTAATAAGTGCACCAGCATCTAAGTTAGATATGTAGAATCAAATCTAGATAATTGTTTTGGTTTTGAAAATGTTATGTTTTCAGCACACTATACAGCTTTAATGCACATGGAATTGTGGCTTTTATAAATTAATTTAATTTAAACCTTCCAAAATGGAAGAAAGTATAGAATTATAGTTAATGGGAGTTCAATTTGTTAAGCATTAGTTTATTTTTAAACGTACACTAAATGTGCTTCTGATTTCACTCTATTTATGCATACCCTTATCAAAACCATGTATGTAGGCCTATGTGGTCGTCCAAACCATGTCCATGATGTTTTATGTCCTCATTACTATGGTGCGTTGTTGTGTTCCCATTATGGAAAATTAAATACTGATTAGTTAATTTTTCAAAACATTATACGGACCGGTTCTTACATTCCTACGTTGATATCAAAGTGCCCCCGCACCCCACCCCCACCCCAGATACAAACACACACGTACACACACATACACACACACACACAGACACACACAAGCGGCCAGGAAGATCTCCCGAAATGACGTCAGACTCACAAGTTGGCGTGCATACTTCACCCCAGAGTATTACTTCCGTACATAAAACATAGGGTAATTAATACAAGTATTATTCTCACTTCTGTCTAGGCTCGAATTCATACTTAGTTGCAACAACTACAAATACATGATTTTCGCCGTTCCGTTAGGTCCTGATTTATGCATAGACGATAATAAGAGTATATTCACTCACCTCGAGAGGGTGTAGGTGACCAGGGGAGGCCCCGGAAGTGAGCAGTATGCCGTGTTGCACCCAGCAAGTAGGGTGAGTTTCCCGCTGTGGTGACGTCACTGAGTGCATGGCGTTGACTGCTGAGATGGCAGTCTGGTTCCCCAGCCTTCCGTTCAAATAGCACTGCACGGGAGATTTCAAACTCAGTTGACGCGCTGTACGACTAAGTTAGTCAGGTAACTTAGCCTCGATGGCGCCATCTATTGGATAGCCGTAGTACTTTGTGCTTACATTTTACACGTGCGTTTTCTGTTAGGTGGTGAGCCTTTTTTCTTTAGATTGCAAGCATGTGGAATTGGCTGGTAAACCTCGTTTTGAGTTAAGCTAGTTTAGTATGTAGAACCCAAATTGTCTAGATGGCAACCTAGATGACATCGTCCATCAAGGGAAACCAGGACTATCATCTCAAATGCTAACCAGAGAGTAGGAATAATTAAAAGAACTTTCCATTGCCTCAACAAGAACAATTTTCTCATTCTATTTAAGTCTCTTGTTAGGCCAATTTTGGAATACTGTCCACAAATTTGGAGCCCAATTTTTCGGAAAGATATTCTGGAGATCGAAACAGTTCAGAGACATGCAATGAAATTAGTTGCAGTTATAAAGGACCTACCGTATGAACAAAGGCTTGGGGAATTGAAACTTCCTACCCTTTCCTACAGAAGGAAAAGAAGTGACATAATTGAAGTATTTAAAATTATAAAGGGTTTTGATAAAATAGATATGAACTAATTTTTCACCTTGAATAAAAGAGAAGGCAGTCGGGGCCATACTCTCAAACTAGTAAAACCCAGAGCCATTTCAAAGTTAAGGCAACATAGTTTCTCAAACAGGATCATAAATATATGGAACAGTCTCCCACAAAATGTTATTGATGCGGAGTCAATTAATTCATTCAATAATAGATTAGAAAAAGCATGGGCTGATGATCTAGGGAAATTTGACCCCTTATTCACCACATGCTACTAATTACTCCTTGTGTTGCTTATTTACTTACACTCAAGCAAAAATGAGAGACAAATAAGTGTTAACACTTCCTGTCTGCCATTTGCTCTATCGCTATATCACATCCTCTATGAGCGCGAGTCCCGGCCACCTAGTGTCGACTTATTGAACTAAAACGCTTGCCTGCACGGAGTTGGGTTCCATTAAAACGACCACTATGGCAACATCTCTTGAAAAGCCAGGAAACTTTGAAGAGACTATAGTGGCGGCCTCTGGTGAAAGACGAGGGAACTTTGAAACGACAGTAGTCGCGACATCTGTTGAAAAGTGAGGGAACTTTGAAACGACCGTTGTGGCGACATCTGTTGAATGGCGAGGGAGCTTTGAAACGACTGTTGTGGCGCCATCTATTGAAAATCGAGGGAACTTTGAAACGACCCTTGTGGCGACATCTATAGAAAATCGAAGGATCTTTGAAACGACCCCTGTGGCGACATCTCTTGAAAAGCGAGGGGAAAATACCATAGTGGCGACATCTGTTGAAAGGCCATGGAACCAGGCTAGGCTGCTCCAAACTGGAACCGGAACTACTCGGTGCCATCTTTGTTTACAATTGATGCAGGCAGGTGTGTGTACATTGATACAGGCAGGTGTTCGCATCGATACTGTTACTGTGTGTGTGAGGTGATGTTATGTTGATGTGTTCTCACCCACTAGAAATGCAACACAGATATGTAAAAGTGACCGATTGTAGAGTTGATCTGTTACTATAGTTATCCTTAGTAATGATAACTATAGACTAATAGAGGGAGTGCACGTGACGTAATTACTTAGCAGTCAGCGGGATGCCATCTTGGATTACGAGCACCCTCCCTAGCCATGCATGCATATGAATGCATGCAGATGCAGTAAAACAGAGTTTTCTTCTGTTATGGGAGGTTCTGGGCAGTTTACATCCAGTGTGTTTACTTACAGCACTTTAGAAACAACTTCTGAGGGCAAACTGCTCAAAACAGTGACAAATAAACCAACAAATCAGTAAATAACCACAGTGTAGGCAGTTGCAAGCCTTCTGTATGTAATCCAATATGGCCACCGAAAGTTGTCTTGTGACATCATTACACCCCCTCTATACTAGGTATGTGACAAAAAAAATTCAAGGTTAACAATTCCAACATAATATATATCATTGGACATTGAAAGTCCTTTCTAATGATACCTGTGACAAATATCCTGTGACAATTATCAAGGAAGTTGTGACTCTTTATAAAGTGTTTTTTATGGGTAATTCTGGTCCATTGTACTATTTCATTGTTTCAATGGAAAACCAGTTGAATCTGTGACCCATCTCATGGATTTCCCACAATTTAGTGCCACAACTTTCTCAATTTAACCGATTTTCAAAAGCTTTGGGTCATTGGAAAGCTTAAGGAAAGGACAATACAAATAATCTATTTCCACACTATGTTATTAATGATTGCATTACATAATACAGACTAAGTAAGGGGAGGTATGGTCCTGATCCATCACAAGAGTGGAGAAAAATCTCCCGAAAGTACTCCCCATTCAATCAACTGAAATCCTTTTCACACCATATTCTGTCCCTGTGCTTACTAGGGCAGGAATGCCAGCACCTGACAGTTGTAATTTATAGGATTTACACACAGTAATATATCACAAAGTTCTCTAAGATAATATTACATCACCACACATCAGTTCAGTTGCCAATGCACATTGTATGAGTCACGGGTGGCGTGTCAATCCAGAATCTCTGTCACCACTTTACCACATCTACCAATTTCTCTGCCCTCAAAATCAAAGTTCCGGTGCTCCAATTGACATAAAATTACATCCTAATATTGATTGATTGATTGGTGGTTGCTTTCCGCCGTGTCGGTAGCATAGGCCATATTTACGGCATAGGCCATATGGAGAAGTGTATAAAGAAACAAAATAAACTAGTTTACAAAATATCACTGACAATTATTAGTTAAAAAATGCACAAGACAACACAATCAACAAAAGCACATGGCCTGCATCATGTAAATGTAAACAACAGCACATGACAAACCAATCAGAATGCTGCATTCTGATCATGTGAACCAGCTGACAGATGAAGTAGATCACTTTTCACTTCAGAAAACTTCAAATATCTAGAAAATCACACCAGATACAATAATATCGCCTGACACACAAAGGGACAACATGTTGATCAATCTGATGATGCTAGTTTTATATGGGGGCCATTTGTCATTTATCAGGGCTGAGCACTGAAATGTTTGTCCCATAGACATATCATTGGTGATGCAACACCCTGCTTGGTCAAGTTTTTCCTATGGGACGATGCGTGAGGATGTTTCACACGGATTTGCAAGTCTCTAACACTGCTACTAGTCTAATAACTAGTGTTGTGAAAATTGTTACACCCTTTAGTTCAGATTTAGTGTTGATGAATATTTATCAACATTGAATGTGTCTACTTCAGCCTGCAGTGCACTAACAGTAACGCCCCAGTCACACCTCACCGGATTGGGGGAAATGGACAGAAACCGAACAAAGTCCGTTTTGTGTCCGTACAAGTTTTGAATATGCACAAAACTAAGAACGGATGCCGCCGGACTGACATCTACGGTTCTTGTCCGTTTGGAGTTTGTTTCGTCCATTTCATGTCCGTTCGTCCGGCAGCCTTCGCAACACTTTGACACATTTTAATACATTTTGATACTTGTCACCACAGGACTAGACAATTCTGTCCGTTGCTCAATCCGGTGATGTGTGACTGGGCCTTCACATTCAATGCTATAGTATATATAAGAGTGACTTTCACCGACAGTGGTAGTGCTGTCGAATCGTGAGAACTAACAAAGCCCCCGTAAGAGTGTAGCATAGGCCGTAATCGATTAACACGACCCGAGCGACTCGGGTCACCTGGGTCGTCAGAATTTCAAATCGAACACTGCGAGTAGAGTCGACAAATACACGTGCCGTGTGCAAAACGATCCGACCCAAGTAACCCACCTCCTAGCTGGGGTTGGCTACGAGCGATGACGTCACATTTGCGCTGGTACCATCCTGCAAGATAACAGCTACCAGTACCAGTCATACATGGTTTTTTTTCAAGAATAACTTAGATTAATGAAATGGAAATATAGATAAACTAGGCCATCCTAAAATACTTTAAATCCTATTTTGCTGTAGTTTTATCGATTATTAAAAAAAAAAAAAAAATGTGTCCACCCGAGCACGGAGAAGCGTATTCGATTATTCGACCCGAGTCTGTAGGATGTGCGCATGCGCCAAAAAGTGGCTCAGGTGACCAGAGTCGATTAATCGATTACGCCCATAGTGTAGTATGATTACAATTGTTTACATTGCAATCTGTATACTGTAAAGTGTATTGCGTGTGTGGGGAGGGGGGGTGCTTACTTATTGGTCCCTGGTAATGTATTATAATTATGACACAGAACCTCAGTTACCTTAACTTACAGATTAACTTACAGTTAAATTAAGGCTGTACGAGTGTCTGGTAATCCATACCCATTTGCTTAAAGTTGCGTAGTCCGATGGTTTTGAGTTTCTGTCATTTTTCTGAGATAAATATATTAAATTCATCGTTATAACGCGCCTTACTTTAGTTTAAAGTAACTTTTATTTTAAATGGCTAACTTTTGAGATATTTGAAGTATAAACATGTCAAATTAGTTTTGGAAAGCACGCCAAAACTCTGACACCATAGGCTTCAGCAATAACAGGTTTTTATTAAATTGCCTCAGTATCCCTTTTTATGTGGCAACAAAGGCTTGATAACTATATCAGTATCTAAGTTAGATATCTAGGATCAAATCTAGATAATTGCTTTTGGACTATGCAGTTTTAATCGGGGTGTATTCAATGACTAGGTCATAGCACGTACCGTTTGGGTTTTTAATAGTAATTGTCAGTTTATTATCCCCAGATGCTTAATCTACATATAGCTATGGTCAAATATACTGTATATATGGTTTGCAATCTAATTAAGATAAGTCAACGCACTTCAGATATCTAAAAGGTTAGCCATAAAAAATCAGTTACCTCCAACTAAAGTAAAGTAGATTATATTATAACAGCCAACCTAATATATTTATTCATCCCAGAAAATGGCAGAAACTCAAAACCATCGGGCTATGCAACTTTAATGAATTGTTAAAGCATTGCTAGTAAGTTGTACTTCAATTCCAACGAAACTAATCCAGTTGGTTTTCTTCTCACAGACGTCATTGGCAGAGCATGTTGACGTTACAGAACGCGGCCCTGGTGGCCGTGACGGCCATTGTAACCATGGTTGCACCAAGTCTGTTCACGTTACAGAAGACCACGCCACCTGCTGCTGGGTCATGCAATGAGGACTTCAAAGATGTAGAGACCATATTCAGGTATCAACTAGTCTTTGAAAAGATATGATGAAAATAACCAAATTGATCAGTGCTTGAATTTTTATTTCTTAAAATGGCGTTCCAAAATAACATTGTCTCCGAAAGCACTTTTCTGCTGGTTGGCCTAAAAGTTCATAATAAATTAATTTCGATTTTAATGTTTTTATCTTCAAATTATTTCAATTTGCTGACTACTCCCCAACACACCTTCACCTAACTAGTCCCCACAACATGTATATGTATACTTAAAGTTGCATAGTCCGATGGTTTTGAGTTTCAGAAATTTTCTGAGATAAATACATTAGGTTGATCATTATAATGTACCTTACTTTAGCTTGAAGTAACTTTCATTTTAAGTGGCTAACCTTTGAGATATTTGAAGTGCAACCATGCAAAATTAATTTTGGCAAGCTTGCCAAAACTTTGACACCATAGCATTCTGCAGCAACATGATCTATTCAATCGCCTCACTATTCCCTTCTGTGTGGTGACAAATGCTTAATAAGTGCATCAGTATCTAAGCTAAATATGTAGAATCAAATTTACATCATTGTTTTGGTTTTGAAAATTTTATGATTTCATTGGACTATGCAGCTTTAATGTAAGTTGTTGCAAACTCTAAGACAATAAATATATATGTCCGATTATAAACTAGGGTAGGCCACTCAGCACTATAACTGAGTTATGCATATACACTCACTACTGCATATGATGTGCCTGTGGGTTGTCTGGGACGCCTGCTCTCCTGTATGAGTTACCATACCTACTGTAGTAGTCTGCACTGACGACACACGGCATGTACACAATCCTGGTCACAGCACCAATGTCATGAGGGTTTTTAAGGTGTTTTGCAAATGGCAAACATTTTGCCTAGAGTGGGACTTGAATCCACGCTTGCAGGTCTCGCACCTTAAAGCTGCATAGTCCGATGAAATATCAAATTTTCAAAACCAAATCAATTATCTAGATTTGATTTTACATATCTAACTTAGATACTGATGCAGTTATGAAGCATTTGTTTCTGCGTAGAAGGCAATACTGAGTCAATTTAACAGAACCTGTTACTGCAGAAGTCTATGGTGTCAGAGTTTTGGCAAGCTTGCCAAAACTAATTTTCCATGTTTGCACTCAAACTATCTCAAAAGTTTACCATTTAGAATAAAAGTAACTTTGAACTCATGTAAAGTAGATACTAGTGAAAGATGTAATATATTTATCCCAGAAAAAATACAGAAATTCAAAACCATCGGACTATGCAACTTTAAGCACTAGACTATCTAGGCTAGACTATCTAGACGCGACTATTTAGGCTTTCTGATGCAATCAACCTATGCTAAATGTGCATGTGGCATTTCACCTGGGTAGGTGAGTGAGTGCAGCACACTTGATATATTGCTTGCGTTATTCCTGAGTAGACGCAAGAACCAGCAAAGTCGACCATTCACCTGATCAACTTCATGTAATCCTTGTTCTGCATAGTCCGATGAAAACATAACATTTTCAAAACCAAAACAATTATCTAGATTTGATTCTATATATCTAACTTAGGTGCTGGTGCACTCATTAAACATTTGTCGTCACATATAAGGGGATACTGAGTCAATTAATAAAACCTATTACTGCAGAAGCCTATGTTGGTAGAGTTTTGGCAACTTGCCAAAATTTATTTAGCATGTTTCCATTTCAAATATCTCAAAAGTTAGCGATTTAAGATAAAAGTTACTTCAAACTAAAGTAAGGTAGATTATAAGGAACAACCTAATATGTTTACCTCAGAAAATGATAGAAACTCAAAACCATCGGACTATGCAACTTTAAGATCTTGAAAATGTTGATATTTGGTCAAAGTCGCCTCTCGCACAAACTATTCCCGTCACAGGCAGAACCTAGAGACTGGACGTGACCTTGGAGGTGCTTTCGCCGTCTACCACAAGGGGGCGGTAGTGTGCGACCTGTGGGGCGGGTGGGCCGACTTGGGCGCGGAGCGGGCCTGGGACAAAGACACCATCACCATCCTCTTCTCTGCCACCAAGGGACTGGCAGCTCTCTGCATAGCGCTACTCAGGGACAGGTGAGTGCGCGATGGTTTTGTTGGGGTTTTACGTCCTAGCAACATCTAAGGTCATATCAGCATGGACAGTAAGCAGTCTTGCGACTGGCTGACTGGTTGGGCGTGGGTTCGAATCCCCGCCGAGTCAAACCTATGACTTATCTACTTGTCGCTACCTAGCCTGGCCCTTGGCATAAGTAGGATAGGGCAAGGACTGGTTTGCTCGGTAACAGGATTTTTTTTTTTTTTTTTTTTTTTGGTCCATTAGTTGTTTAAGCATGGGAAATTTCAGTCATAGACGACTGGTCTTCCTCATTCCACTGCTGGTCGATAGAAAGCCCGAGCCTACACTTTTACCGACCCAAGGGATTTTTAACCTCCCACACCACATAGACATGGTATGAGAGCAACCGGCCTTTGATGACGCTGTAAGTTATACACAGCGGTGGAAATCCAAATTGGCAGAGCTGGGGGCATGGGGAATCGAACCGCCAACCCTCAGATTAGGAGTCTGACCTAGAAAAAAGTCAGACACTCTAACCACTCCGCCACAGAGAACGTGATAATGTGACTGAGTGGGATATCAGGTCATGGTTCTCTGGTGGCACAGTCTACCGGTGCGACAACATTATGAAGTTGCCACGAACGTGCACTGTCACAAGTTGGTACCCGTCTTGATATGACCTTAGGTGTTGCTAGGATGTAAAGCCCCAACCAACAACATACTGCAGCCCCATTGGTATACTGTGCCACCAGTACCATAAACCCATAGCACATTTATCCTGACACTGAGCCGACCGGTCCTTGTCCTATCCTAGTAATGCCAAGCACCAGGCAAAGTATCAACAAGTATACATGCCGTAAGCCTTTGGTTTGACTTAGCCGAGAGTGGCAGACAAATTTAACTCTGTTTGGTGAGTTAAGTTTTCTTGTCATTCAAAACAAATTTAGCCACTTCAAAATTGCATCACAGATCAGTTTTGCTGTCATTTGATACAAATGTGACCATTTTAGATTTTGATATAAATTTCAAAGGATGTAAATGTGATTAAGAAAACTGACAGGATAAATACCACTAATGTTTCACTGTGAATATGGCCCTTGCTGCCGACATGGCGGTAACCCATCAAAAATCAATCAATCAATCAATTAGCCGAGACTCAACCCCATGACCTCCCACTTGGGAGGCACAGTAAGTAGTCGGCCATCTTGTTCAGGGATTGTTTTTTTCCCCGGATAAAACCTGTTTCTTCCAGGACAGTGGAAAACCCCCGGATTAAAACAGTTTTCTTCCCAGTTTAATCCGGGGTTTTTTCCCACCCTGTTTTTGCCATTTTCTTTCCGATTTCACCCCCCCCCCCCCACCCCCTCGATCGGTGGAGGTGGTCGGTTAGAGGAGGCTTTACTGTATATATTCTTTTCCTGCTATTGTCATGGGGGGGTGATGAAAATGGGAAATATTGCGCCTAGAGCGGGACTCGACCCCACATCTCTTTGCATTCCAGGCCAGTGTGCTAATCATTACACCACCTAGGCTCCCTGATATCAACACACTACCCATGCCTACCTGTCTATGTCGTTACTTGCCTGAGAGGTCAGTGCAGACCACCACACTCGTCCCCCTGGAATTGTAAGTCTTTTAATGCTTACAATTACATACATACAGGCAATGCACTAACACATACATACACGGTAGGTTCAATAACCATACAGCGCATAGCGTGTATAGGCCCATGGTCACGGCAACCAGTGTCATGGGGGTGATGAAAATGGGAAATATTGCGCCTAGAGCGGGACTCGAACCGACATCTCTTTGCATTCCAGGCCAGTGTGCTAACCATTACACCACCTAGGCTCCCTGATATCAACACACTACCCATGCCTACCTGTCTAAGTGGTTATTTGCCTGAGAGGTCAGTGCAGACTACTACACTATCAATATTTTTTCCCAGTTTTTTTCCGCGTTGAGTGGAAAAAACCTGTTTATTCCGGGGCGTTTTTTCCCACGAGGTAGAAAAAAACCATCAAGCCCGTTGTATAGTGCTAACTCACCTCCATCAGTAGCGAGCTATCAGCAGCTTTTTCATGTCTTATCTTGCCTTATTTCATTTATATCGACCAGGGAACAACATTGTTTCCTCGCTCTAAAACCAGAAGTATTGTTTCTTTAGGAATGGTAAATTATATCCACTGCTGAGTGAAGAACTGAGGTGTGGAGATTATGTCAGGGAATGGACAGGCCTGCAGTTCGGCAAGTTCCAGAGGGCAGCGGAGAACAGGGGAAACTGGAGAAAACTGGTTGCAAAGTCATCTGTGGTGCCCCAACGACCGTCATGGTTAAGGGATTGATTGATGATGATGACGATGATGATGACTATGGTGGTGATGATGATGAACTGAACATTGGCGGCCAGAAAATTGAACTTGCTCTTTTTATTTTGCAATCTTAATATAACTCCATAATCTAGCCTAAATAATTAATAGTTGGTCTATTAATTATATATAATGTAGTTTAACCCACGATTATTTTCCAATTAATACCCTGTCCCTTTTAGTTTGTAATAATATTAAATTCGGGCGTTAGTTTTTGTTATTGTTTTTTGTGGGTTTTTTTCAAACAAAAATACCTTATTTCTTGACAGGGGACTGGTTGACTACGATTCCCTGATATCCGACTTCTGGCCAGACTTCGGGCAAAAAGGAAAAGAGAACATTACTATTCGAATGTTGCTGAGTCATCAGGTATTGTTGTCATTTCTTTCGCATTTTGGATATCATGTGAACATAATTAATCGATTTTCCTTCATTACCGCATTTATAGTTTAATATGCAACATGGTTTGGTCGAATATATTATGTGATCCATAATGAATTACGTGAGTAAAAATAAATGATATTCCACCTCTCAGTTAATCCGAATCTCCCACCACTCTGATACTGCATACATACACTGCATACATACACTGCATACATACACTGCATACATACATACATACATACATACATACATACATACATACATACATACGTACGTACATACATACGTACGTACGTACATACATACGTACATACATACATACATACATACATACATACATACATACATACATACATACATAGTTAATATAAATTAGTAACCTATAACTATGTTGTCAGAGTTTTGACGTGCACACCTCAATTAATTTGGCATGTTTTCATTTCAAATGTCTCCAAAGTTTTAGTTATTTAAAATCAAAGCTACTTCACACTAAAAGTAATATAGATTGGAACAATTGACCTAATTTACTCTCAGAAATAGCAGAAATCCAAAACCATCGGACTATGCCGTTATAAGCCATACAACCCTCACCTCAGCCCTGGATGCAAATAGAACACATCTATTCTTGACCGGACGCGATGGTCGAATCGGTGATGCGCAGGCGTCCTGTGTGGGAAATTGGGAGTTTAATGCCCGGTCGAGTCAAACCAATGACTTACAAAATTGATACTTGTCACTTCCTAGCCAGGCGCTCTGCATTATTAGGATAGGGCAAGACTGGTTAGCTCACTGTCAGGATAATGTCACTGAGTGGGATATCAGGTCATGGTACTGGCAGATGGGTCTCCCAGTGGGGCAGCACTATAAAGTTGCCATGAGTGTGCCCAGTCACAAGTCGGTGCCCGTCCTGATATGACCTTAGATGTTGCCAGGACGTATCAAACTCCAACAACCAACCAATCTATTCCTGAATAAATATATACTCAATACTTAAACAAATCTTTTGCGCACACACACAAACAAAATAATCAAATTCTTCTTCAGGCAGGACTAGCCGCCATCACTACGGGCGAGCTGACCTACGCCATGATTCGCGATGACCCGGAAGCAGTTGGTGTGCTGCTCGCTGCGCAGGAGCCGAACTGGCCCCCTGGTGAGCGATTCGGGTACCACGCGCTGTCGTTTGGCCTCTATGTGGACCAGCTTGTTCGGCGGATCGACCCCCACCACCGCAGTCTCGACCAGTTCTTCAGGGAGGAGGTGGCAGTAGCGTACGGTGAGTCGGCTGTGTGTAGTGTTTACCATGTGTTCTATCCAAGCCAGAACTAGGCAGGCAGTTTTCTCTGGTTTTCACGATTTCCACGTCGGTTGTTTATCATCACTATTATCATTACTATTATCATAATTCACAATGAGACAGGTGTGGTATAATTTGCATTTATTCAGAACATGAGGAATCACAGGCTCAAGAACAGGGAGAACAGGAAACTTCGGCAATCTCAACCCTACCGAGCCGACCGCAGTGAACTACTGTCTCTTGTAGTTGAGGGGTGGGCGGCAGCTGAATCAGTCTGGTTGTCGTGGGCGGGTTTGTATCCAAGCGGCGACTGATGGTTGGTCGTGTGCGAGCGGTCAGGGTGGTTTCGTATGATGCGAAATCAATGCGCTAGGTGGCGGCAGGGTCGGCACTGGGGTAGTGGTGGGGTCGCCCCAGGGGCGATCTGAGCGGGGTTAGTCAGTCCGTAAATCGGCAGGTGGCGGTTCGGTCGTTGTGAAGCTTGAGAGTCTACCACCCCATGTCCCGCTGCGAATTACCCATGTTAGGGCTAACATGGACCATTACTATATTATTCTTATTACTACTATTATAATATTTCTATATTATTACTATTTCCCTCCACTATATCTATCAATCCTGCCTTCAAAATCAATTATATATACAATGTCTTGCTACTTCCAATATCTATCAATCCCTCTTTCAGATACAATTATATACATCTTGTTCCCGCCAATATCTGTCAATCCCACCTTTAAATGCAATTATATAGTATACATCTTGTTCCCTCCAATATCTGTCAATCCCGCTTTCTTCTTTTTCTTTTTTTTTTGTAAATGAATTTGATTCATATATATCTTTTGTCAATGCCTTCAAATGTCTTATTTCTACTGACTCACTCTTTTGTCCATTATAGATATTGACCTCTCCATAGGGCTGCCCATGGAGAGTCATTACCGGGTCGCCCGCCTGGAGGCGCTGTCACCTGCGCAGAGTGTGCTGCAAGCGTTGAAGAATATCAATGTCTTTGCACTTGCATGGAATTTTATAGCGAATAGTGACGCAGGCCTGATGCGAGCCTTCACCAACCCAGGAGAAATAGAGGTACAGCCGACTGCCTGCTTGGGTATTTTTCATTCTGGTGATACATCGGTTTGAGGGAGCGGGACTTAGCTCAAACGGTAGCATGTCCACCTGTGAAGCTGTCCATCATCCGATCGATCCTTCTCAGTGGACCCATTTGCAGTTTGGGCTATTTTCTATTCCAACCATTGGTCTACAACTGGTTCATCAAAGGCTGTGGTATCTGATTTCCTGTCTGTGGGAAAGTGCATATAAAAGACCCCTTGCTGCTTATCGGAAAGAGTTGCCTATGTGGCAGTAGCAGGCTTCCTCCAGAGAAATATGTTAGAATAACCATATGTTTGACGTCCAATAGCCGATGATACGATAAAAAAAACATCAATGTGCTGTAGAGGCGTCCTTAAATAAAACAAGCTTTACCTTACTACATAGGTTTACGCATGTTTTGATTTTCTGATGGTTTACATTTATAATTGCATTATCCGATGGTTTTGAGTTTCTGATAATTTTGAGTTATTAGGTTGATTATTATAATCCACTTTAAACTTCAGTTTTCCAACATTTATTCTAAATGGCTGACTTTGGACCTGTCTGAAGTGAAAACATGCTAAATTAATTTTGGCAAGAACATAAAAATGCTGTCGCCATAGACTTCAGCAATAATAGGTTTTATTGAATTGGTTTAGTATCTCCTTCTGGGCTGGAACCGATGTTTAAAAATTGCACCAGAGGCTAAGTTGGATATGCAGGATCTAATCTAGGTCAGTGTTCTGGTTATAAAAATGTGATGCTTTCATCGGACTGCAGTTGTAACTTTAAGCAGTTTATTTGATACATATGTAGTGGTCTACACTGACCTCTCAGGCAAAGAGCCGCATAGGCAGGTAGGCATTGGTAGGGTGGTGACAAGGGACCTAGGTGGTGTTATGGTTAGTAGTAGTACACAAATGAAAGAGATGTAGCTTCGATTTGGCTCCAGGCGCAATATTTCCCAGTTTCATCACATCCACGATACTGTTTGCCGTGACCAGGATCCTGTACAAGCTATGCGTTGTATGGTTGTTGAACCTACCCTGTGTATGTATATATGTAAGTCCATTGCCTGTATGTATGTAATTGTAAGAATTAAATGACCATGCGGCGTTCTCTGTGGCGGAGTGGTTAGAGTGTCTGACTTTTTCTAGGTCAGACTCCTAATCTGAGGGTCGGCGGTTCGATTCCCCATGCCCCCAGCTCTGCCAATTTGGATTTCCACCGCTGTGTATAACTTACAGCGTCATCAAAGGCCTGTTGCTCTGATACCATGTCTATGTGGTGTGGGAGGTTAAAAATCCCTTGGGTCGGTAAAAGTGTAGGCTCGGGATTTCTCTCGACCAGCAGTGGAATGAGGAAGACCAGTCGTCTATGACTGAAATTTCCCGTGCTTAAACAACTAATGGACCAAACAAAATTTAAAAGACTTACAATTCCAGGGGGGACGAGTGTAGTAGTCTGCACTGACCTCTCAGGCAAAGAGCCACATAGACAGGTAGGCATGGATAGGGTGGTGACATCAGGGGGCCTAGGTGGTATAATGGTTAGCACGCTGGCCTGGGATGCAAAGAGATGTGTGTTCGATTCCCGCTCTCGGTGCAATATTTCCCATTTTCATCACATCCACGACATATACATATAATTATATCTATTTCTGGTAAACAGTTTGGCAGTGTCCGCCTTAACTGGCCTGAGTACCAGCGAACGCCACTGGCATCGATGTTTGGCTATGGCTCTGCGCGTGCGCTAGGGAGACTCTACGGAATTCTGGCTGATGGCGGAAAGACAGGTAATTATCTAATGCAAATAACAAGTTGATATCAATCAATTATATTAGCTTTACTGAAAAACTACCGGAAAATATAAAAACCGGAAATTAATGAAAGCTTTCTTTGAAGGCTATTTGTTAAAAAAGAAATATATAAAAATTAGTGATTGAAAAAAGGGCAATTTTTCATGACACAGCACTCAGCACTGTCTTATTAAACCGGGCGCGGCAGTGGCCGAATCGGTAGATCCCGGGCGTCGCGTGCGGGAGATCGGGAGTTCGGTTCCTGGTCGAGTCAATTGATACTTGTCGCTCCCTAGTCTTGTGCTCAGCATTAATAGGATAGGCCAAGGACTGGTTAGCTCAGTGTTAGGATAATGTGACTGAGTGGGATATTGGGTCATGGTGCCAGCAGCCTGATTTCCCAGTGGGCCAGCACTATAAAGTCAGCATAAGTGCACACTATCACAAGTTGGTACCCGTCCTGATATGACCTTAGATGTTGCCAGGACGTAAAACTCCCAACAACGAAACCAACCTGTCTTATTAAAGGGATAGTAAAATGACCAACAAAACTTTACTTTTTCACAATTATCATGATCAAAGACTTTATAATTGAAAGTACCTATTTTCTGGAGTTATTTACAGCATATCTACAGAGCTGCCAACCATTATGATTTCTACGGAATTATTAGGATTTTATGCCTTTCATTACGCCATTACGTCCGTAATCTAAATCCCAATTGGCCCATTAAATATATATATATATATATATATATATATAATATACATGTAATATTAATAATACAAAAATTGTTTACTAAAGATAAAAAGTTGTTAGCATCTGTTGCTGGTGTTCCTTAGGTAAACCGGGGGCGGCGCTGCTATCGCCAGCCACCATCGCCATAGTGGACACCCCGGTCAGTCCGGGGCCGGTCATTGACGCAGTTCTAGGGGCAGAGCGACACTGGGGCCATGGCTTTCAGCACTTTCAGGAACCGGAAGTTAGGGTAGGTTATATTTTTAGGTCTCACAACATTTTATTTCCTTTCCATCTGGCCGTGTTATGAGGTGAGTTTGTATTTTTCTCATGATAAATGTTACCCTTTTGTTAGACTGGCTAGAGTTAATAACACTGTTAACAGTCTAACAGTATGTCAGTCCATAACAGTGTAATTAACAGTAGCATTATGTAACAGTCTCACATTATGTAACTGTATGTAACAGTCTGTCAGTAACAGTGTAACAAACCGTAAGTCTAACTGTATGTAAGTAACAGTGTAACAAACAGTAAGTCTAACAGTGTCTGAGTAACAGTCTAATATTATGTAACAGTATGTCAGTAAAGTAACAGTCAATAATGGTTTAACAGTTTATACCAGTCTAACATGATTATATAAGTTATAACGGTATGTCACAGTCTAAGCGTCAGTAAAGCAATATGTAACAGGTCAACAGGATGTCAGTCAGTAACAGTATATCACAGTCATCAACAGTGAGCTGTGTATATTTCTAAGATGAAGCCGCAATCTGAATGCGTAAGTGGGCCATAAAGCGGCCATAATTCCAAAAGCGGGAGAATATCACTACGAATGATCCACAAAGAGTCCCTGGGTAATACTAACCTGGTCCGCCCTCTTTCCCCAGACGGGCTACACCTCCTTCGGCCACACGGGCTATGGCGGGCAGGTGGGCTTCGCTAACACCGCATACAGGGCTGGCTGGGCCTACATCACCAACCACCCCTCCTTGTATTTGGACCAGCACCGCGACCCTAGGATCATGCTGCTCGAGAAAGCGCTCTTTGAGACACTGCGCAAACTGGGATAAGCTTAGAGACTGCTATAATAATAGAGTAGTGGTGTCAACTGGGTTAATTTTAGACACTGCTGTGGAGTAGTGGTGTCAACTGGGTTGAGTTTAGAGATTGGTGATGTCAACTGGGTTTAGGACTGGATCATTGGTGTCAACTGGTATGGGTTTTTATAAATATAAATATATATATATATATATATATATATATATGTATATATATATATATATATATATATATATATGAGACTGTCTCAAAAGGTGCTAAGTAATATGGGACAAAACTTTGTCTATAGTAACGATCAACACACTATCTTCTTATGCATTTGCTCAGGATAAACTGATTTGTTTTTTACATGGTGTTTCATAATCCCAATATAATACATATTGATTTGAAGCAAATGTCCTTGTGTTTTCAGTGTAACCATTTCTGTGCTGTTTTGTGTCAATCGTTACTATGGACAAAAAAATGAAGAGCTAGCTCCTTTTGCGACAGGCTCATATATATATTCACGGTCTCTGACTATATTCAGAGACTCTGTATATATTTACGTTCTCCGCTATATTCCGAACTTGTGCGCAGTCCCGTTTCAATATAGTTCTGCCATTTGGTGGAATCCATCTGTACCATTATATGATGACGCTATCTAATGGAAGAGTTAACAACACTCACACTTATGTGACTCAAAATGGATGCCACTCTGTCCGAAGTGACCAAAGTTAGAGTCAAAATCATCAAAATTAATATGAAGTATGTATGGTAGCACAAAAAACCCCATGCAATTAACAACCCAATCATGGTGAAGCATCAGTGGAGTATGATGATGTGCGTTGGCAGTACCGATTAACAGAGGAGTAGTGATCTGAACGACCCTAAAACTTAACCACTGTTTGGTATTATATATAAGCCGTGTTCACACGGGCAATGTAAATCGATTCGTAGAAATCGACTTGCCTAGTTCGGGTTACATTTCGCGTGTGAACGGGCGTGTGAGTCGAATTAGGGCTGAATCGATTTCTGTGATCTGGATACTGTAAACCACTTGTGGAGGTCGATTACGTGAGTCGATTTCTGTGAATCAATTTATTTTGCCCGTGTGGACGCACTGAGGCGGATTAAGGACGTCACACTATATAATATAATTTGGTCTATGAAACCGCTAGCTGTGCACAGATATTTTTTTCATCATTTATTTTTAGGATTTCACTGCCCAGCAGAAGTTTTGACCATTCCAAAACAATACGATTCAGTCCATACATATCTAGGTCGAACCCACACTCTCTCGTGGCGACATCGACGAAGCCAAACTGGCACTGGTTAGTATGGACTTGCTCATGCGCTGATATCGATTTCCGGCCCAAGTACTGCCCGTGTGAACGGGCGGCTAAATCGATTCATAGTATTCGCCTTGGCTGAATCGCTTTAGATTTTGCCCGTGTGAATACGGCTATAGATAGCAAACATTGTTTTCTAGTTTAGTATACAATGTAATGGATTGCTTTTTACAAGCAGGGAAAGTTTCGGAATTTCCAGATTTGTGACACATCTTCTCTTCCAGAGGCGCATCTCCTAATCACAACATTTTTCAGTGGAACTCAAAAATAAAAAATGTCTGACGCAATAAGGGTAAAATGATCTAATTAATTAGCGACTTATTGAGTAGAGATGGTTTCCGATATTTGTGGGACACAGTTGAGGGAGTGGTAGGATCTCATTACTAGTCACTCATTGAGAGATTTTTTCACAATGTGTTCAGGGTTCGTACTGGTCATAAAAAACCTTAAGAGTACTAACTTTTGAAGATGCAAAAATTATGTATTGAAAAGTCCTATAATTATTATTTGGATGGATGACCACCTGGGAATGTGAGGTGCTAGTGACATCCTGATACACGCTTATTTTGGCCAACCGAATAACGCGTGTATGAGTAAAATATGAATGGCAACAGATGGAGTGTAAGCGAATGCATATGTGTTGTCAATTCTTACAAACAGAGAGAAGCACAGTGAAATCTCTACCTCTGGGCTGTGTTCAAGTGGGCGCCTCGGAGAAATTCAAAACGTCGCGCAAGTCTGAACGGCATTTAACTGTTGGGTGCCTCGATAATGGCAGTCTCCATTACATGCACTTCTTGCAGCCATTTGCAATTGAAAGAACAGCTGTGATTGGCTGACACACATGGCCATTTTGGAGGTGATTTTGCCTCCTACTTGAAAAGGATGAGGCGCACATTGAACACAAATTGGAAAAAAAAGGACCCCGCAGAGTCGACTGAGAGGCATACCCTAGACGCGGCCCTAGTTTCCTTCAGTCCGTAACCAATCATGATCGGTTGGCGTAACTCAGAGAGCCAATCAGAATCATTAGTTGTGTTAGAACAGGCTCAGTTCAACACAATTTTTGTATTAATTGATAGCGCCCAGTGGAATTCAATCAGATTGTGTATATCGCCATTTATCAAATAATATGGCTTGGGTTGTTCATTTCCAGCCAAAATACTGGCAACATAGTCAGAGTTAGCTGGTTAGGGTTTTTAGTAGCTGGGCTAGCTACCTAACCACCGTGTAAACCGGACGTTCATTGGTCAATAGCTTCAGACACTTAGCCGCTGAATGACATCGGCCTGAATCTATTGGTTCTCGTGATTCCCATATAATATATGCCAGGCTTTCTGAGAGCACCAGCATATAAATATATATGCAGGATTATAACCAAAAATGTATAAACTGGACATTCATTGGTCAATAGCTTCAGACGGTTATCCGCTGGACGAACATCATGGGGCCTGATCCTATTGATTATTGCAATTCCCATATAATGTACGCCAGGCTTTGTGGGAGCACCAGCATATAATTATAAATATATATGAAGGATTATAACCAAAATTTGTATAAACTGGACGTTCATTGGTCAATAGCTTCAGACGGTTAGCCGCTGGACGAACATCAAGGGGCCTGATCCTATTGATTATTGTGATTCCCATATAATGTACGGCAGGCTTTGTGAGAGCACCAGCATATAAATATATATGCAGGATTATAACCAAAAATGTATAAACTGGACGTTCATTGGTCAATAGCTTCAAATGGTTAGCCGCTGGACGAACATCATGGAGCCTGATACTATTGATTATTGTGATTCCTATATAATGTACGGCAGGTTTTTTTAGAGCACCAGCATATAATTATAAATATATATGCAGGATTATAACCAAAAATTGTATAAACTGTACATTCATTGGTCAATAGTTTCAGATGGTTAGCCGCTGGACAAACATCATGGGGCCTGATACCATTGATTATTGTGATTCCCATATAATGTACGGCAGGCTTTGTGAGAGCACCAGCATATAATTATAAATATATATGCAGGATTATAACCAATGTATAAACTGGACGTTCATTAGTCAATAGCTTCAGACGGTTAGCCCCTGGACGAACGTCATGGGGCCTGAACCTATTGGTTCTTGTGATTCCCGTATAATGTACGGCAGGCTTTGTGAGAGCACCAGCATATAATTATAAATATATATGCAGGATTATAACCAAAAAATGTATAAACTGGACTTTCATTAGTCAATAGCTTCAGACGGTTAGCCCCTGGACGAACGTCAAGGGGCCTGAACCTATTGGTTCTTGTGATTCCCGTATAATGTACGCCAGGCTTTGTGAGAGCACCAGCATATGAAATTATGATGCAGGACTATAACCAAGAATGTATAAGCCAACTAGTCTAGGGCAGATTAATGGGTGTTATTTCTGTAGGATCTAATGAGCAGAACTATTTACATCAGGATGGCTGAATGAGTACAGTGCTCACTTCTTATGTCCGAGGTCATGGGTTCGATCTCCAGCCAAGTTAAATCAGAGATTTACAACATTGATATTGTTAAAAGAAAAATTGATACTGTACTTGCATAGTCCGCTGGTTTTGAGTTTCTATCATTTTCTAAAAATAAATATATTAGGTTAATCGGTTTAATCTCCCTTACATTGGATTGAACTGAAGTAACTTTGATTTAAAATAACTAACTTAGCAGATATTTGTAGTGCCAAATTAACTTTCGCCTGCTTGTCAAAACTCTGACTGTATGGTTAAAGCCCGGCATTGGAATAATATCTTAAATTAAGTTAGTTTGATTTAGTGAGAAATGTTGTAATATGTTCTTTAAATGTAAGGAATGTCGGTTGTATTTGTGGTGTCTATTTTGTCTTCAATCAATCAATCAATAGGATACAGCTATAATAGGCCTTGGACCTGTTAGCCACTCTTAATTAATAGAAATGGAGACAGTTCTTCAGATGTGGTGGATTGTAGCAACTGTCACTGGCTCCAAGATATGCATAATGCTTGACCAGTATGCATCCAGTCGGGACTTGAAACAGTTCACCGACTCTGATGCTACGACACTCTCTGGCAAGTCATTCCACAGGTCAACCACAATTTTATTTGTCTATGTGATTAAATTTCCTTCATTATTGGCAGTGTAATGGACCACTCCTACTTTGCTTGAGGAATAACGGAGTAACACTGAGATAACTTTAAACCCAAGGGCACTCCCTCATTTATTCCGCCAGTCAGAATAGGAATGACTTGTCCCTGGCCGGCCAGGTAGTGTACCCCCCTCCCCCTCCCATTGGGGGGGGGGGGGGGGGGGGCTTGGAGCAATGAGGAGGGTTGTGGCCACAAGCAATGGGTAAAACAGTCCACCTTAGGGCGTAATCGATTAATCAACTCAGGTCACCCGAGACAATTTTTGGCACATGTGCACATCCTACAGACTCGTGTTGAATAAACGAATACGCTTCTATATGCTCGGGGTGGAAAAAATGGTGGCTTAATCCAAAACTTAATTCTTTTTATTTAATAACCGATAGAAGTACAGCAAAACAGGATTTAAAGTATGGTATGATTGTATAAGCTGACAATCTGGGTTATTTCTTTTTTTAAAGCATTCAAAAAACATGCAGGACTTTTACTGGTAGCTGTTATATTACAGGTACCAGCAGAAATGTGACCTCATCACTCCTAGCAAACTCCAGCCAAGACGTGGGTTACTGGGGTCGGGTCGTTTTGCACACCGCACATGTATTTGTCGACTCCACTCACGGTGTTCGATATGAAATTCTGATGAGTCGGGTGACCCGAGTTGCCCGGGTCGTGTTAATCAATTACGCCTAAGGGATTGTTCCTACTAGCGTGCTGCCACCTGTTGCTACTTATTAGCAAACAGGGGTCAGTGTAGTCGCCACCATCACCATGTCATAAGCCTTGTTCACACGGGCGATTTAATCCGCCTCATATAAAGCGCCTTGCCTAGTTCGCCTCACATTTTGCCGTGTGAACGCGATGTGAGGCGGATTAGGGCTGAATGGATTCATATGATTCGCTTTATATAAACCACCTAGCGAGGTAGTTTATATGAAGCGAACTAGCTTAAGCACTGGTTCCTATGGACTTGCTCATGCGCAGATATCGATTTCCGGCCCAAGTACTGCCCGTGTGAACGCGCATCTAAAATCGCTTCATATGATTCGCCTTGTCTAACTCGCTTTATATTTTGCCCGTGTGAACACAGCTATAGTGGGGCTCATTGCAAACTACTACACTAGTTTATTTAGTTTAAATTCTAAAGATTGGTATGTATAATGTAGCATGTGATAGCTACACTGTTCATGGGTAGCATAGCTTAAAGCATTAAATGTATGCACGATTTAATGCCGAAGTTCATATTGTATGTTGAGATTTGTGCAGTGTTATTTATTGTATGTTGAGACTAGTGCAGTGTGCTAATAAAAAAAAAACCTGCTTCGTTAATAGGAATCAATAAATGGTTGATGTTTGGTATGTGAGAGGATTTGTTAGTTTGTTTGTTTGGGGGGTTTTACGTCCTAGCAACATTTAAGGTCATCAGAAGGGAATAGAAATGGATATTACACTGTATTTAACATAGCTATCGCATTGCCTATTAATTAATGCACAAGTTTTGTTGTTGTTTTACATCCTAGCAACATCTAAGGTCATATCAGGACGGGTACCGACTTGTGACAGTGCGCACTCATGGCATCTTTATAGTGCTGTCCCACTGGGAAACCAGGCCGCCGGCACCATGACCTGGTATCCCACTCAGTCACATTATCCTGACACTGAGCACACCAGTCCTTGCCCTATCCTAATAATGCCGAGCGCCTGGCTAGGAAGCAACAAGTATCAATTTTAAAGTCATTGGTTTGACTCGACTGGGACTCGAACCCACGACCCCACGATCTACCAGCACGGGAGACGGACGCTCTAACTCATTCGGCCATCCCGTCAGGTTTAATGCACAAGAGGAATCAATAAAATACGGCGTTGTAAATGCATAATAGATGAGTTGGCGACTTCATTCAGATAGTTCGGACTTTTGAGGGGTCATGCATGATTTATTCTGTTAAATAAGTCATTGATCAGTGCTGAAAGACTGCCTCATCGCCCACCAATGACCTATTCAGATGAATGAACAGTTTACAATATTTGAGGAAGATGGTTGGTTGGTTGTTGGGAGTTTTACGTCCGAGCAACATCGAAGGTCATCAGGACGGGTACCGACGTGTGACAGTGGAAGAGGTGGGGGTGGAAAAAGTGTTTTTTTAATGAGTTTATTGCAGCGACAAAGCACTATTATTTTCTCTTTTTTTACATGGCGTAAAAAAAACCTCACTAACTAACTGATTTTGTTGTTTAAAAAAAATTGTGTTTACCTGTTCACACCAACTATTTAGTGTGCGTGTGTGTGGGGGGGGGGGGGGGCTGATTGATCCCTTCCTCCTCGACCTCCTCATCCCATGATATCGGCTTAGTGGTAAAATATGGCACAGT
Source organism: Branchipolynoe longqiensis (assembly GCA_030323885.1). Taxonomy (NCBI): domain Eukaryota; kingdom Metazoa; phylum Annelida; class Polychaeta; order Phyllodocida; family Polynoidae; genus Branchipolynoe; species Branchipolynoe longqiensis. The sequence goes on along the minus strand of CM059190.1, from coordinate 40,986,601 downwards.
ACATTTAATGTTCACCGCTAACTGGACCGATTGCATTGGACTAGTCCGCATTCCTGTCGGTACATGTTTTAATCAATTTAGCACTTAAAAGTAGCGAGGTGTGATAGTTATACAGTATGATACTGATAATCTGAACAATAGGTTTATATTGAGAAATCACGTGGATACGTCCATAACCCAGCCTTCAAACACCTTTTCTATAGGGTTGTTCAGCAGTCCTGTCACAGAGACAGTCATAGAGGAGTAACTATTAGAATTTAGTGAGCCAAACCAATGACTTGAAAAAGTTATACTTGTCGGACCATGGTGCTTCGGTCCTGATAAGACATTAGATGTTGCTAGGATATCCTCTCAAGCCTGAGATGATCAACATTGTTATTTGATGCTTGTTGTTGTTTGTTGTTTTACGTCGTAGCAACATCTACGGTCATATCAGGACTGGTACCGACTTGTGACAGTGCGCACTCATGGCGACTTTATAATGCTGTCCTTGGAGAACATGCTGAACTGCTTCTTTAGAACCCTTGTCTGTATTTAGTGAGCCGTGAGTTTAAACATGTTAACATTCTATTTCATAAAAAAAAAAGCCTATCCGACTGTGTAAACATTCCCTTCCCTACGTCACTATCACAGCTGACCCCTAAGCTCAAAAGTGTGGAATAGATACTGACAACATTGTAAGTGTGTATTACCATTGAGGTAATAAACTCCTTCGAAATCAGCACAGCTATTACAAGGTCAACCAATGTGTGTGATTTCGATTAATATGCATGAATATTAAGTAGTTGGTTGGATTAGGTCAGCAAAGAGTAATAAGGACCCTGAGTCATTACGCATCGAACAAATAAAAGGCTAGGTAGCGACACGTAAAAATGTGTTTTGCATTGGTTTGACTGAGTCAGGGTTTGAACACTGGGGTTTGAGTCCCACAACCTGCCAAACAAGAAGCGATGTGGCCATCCTGTCTGGTAAATTCTAGCTAATAAAAAGAAATTAAATACATACGAGTATGTATATCCTTAGCTACTATACATATATAGATTAGTTAGACGAATCTTACCTGGGTATAGATGATGGATAACTATTGTTTTACCGAGGTAGGAGCCTCGGGTAGACGTGGGCGAGGGAGAAGGAAGCACATCCGGGTCCAGCAATCTTTACCTACTAATTCAGGATAAAAATGATTTAAAAAAAACTAAAAACTATGGTCATATGACCTAATCTTGGTACAAGTGATTGAGTAGACGTGGCAGGGCGTGATGGGTGGGCCCTCGCCCACGTCTAACCGAGGCTCCTACCTCGGTAAAACAATAGTTATCCATCATCTATACCCAGGTAAGATTCGTCTAACTAATCTATTTTACCTCGGTATACCGCCTCTGGCTAGCCGCAGGCTAGGGAGACCTTTACGTAATATCATTTTTATCCTGATATTCCTGTTAGTTATTATGATTCTATTATCAAGTCTTATTTAAGTATGTGTGTACAATTGGTATGACAATAAAGCGAAAAGTTCACTTTGTCTCACCTGTGTCTTTTAGTTGGTGAGTAGCCTCTGTGCGATAGGTTGAGGCTTCTCTAGTCGCTTGTGATAATGTTTTGCAAACGATCTAGCGGTTTTCCATCCTGCATGAGCCAGGATCCATTTCACGGAAATGCCAAGTAATCTGGCCTTAGATACCATTGCCCCACGTGTAGAGTGCGATGAATATCTGTTTGCGTTTACTCCTGATAGTTTTAACACAGTCATGGTCCATCTGGCGAGGGTGTCCCTCGAAATGCCCTTGAGGGCTTAATAAAGCTCACCAAAAGCTGCCTTGAGTTGCGTATTGTTCTTGTCTTGGATATATATGTCCGTATTGCGGAGACTACACATAATTTTCGATCCTCTGTGAAACTAGTGACACTTATTGTCGACAGGGGATCACCTAAACGATTTGATTTCAACAAAGTTGTTAAATCAAACGTTGCTTCCTTGTGATCGATTTCAAGACCATTGAGCGACAGGGCGACTATTGTTTGGCCCCTGTGTCCTGTAACCAGCAGAAGAAGCAAAGCTACTTTGAAACCTAATAGCTTAACGTCCAGGAACTTATTCTCTGGCCATTCCTTGAAGAGTTTAAACACAAGAGAAACATCCCAAAACCTATTATATTTGGGTTTGGGAGGGTTCCTCTGATAAATTGATCGTACGATCCAGCAAATAACATGGTGTTTACCCATTGTTTCTCCATTAATCCTAGGTAGGATTATTGAGAGCGCACATCTGGCTGCATTGATAGCGCCATATCCTAAACCTTCGTCTTCTAAGAAACGTAGGAAACGTCCTACCTGGGATATTGTTGGGTTCATTGGCTTAACTTTCTTAAGTAAGCAATATATACCCCATTTCTTTAAATAGGTTGTATACATTTTCACAGTTCCGTTCCTCCAGGCGTGAGAAACCAACCGTTGTTGTGTAATCTTATCCAAGCCGAATTGTTCCAAATATTTATTTAAAAAAGGAATGCTACCAAAGGAGTCGTCGACACGTTTCCGTGGCGTGCTAACGGTCCCTGGTGTTTCAGGTTTTCTCGGTATCTTGGGAAGCGTAGGCTGCTTTTGGCCGTCGCGACTAATCTCGCTAGCCACGGTTGAGTGTCCCATTCGGGGACGATGAGTATGGCGTGTGTTTTCTCCATTAGTATCTTTCGGGCGACTTTGCTAATAATGGTAAAAGGGGGGAAAATGTAAAAGAAATGATTTTGCCAAGTTAGCGAGAAGGCATCTATGTGCCAAGCATTCGGTTCCGGGTGCCACGAAACATATTTCTCCAGTTTAAAGTTATTACGTGAAGCAAATAAATCTATATCCGGCCAGCCCCATATGTTACAGATCTGTTTGAAAATTGATGGGTTTAGTGACCACTCTAAGTGGTCATGGAAATGGCGACTCATCTTATCGGCAAGACAATTCTGCGTACCGGGTATGTGTGTTATTGTTAACCAGACCTCAAAGCTTTGCGCCCAATTCCAAATGAGTAGTGCCAACTCGTTACACTTTATAGATTTTGTACCTCCCATATTTCTGACATAAGCCATGGCCGTGGTGTTATCCGTAAGGATACGTACATTATTTTTGGGTACTTTAACAAGGCTGGTTAAACCTAAGTAAATGGCTCGTAATTCTAAAACATTAAAATGTTCGGAAATTTCCGATTCTAGCCATCGTCCTCCCGTTGCTACATCATTGCGATGTGCCCCCCAACCTTGGAGTGACGCGTCAGTTGTAACTGTAGTATTGGGCTCACCCATTCGAATAGGATTGGGGGAGTTATCAAAGTGACTTAGCCACCAATAAATGTCGGCTAGTCCATTTTCAGAGATAAACATTGTCTTTTCAAAGTTACCTTTGGTTCGGGCCAAAGCTAGATTTTTATCAATTTCCAGGGACTTAACGTGTGCGGCCCCATATAAAATAGCAGGGCTGTATGAAATCATTATACCGATTAAGACTGCGACCTGTCTTATCTTTGGCCTAGAAATGTCTAACAGCTGTATCGCTGTGTCCCGCAACTTATCTTTCTTTTGTTGTGTAAGTGACACGGTCATAGCCGTCGTGTTTAAAATGAAGCCTAGACACTTAAGCGCCTTAGTAGGAGAAAACACGGATTTCTTATCATGAATGAAGAAACCCAAGTTTGAGAAACAGTTGACATAAATCTTGAACGGCGAGCTCGCATTGTTTGAAAGATTGTCCCATAATGAAAGAATCATCAATGTATGGAAACATACAATGACCAAGTTTAGCCATGTGTGAAAAAACCGGTTTCAACAACTTAGTAAAAAGTCGTGGCGCACACGCCAAACCATTAGGTACGCAGGTAAATTCAAAAAGCTGGTCATTCCAAACAAACCTTAAATATTTGCGATACCCCTCCTGAATAGGGACGGTATAGTAAACATCTCTTAAATCGACACTCACTAGCCAACACTCTGGGGTGATCAAATCTTGAGCTGTTTCTAATGAAAACATTTTGAAATGTTGGTATTCAATGATTTCATTTAATTTAGTTAAATCTAAGATCATGCGAATAGACCCATCTGGTTTAGGAGTGGAGAAAATATTTGAAATGAATTCACCTTTAGCATGTTGTACTCTTTTGACAATGCCTTTGGCTTCAAAAAGCCTAACCTGTTCATTTAGTTGAAATCTTTCTTGCAAATTGAATTTATATGGAAAAGGTGCTCTTTTCTGGACAGGTAATTGTGTGAAAGGAATTGCAATGCCTTTAACAATACTAATAACCTCTGGGTTTGTGGTTAATTGTTGCCATTGTTCTAAATAATTAACAATGTTGCCCGCTTGAAAAAAGCTTACGTCAGTTTGTGTTTCCTCTGTGACCATGTCAGGGCCAGGAGGCTGAAAAGTTTGTGTGGCGTTCTCTACTTGTTCCCTGGTTTGGGGAACTGCGGCTTGGGGACAAAGTCCTGTTTGTAACCGCGGTTGTCGTTCCAGTTTGAGGGTTGTCTGTCGCCCCGACCTCTTCCCCTCTGGCTGAATGCAAAGGATGGGCCGCCCCTGAACGGCCTTCCTCCCCGGCGGAAGCGAAAATCCGTCCGGCTTCGTCTGAACCCGAGTGGGTTTTGGGATTTACGGCCCTTGAGTTCCGTGTTCTTGGCACTCTTAGTGTCCACCTCTACTTGCTTGTACAAATAGGCAAGCTGACCCCCAAACATCTTGGACTTGTCCAGAGGTTTGCCTTTGATGGGGGTAGGTCCGGAATAGACTGTGTATTCCTTGCCGTCATGATCAGTCATCTTCTTTGACCGGGCGACCTCTTTGCCCGCGTCGGTAGTGACGGATTTAAACACATTTTCGAAGCGGCGATGTGTCATGTAGTTGCTCGCTGCAGCGAGCAAGGCAATGCCCCTGTCCATTACCCGAGCCAAGGACGAGAACTTATTCTCGGTCTGCATGCGGTTAGCCACGGGGATAATTGAAGTCAAGGACCCCAAAACTGCCTTATGGATCAAAGATAGGGCAGTTTCATAGCGGCGACGTTCGTCGGACAGATGGATGCCAGCATCCATCTCCTTACACACCGTAGCGGGAATACCTTTGACGCCGGAGATCTGTTCAGTCAATTTATTAATGACCTCAGCTGGTTTGAAGGTTGTAAAATGGCCATTGACCGTATTCCTCATCATGGTTGTGGTACGAACCTTTTTTGCCTTTTTCTTGACGATCTTCTTCCCAACCTTAGCGCCTATTTTGGCGTACACCCCAGCGCGTTCCGTATCGGAATCTGATTCCGTGGAAGAGGAGTCGTCTGACGAGTCCGAGGACGAGTCTTTCTTTTCTTTTTCTTTTTCTTCGACTTCTTAGGGCGTTTAGCGTTAGCAGCCTTGGTGAACTCATCACCTGAGCTGCTTACTGTGCGGCGTTTCTTGCCGCGCGCTTTCGGTTTCGGAACCTTGGGGGCCGAAACCGTGTCCTCCTCGTCGTCGGAAAAGTCCTCCCAATCCTCATCAGGGATTTGGGGAGGGCCCGCAAAGGAAAGAGCCTGGAATTGGCGCATCTTTTCCTCCATCATAGCTGCCATCTTAGCCTCCCAATCGCTTGGTTGAGGTGGCTGGTCACTGTCCCGGTCGGACGTCTGTGCCCCGGGCTGTGGAGACGGCGGAGCCGTAGCCGCTGGTGACGAATCGTAATCCGTAGGGGCAATGCCCTCGGCTGCCGCAGGCTGCTTATTCCGCCGAGTGGCCATCGGTTCCTGTAACGACAAAGTGTTACTTAACCGGAATCATCTCAACTACACAAAGTGTAACCAGTAAACTGGGTTGAGGTAACAGGTACAGAATAGCGTGTATTACAACGTTTCAGTACAGGCGTGAAGCTAAATTTTGCCGTAGGTTTAGGGTAACGAAACCAACCAAACGGGGGGTATCGATCCAAAGATCGCCCACTCTCTCTGTTCCGTACACTTCTCCCACCCGCAGCTACGACGCCAGCAAGTTGGAGAAAATATTACGAAACTCGGAGGTTCGCCTTAAAACCGGTCTGGGGTGTCTATAAAAAACACCCAGAAGCATCCCCAACAACATCCTCTATTCAGGATCCGGGAGAATTTTCTTAGGAAATGAGCAACTCGGGTTACCATTTCTCCCTGTCTCAAAAACAGGTGTCGATAGAACAAAGGACTATCGGTTTCGTATGTGCCAGCGGCACCCAGTGTTCTATCCTCAAGTAAAAAACACGTACAAAGTCCAAAATGGACCTGAGAAAGTTCTGAACTTTCATAATGTGATGCTATATGCTATAAAGCATCATAAACAGTTTAACCTAAGATTCCATTACTTACTTTGTGAATAAGTAGTCTTAGTAGATAAATCCTGTTGGAGCAACTCACAAACGTCCTCTCGTTGTGAGTCACTTATGCTAATTGCTGGACCCGGATGTGCCTCCTTCTCCCTAGCCTGCGGCTAGCCAGAGGCGGTATACCGAGGTAAAATATATATATAATGGTTACACGGTTCCTACAATTTCTAGTCAATAGGTTAGTTTTGTTTGTAGAATATGTATGGAAATTCTGAATAGAAATGTCTAAATATATATTTTATATATATATACATATATGCATATTCACATATGTATGCATGTCCTTAACTAAGCCATATATATAAGCTAATGATATACATATGTATTTATGTATATCCTTAGCTATTATTATATATAAGCAGCGTTCGAAATAAGGCATGTCCGCTTGTCCGAGCCAAGTGAGATTAAGCGCAGACAAGCAGAATATGGCTTGAGCTTTTCCATTGGACAAATGACAATTTTGGCTGAAAATCATATTTAAAGTTAACCAGGTACATATAACACCGAGCATTTATATAACAATACTTAGACACTAGCATTAATTTACCATTAACCAGTTAAAGAGTTTAGAAACTAATAATATCCATAGTAATAAAATGTGGAAAAGCAAAGATTCAGGCAGACAACTAGAAATCACACCAGACTTGTCTAACGGACAAGTGAAAATATATACTTATTTCTATCATTGATAAGGATATAGATACATTCATAATAACTCAGGATATACATACTTATGTATGTATGAGAATATATCCTTAGCTAGTATGTTTTAAGTGAAGTTATTGAATATTGAGTCAAACTTATGGCTTTAAAGATTAACAAAAACCGAGGGAGAACAGTCACATTTTTATTTATTAAAGTGGAATAATTCTTTATCACATGTATATATATATGTATATATAAAATATCTGGATGAATACACTACTCACTTGTGGGGGGGGGGGGGCACCTTAAAATACATAATATCATAATCAGAAACTTGACTACCATTCTTTACAAAAGTAAAAGAAATGCTGCTAAAATTTACTATGCGGTCGTTTACCTAGAAATCGCTAAATGCACAATGGGGAGAAAATAGATACTTAACAAGCGTATGAAATATATAGCAAACCGTCTATGGGTTTATATACCTAGTTTGTGAATAGCAAAGTCAAATGACCAAAACAACATTTAGATACAGTAAAAATACAAATTAACCATACTGATTTGGCAAAACTTAACTTAAATCTATTTTATTAAATCTATTGTAGACACACCTTACAGAGAGTTAAAACAAAAGAATTGAATTGAAATCTGCAGTTATCACATGCACTTTTAAACATATACTATCACAGTTTTTGACACAGTTGCCGTCAAAAACCACTAATTGGCAGGAGTGGACTTAATTAATTAATTATGTATCAGGGCCAGGAGCACTCTAGGAACTGACGAGAGGCTTTAAAGCAAAAGCAGAATTCTTTACTAGCGACTGGCTCGGCTTAGCGATGCTGGGGAAATTGAGACTGGCTGATACCGCTATATCCGCTGCAGAAGTGGGGGTCCTTAACTTCTGCTGTTCGACTCGACTGCGCGCATCGATAAGGCGTTCGTTGGCCTCCTGCAGCATCTTGGTGTCAAGCGCAGCACGTGCCATGGCAACTTCCGCCTGGCGCATCAGCTGGCGGTGTTCGAGGTACTTGTTGACTGTCTCCTGCTGGTCCTTCTCCACGCCCTTGTGCGCCGTTACCAGCTCGACACACTCCTGAAGCTGGTCTTCGCGTGCGGATTGCCTGTCGTGGCGCATGAGCGCATTGGAAACAGAGGTGTTCTGCACATTGAAGTCGATTTCGAAGTTCAGATCCCCACGGCGCCGGCGCAAGTTTTGCGATGACTTGACGCGATACTGATCAGACTTCTCAAGGTACGTTAGTTTCTCCAGTTTGTTGTGCTCGCTGTCCAGCATGAGTCGGTTTTCATCGACTGACCGCTTATTCAGCACTTGCCTGCGCACGCCCTCTTGGAGCGCCTTGGTCCGCCTGTGTACAATCTCTCGTTGCTCCTTCAGAAAGAACACGTTGTCGCTGCGTATCTCCTGCCTCTCTATCTTCTCGCGGTCCTTGTACGCTGCATGCACTGCATACAGGCATGACATGGCCATCGTGTGATTGCGGATCTGCCGCTGTCGAGAGGTGCTCGCCACGCTTGGAGGCTTCGGCTCGAAGTGTGGCTTCTCCGCATTGTCGACGCGCATGTGGTACTCGATGTCTGCACTTCGCACGTCACATCCGGCTTCGCGCCGGTCCACGATCACCTCGGTGGTGAGGTCAACAGGCTTAATGTCGCTCTTCAGGCCCCTAAGCCGATAGGCAGAAAAGGGGAAGTCCTCATCGTCGCCATCGTCGTGTGTCGGCAGCTCAAGGGGGCCGAAGAACTGCTTGGTGCTCATGATGCGCGTCAGCTTGTTCACCAGCTGCAGCTTTGGGTGATTCGCCAGCTGCAGCTTCGGGTAATTCGCGGTCCTCCTGCTGCCACCTACTGGCGATTCTATTGGAATCTTCATTACTGGGTCGTTCTTGAGTGTTTCGAACGTGTGCTTCTTCAGCTTCTCAAGGTCAATAACGAGGTCCTTCCCAGGTGCAGTCATTAAACCCTGCGCCACCAACTGATGAAAGATAATAAAATACAAATCTTTTAACTCACATACCTAGGTATTCACTAAGCTACTGTTCTCCAGTATACATATGAGAATGCCTAAAACATTTTTTTGTCTTTTTCATTATTTTTTGTTGTGCGTGATGAATTTATTGACCTCGGCTCATAACGGATAAGTCTGTTAACACTTACTTTCACTGCTCGGCAGCACTAATCCAGCATGGTACCTGGCTTTGTCTCAAAGTTGCATAGTCTGATGCTTTTAAGTTTCTGTCATTTTCTGACAAAGATATATTAAATTAATTGTTATAATCTACCTTACTTTAGTTTGAAGTAACTTATTTTAAATGGTTAACTTTTGAGCTATCTGAAGTGCAAATAATGCTAAATTAATTTTGGCAAGCATGCCAAAACTCTCAGCACCATATGCTTCTACAGTAACAGGTTATATTTCAATTCATCCAGTATTCCCTTCTATGCGGCAACAAATGCTTAATAAGTGCATCAGTATCTAAGCTAGACATTTAGTATAAAATCCAGATAATGGCTTTGGTTTTGAAAAAGTGATGCTTTCATCGGACTATACGGCTTCAACTTCAAGTATACTTTGGAATAGACTATAGAGCTTATTGATTGATTGATAGATTGATTGTGATTTTACTCAGGGAAACTCACTTCAGAGTGTATTGATTGGCACCATAGTCGCTACAGTAGTACCTGACTTCAAATGACAACTTTACATCCGGACACAACATTATCCTGACAACGCCTGTGTCCTGTCATCGGAGTAACAGTCAAAATGAGACAAATTAGTTTGTACATTTACAAATTTGTTCGCACACGGTAGGGGTCCACCTATTACAGGAGTCGCTAAAGATAGGTCCTCTTGTATATCAAACAGCCAACCTGGTGGTAAAAGTGTGCGTGTGTGCATATGCGTGTGTGTGAGTGTCTGTGTGTGTGTAGGTGAGTGCGGGTGTGCGTGGGTCTTGGTATGTATGTGTGTAGGTGAGTACGGGTGTCTGTGTGGATATGGTTGTGGGTATTGATGTGGGTATGTGTTGGTGTGGGTATGCGTGTGTGTGTCTGTGTGTGAATATGGATGTGGTGTGAGTGGGTATTGGTGTGGGTACATGTGTGTATGTGGGTATTTGAGTGTGGGTGAGTGTGTGGGTATGGTTGTGGGTGTAAGTGGGTATTGATGTGGGTACGTGCGTGGATGTGGGTATGTGTGCGTGTGTTGGTGTGGGTACATGTATGTATGTGTGTGTGGGTGCATGTGTGTGGATATGGATGTGGTGTGGTGTGAGTGGGTATTGGTGTGGCTATGTAGATACATGTGTGAGTGTGGGTATGTGTGTAGATCACTGGTATCTGTGTAGCTGTGTGTGGGTGTATGTGTATGGATGTGTGTATGTGTGTGGGTGTGAGTGGGTATTGATGTGGCTGTGTGGGTATGTGTGTGGATGTGGGTATGTGTGTAGGTGTGTGTGCGGGTCTATGTGTGTGGATCTGGATATGGATATGGATGTGAGTGGGTATTGGTGTGGGTATGTGTGTTGATGTGGGTATGTGTGTGTTGGTGTGGGTACGCGTGTGGATGTGGGTATGTGTGCAGGTGTGTGTGCAGGTGTATGTGTGTGGATATGGATGTGCGTGTGAGTGGGTATTGGTGTGGGTATGTGTATTGATGTGGGTATGTGTGTGTTGGTGTGGGTACGTGTGTGGATGTGGGTATGTGTGTAGGTGTGTGTGCAGGTTATGTGTGTGGATATGGATGTGTGTGGATATGGATGTGTGTGTGAGTGGGTATTGGTGTGGATATGTGTGTGGATGTGTGTTGGTGTGGGTACACATGTGAATGTGTGTGTTGGTGTGGGTACACGTGTGGATGTGGGTATGTGTGTAGGTGTATGTGCGGGTATATGTGTGTGGATGTGCGTGTGAGTGGGTATTGGTGTGGGTACATGTGTGGATGTGGATGTGTGTGTTGGTGTGGGTATGCCTGTGGGTATGTGTGCGTGTGCCCTGCTCATACAGACCTTTGCCAAAGCGCGCTGCTTGGCCCGTAACCGGTGGCGGTGTTGAATGTCGGAAGGCCGCCTTGTCTGTGCGTCCCAGTTGGCGTCTTGAGGCGGGTTCGAGAGGCCCTTCCACTTCCGGAAGAGACGCTGAATAGTGACCGCGGCACTAAGAGACAACGAAACAATCCCAGCAGTCTTCAACATCAGCCCGGCATTCCACAAGACACAGTAGCCATTGCCACACCCAATGTGTTCATTTGAATAACAGAAGAAAATTGTTGTTTTTTTTTGTTATCTTAGAGGTTTTATGTTATTCGTGCAACCTGGTGCTGGATATCAATAATGTGTAAATATCGCACCAAGTCTTCATATACTTACTAGATTTTGAGGTTCTATTGTAATGGAAATATTTGATATAGCCTGTGAATAATTATTACTCAAGGTGTATTTTTAGTAGCCTGTGAATAATTGTTATTTATTCATTTATTTATTACTCAATTCAGTAAGTCGGACACCATCTTGTTTTATGTGAACTTAACAGAATAAGTATTTAAGTTAAATAGCTGTTGTTAGGTTTCATCTAGTTTGCAGTTATAGAAATGTGGAAGTACAATATATGTAACATAAAATACATCTAGGTAGTATATCTGTATAATATATACTGTACATGTCACGCCTAATATATTTATATAGCATAGTAATTAAATGATTAATTGATACAGCTTCAGATCTTAGCATACCTACTACAAGCATATTCAAGCAATTATTTAATTAATTATTACTTGGGAAATGTTCAGCTCTTTAACGTAGGCATTGGCTATACACCCACACATATATATGAGACTGTCTCAAAAGGTGCTAAGCAATATGGGACAAAACTTTGTCCATTGTAACGATCAACATACCATCTGCTTATGCATTTGCTCAGGATAAACTGATTTGTTTTTTACTAGGTGTTTCATAATCCCAATAGAATACATATTGATGAGAAGCAAATGTCCTTGTGTTTTCAGTGTAACCGTTTCTGTGCTGTTTTGTGTCAATCGTTACAATGGACCAAAAAAAGAACAGTTATCATCTTTTGAGACTGGCTCATATGCATGTGTGTATGCATGCGTGTCTGTATGCATGTGTGTACATATGTATGTATGCATGCACATGCGTATGTGTGTATGTATATATGTATGTGTTTGTATCTATGTATGTACGCAAGCACATATGCATGTATGTACGTACGTACACAGTATTCTATTTATCAAATGTAGTACAAAATCAAATGCGTTAATTTCAAATGCAAATGGCAAGTTGAACATCCAAATGTTTTAATCAATCAAAACATGTAAGTAAATGAAAGTAACATGGCTTGTACGCGATGAGCGTAAACAGAATATTCCTTTGACTTCTGTTGGTCCATCTCAGACAGGTTTTATACTTACCATTACATTTCTTTAATGTCAATGTTTTGTCTGTTTAACAGTTATTTTCCAGTAGAGACATCCATACTTTCCATTAACCTTTTTTTCCCTCTTTTGTTGTTGTAGATTAGTTGATTAAGCAGAGGAAATTTCAATCACGGATGATTGGTCTTCCTCATTCCACTGCTCCTTGCCCTATTCTAATAATGCCTCGTGCCTCGCTAGGAAGCGACAAGTATCAATTTTTAAGTCATCGGTTTGACTTGACCAGGGTTCGAACCCACGATCTACCAACACGGGAGACGGACGCTCTAACTCATTCGGCCATCCCGTCTGGTTTACGTTGTAATTGTGAGAACTAAATGTCGTCTGCTAGCACTCTAACTTCTAAGGGCAGACGACATTTTGGTGATAGAAGGCGATGGTGTTTATAAAGCCTGTTAGTAGGTGCATGATATTAGGGCAAAGTAATTGATGAATTATCAAACTCATAACCGAATTGTTTTCATAATACGTACTACTTTCTTCTTTTTTTCTCTTCCCGAGTCATAAGAAAGTGGCTGAAGAAAGATTTATATTTAAAATTCTGACAGAATTAAAATGTTATTATTTCAAAATCACATTACATGACACATAAAGCAGTAAACTGACATGATATATCTGTGAATAACAAACATCAATTTGCGTCACATTGTCATAATTCTCTTCATGATCTGGGCACCCGATTTAAATATGATTATTCGCTATCGAAACCGATTGATTGATTGATTGGTGGTTGCTTTACGCCGTGTCGGCAGCATAGGCCATATTCACGGCGAGAAATGTTTGTTTTTTGTTCAAACCATCGCTTTTACATGTAAAAGCAGACAATCAATTATGTGCCAATAGACACTCATTAAATTAGAAAGCTCACAATCATATATTTGTGGTCAAGGGAAACAAATTCCCAGAGAAAAAGAAAGGTTTTATTAATAATTGATAGAATTTATTTAGTAAACTATATGAGGTGGTACAGTCCAGCTGCCCTCAAAACCAAAACACTGACCAATATACTCAACTTAGATGCTGGTGCAGTTATTAAATTAAGCAGTTGTTGCTGCATAGAAGGGAATACTGAGTAATTTACTAGAACCCACTACTTTTAAAGCCTTTGCTGACAGTTTTGACGTGCCTGCCAAAATTAATGTTGCATGTTTGCACTGTGAATACCTCCAAATTAGTTAATTAAAATAAAAGTAATCTCAGACTAAATGAAGGTTGATAATACTGATATTTATACCTAATATATTAATCTAAATATTAATATTCTAGAATTCTGAACCACATTGTACTTTGAATGGGTTATTTGAGCCCCAACCCACCAGGCAGGGAATGATTTGTAAAGGGCCATTATATAGCGAATATAGCGAATGGTAGACTGGAAGTGTGAACACTTATTTGTCTCTCTTTTATTTTGTTCTTTTTTTGTTGTTGGTACATTAGTTGTCCCAAGAAGGGGAAATCCCAGTCACAGACGACTGGTCTTCCCCACTCCACTGCTGGTCGATAGAAAGCCCGAGGCTACACTTTTACCGACCCAAGAGATTTTTAACCTCCCACACCACATAGACATGGTATGAGAGCAACTGGCCTTTGATGACGCTGTAAGTTATACACAGCGGTGGAAATCCAAATTGGCAGAGCTAGGGGCATGGGGAATCGAACCGCCGACCCTCAGATTAGGGGTCTGACCTAGAAAAATGTCAGACACTCTAACTACTCCGCCACAGAGAATGCAGATTGAGTATCTGTGACGTCATGTAAGGAAGGGATAGGGGGCATTACAGGTTACAAGGCATAATCAAGGGGCTTCAAATTCACTATTACTCGAAGTACAGAGTGTCAAGTGACAGCGGGTCAAAAAAAGGAAAATAGGGACTTCTTTGTCAGAGAAAATAGGGATAAAATAGGGATTTCCTCCAGAAAATAGGAAGAAAATAGCAATTTTGTATAACAGCAAATGTACCAAAATAGTGTATAGAGGACGTCAAAAAGTAGGAAACCAGGAAAACAAACAATTGAAGTTCAAATTTTAATGCACAGTAGGTGTGGGTTCAAGTCTCATTCTATTTAGTCCTGTTTACACGGGCGATTTAAAACTTTTCATATGAAACGACTTGCCTAGATCGGCTCACATTTCCCGTGTAGACACGATGCTGTGGCGTTTTAGGGCTGAATCGCTTCATATGAAACGGTTCATCTATACCACCTCGGGAGGTGGTTTATTTGAAGCGATTCAGCTGGTTCCCAGGCTACGATAGTATAAAATAGTACTGCTTGCCGGCTACAGGGTGAGCAGTAACTAATCGCTGGTGCCCGGCAGTGTTAGGGCCCATAGCAGTGCTCGCCGGCTACAGGCGCACCACAGGCTGCTGGTTCCCGGTCGCCGACACACTTTCAAACTCGCTCGTGTAAACGCACCACTACATCGCTTCATATAAATCGATTTGTCTAGATCGTTTCACAATTCCCCGTGTAAACACGGCTTTTGATTCGCAAGACCCAGCTTAGTAGGTAACCCCAGCTTAGTAGGTGCCCCCCCCCTATTTTTCGTTCAAAATAGACATTTCCTGACAAAAATGTTGCAAAAGTGACATTCTCAAACCCTTGTTTTCTAATAATCCAGAACAAATAGTGTGAAGAGCAGTGACAAATTATGGCGTCTCGGAAAAAAAAAAAGATGCAACGAGTCAAAAGATATTAAAAAATAGAGAGAAAATAGGACTTAAAAAGATGAAAATAGGGCTAAATAGGGCATCACCCAAAAAATAGGGAACAGTAGGACACTTGACAGCCTGGAAGTAGGCTTGGCTCTATTTCTCTGGTGCGGGCGAAGGTGAGGTGGTGGAACCCCATGGCAATTAACTGCAATTTTATAGCTCTTCTCTATAACGTGTGATCCATGAGTCTAAACGTGTTTCCATTCTATTTCCCCTGCTTGGGACAACTAATGTACCAAAAAATAATAATGAGAGACAAATAAGTGTTCACACTTCCTGTCTACCATTCGCTATATCGCTATGACACCAATAGTCAGTCACACCTTGAGGCCAGAAACTTTCAGCTTTGACTGGGCTCTAAGAACTAATCATTTACTAGTCATACTAGACCACAGGAAATGTGAATAATGTAAGTTGCATTGGTCATCCTACTGCCCCTTTAACTAAAAGTCTGGTGGTTACTATATATTAAAATCTGACAAAATATTCAGGAAATGAGTCATACACAAAGCTTTTGATATAATATCCCAAGGTATTCAAAGTATTATAATACACCAATCTTCCAATCAACTATTATATTTTCATGGGAGGTGATGAAAAGGGAAATAATGTGCTTAGAGCAGGATTCGAGCTCACATTTCTTGCCATTACGGGGATAGCGTGCTAACCATTACACTATCTAGGCTCCCTTGTGCAGTCACCCTATGCATGCCTACCTGTCACTCCTTGCCTGAGAGGTCAATGCAGACTACTACAATAGCATTGTTTGTTGTTGTTTTACGTCCTAGCAACATCTAAGGTCATATCAGGACGGGTACCGACTTGTGACAGTGCACACTCATGGGAACTTTATAGTGATGCCCCACTGGGAGAACAGCCCGCCAGCACCATGACCTGATATCCCACCCAGTCACATTATCCTGACACTGAGCCAACCAGTCCGTGCCATATCCTAATAATGCCGAGCGCCTGGCTAGGAAGCAACAAGTATCAATTTTTAAGTAATTGGTTTGACTCGACCAGGGTTCGAACCCACGATCCCATGATCTACCAACAACGGAGACGGACGCTCTAACTCATTCGGCCATCCCGTCTGGTCTACTACTTGTTTGTTTGTTTGTTTAACGACCCCCCCCCCCTCTAGCATAACAAAGGCAAACATCGGCTATTGGGGGTCATACACTGCTAAAATCAAGCAAAACAGGTAAAATAATTCACATCACATGGTTCATCAAAACGAAGACAGACTATACTCTCAAAACAAATGCATACACTTTCTGGATTTGTCACTACTGTAAGTAAATTGACTACGGGTGAATATCGAGCTACATAGTGCGAACTCATGGTGACTTCATAGTGCTGTCCCACTGGCAGACCAGGCCGCCAGCACCATGACCTGATATCTGACACAGTCACATTATCCTGACACTCAGCCAAACCAGTCAATCATTGCCCTATCCTAATAATGGCAAGGTCCTGGCTAGGAAGCGACAAGCATAAATATTTAAGTCATTCGTTTAACTCGACCAGGGTTCGAAAGATCTAACAAAACGGGAGACGAACGCTCAACTCATTCGGCCATCCCATCTGGTAGACCCTACCTCATCCCAAACAACATGCAGAGACTTGAACCGGACATACCAGTTTTTGTTTTTTCTGTTCATCCTAACGTGACATCTGGTGAGGTAGCTGCGAATCGTCTTCTGTGCGATAAGTACTGGAGAGTGTCGCGCCATGACCTTGTTCACAGTCGCCATCAGCTTGTTTAACATGGTAAGGTGTTCTTTGAAAGAGGAAGTCTGAAAAGCAATGTTAGACTATCATTTAATTAGGGGCTCGCAATAGAGGGGTTGTAATGACGTCACGAGAATACTTCCGGTGGCCATATTGGATTACATATGAAAGGCTTGGAAGTGCTTACATTGTGTTTATTTACCAATTTGTTGGTTTATTTGTCACTGTTTTGAGCAGTTTGGCTTCAAAAGTTGGGGGAAATGGTTTTTTTGATGGAGGGGAAATATTTTTTTAATCATGTAGCCTCACATCGTTGCTAATGCGCAGTATGTTGACACTTTGGATGCTCTGTTGAAGAATTACATAGGTTCAGGCAGTACCCGCTAGGTGGCGCCACACACTTCGGCAGCCCTAACTATAGGTAGGCCCAATGGTGGATGTAGTGTTCTTGATATATGACAGGGGGCGCCATAGGTGGTATTAAGTGTACTCCAAGATGGCTAACTGCTAAGTGATGACATCACATGCACTCCCTCTATAGAGATTTTAATCTGGGGGGTCAGTGAGTTATGGGTCGGTCTTTCCGGCGGTCACTTGCAGAGAACTGAGTAGTGAGTTTAATATATAAAAAAATTCATGGGGATTTCTACTTGGGTTTTTTTTTTTCAGCCTATAATGTGCATAGTAATGTATTTGTATTGTTTTAGTTCAAGAACAATATATATATATGCATATATGTAAATATATATGTACATGTATACATACGAACGTCGCTATGGCATAGCGCCGACTAGCGGATTGAGCTTGCATGACCGAATGCTTACCACAATTAACCCTGGGAGAAGTCACTGTGTTCACTGTACACCAGCATATATACTGTGTATATAAGGGTATATAAATATATATTCCCTCCTGTGTGAAAGGTGCACGGGGCAGGCCACCCGCATACATTCATGCCCCGAAGGGGGAGGGGGGGAAGCATTCCACCAATGCGCAGTAAGGAGGAATCAGAAATAGGTCATTGTTCTCCTAGAATTCATACTCGTATAATTCGTTCCTACCAAAATAACAAATAAGATAATTAAACTTGGTTTTGGTTTAGACAGGCACAAGCATGAGACGACAGTTGGCGAGCCGGTTGCAACTAGGTGGCGCCAGCGTTCGAGCTGAAGGAATAGGCCTGATCAGTAGATGACTGGTGAAGTGTTAGTTCTAAGCATGAGCGAACCAGTAGAAGACTGCTGGAATGTCAGTTAGGAATGAACAGTAGATGACTGTTCAGAGGTAATCAGCTTCCGGATAAGTAAACTTGTATAATGACTTATACAGCATATAGTATAGTTATACAAATCTTACCTGGGAACAGTGATGGATAACTGGTGTTTTCACGAGGTACTAGCCTCGAAAATGTCGTGGGTCAGAGAGAAGGAAGCACATCTGGGTCCAGCAATCTTTTACATACTTAATAGGATAAATAATTATCTTAACTCTTTATGGATACTATTGTGTTTTCATTTTCATTCCAGCGAAATATTATAGTTGTGGTAGGGTAGGGTGGGTAGGGTGGGTGTGCCCTGACCCATGAATATCTGAGGCTAGTACCTCGGGAAAACACCAGTTGTCCATCATCTGTACCCAGGTAAGATTTGTATAACTATACTATTTTACCTCGGTACTACGCCTCTGGCTACTCGTTGTAGTGTATGTACGACGCGAGCACCCGAAACCGAAACCCTGATCGGGCCGGCAGCGCCGTCTGCGCGGAACCCAAATAAAGCATTATGAAACTAGACGTCGTTGTGTAGAGTCGGTTCATGATCATTACATGGTGTCAGAAGCGGGAAACTGAAGCAAAATGGCTCTTTCCGGGTTGAAACCCCCCGCCGCACTGAATTTGAACGAGGACTTGGCGGCTAACTGGAAAGCCTGGAGCCATTCCTACCAGATCTACGCCACAGCAGCCGGAGTGCTGAGTAGGAGCGAGAAGGTGCAGTGCTGCGTGTTTTTACACGTTGCAGGAGCAGAAGCGCAAAAAGTGCATCAAGCAATGACATTCACGGCCGCCGAAATAGACAAAATCGAACCACTCCGGGAAGCGTTCCGGATATACTGTGAAGGACGAACAAACTTGACTGTGACTCGGTACAAGTTTAACTCGTATAACCAGGGCCAAGAGACGATGGACACATACATAAGAGAAGTGCGACACCGAATCGGACACTGTCAATACGAAGGCCTAGAAGAATCATTGATGTGCGACAGACTAGTGAGCGGTGTCAAATGCAATGAGCTACGCGATCGGCTCTTAAGAACGCCGAAACTGTCTCTCAAGATGTGCGAGGAAATATGCCGCCTGAGCGAACACACAGGACGACAGTTGGCAGGGGCGACAAGCGGCGAACATGCGGTGGATTACGTACGACGTGAGGATACGGCCCGCCAAACACCACGAACGTACGACTCCAGGCAGCAGCAGAGGCAACGGCCGGCCGCCAGAGGGAGCCGGGATCAAGACAGCAGACCCGGAGACGTGCGCGCAAATTGTTCATGGTGCGGGTACACTCACCGAAACGGTCGCGACGCATGCCCCGCAAAAGGCAAATCGTGCTCGGTGTGCAAAAAGATAGGACATTTCGCGAAAGTGTGCCGGGGCAAAACCACAAGCATAAACGAGATAGTCCTAAACGAACACGATGAAGACGACGAGAAGGAATTCGAAAACCCGGAATTTGACCTGTTCGTGGGAGCCATCGAGAGAGATGACAGCAAGACAAGCGATTTGTGGTTTGCCGAAATACCTGTGGGCCCCGTCAATATAAAATTCAAATTGGATACGGGCTCTGAAGCAAACATAATTCCAATGAACTTATTCAGCAGAATCAACAACGCGGAATTAAAAACATCAAGATGTCGACTCGTCACGTACTCGGGGGAAAAGATAGTGCCGAGAGGAGAAACATCGCTGCTAGTGCGGGATCAGTGGCTACGCTTCCAAGTGACAGAGACAGGATGCCCCATCCTCGGCAAGGAGGCGTGCGTCCGACTACGCATCCTATCGCGCATCGACAGTGTCCAGACGGAGGAAAACAGAGACATCAGTGATTCACAGAACACGGTAAAAACATTTAACGATGTGTTCACCGGTCTAGGCACGATTAAAATAAATGCTAGATATACCACAGACAGTACAGTGCAACCAGTCATTGACCCGCCCAGACGGGTACCGCATGCCATTGAAAACAAGGTAAAGGCAGAATTAGACCGAATGCTGAAACTGGGGGTAATAGTAGAAGAGACAGAACCGACGCCGTGGGTCAGTTCAATAACGGTGGTCAGGAAAAAAGACAAAATCAGAGTGTGCTTAGATCCAACCAGACTAAACAAAGCAATCCTAAGGGGGCCAACCCGACACGTACGGTAGAGGAGGTCATAGCAAATTTAGACGATGCAAAATACTTTTCAGTCCTTGACGCAAAAAATGGTTATTGGCAAATTCAACTAGACATAGACAGCTCAAAACTATGCACGTTTAACACCCCCTGGGGCAGATATAGATACACAAGGCTACCGTTTGGCATTAAAACCGCCGGGGACATCTTCATATACGAAATGAATAAAATTCTGCATGATTTGAAGGGAGTTAACGTAATTACAGATGACATTTTGGTGTACGGGAAAACAATAACCGAGCACAACGCGAATCTCAACGCTGTCCTAGAACGGGCACGAGAGGTTGGATTAACCCTAAATCCTGACAAATCTAGCATTGGTAAAACAAGTGTCAATTACGTAGGCCACGTCATTTCGGAAGAAGGGGTGAAACCAAGCAATGAGAGAGTACAAGCAATAACAGACATGCCCACACCCACCAACAAACAGTCGGTACAAAGATTCTTGGGCATGGTAGCCTATGTAGCTAAATTCATGCCCAACCTCGCAGAACTAACAAAACCATTAACGTCACATGAAATACCATGCTCACCGTTCAACAAAATAGGGGCCGATCTGTTCCAAATAGAAAATCAAACATACTTACTAATCGTAGATTACTGGTCGAAATATCCAGAAGTGGTAGAGCTACAGACAACAACTAGCAGTGCAGTGATAAAAGCAATGAAGCAAATATTTGGTCGGCACGGCATTCCAGAGAATGTAGTGTCTGACAATGGTCCACAATTCGCAGGGGAGGAATATAACAAATTCGCAGAACAATACGGATTCAAAATCACGTTTTCGAGTCCGCACTTTCCACAAAGCAACGGGCAGGCCGAAAGGCATATCCAAACAGTAAAGAAAATGATAAAAAAGGCCATGACAGAGTCAAAAGACTACAACCTGTTCCTGCTAAACTACAGAAACACTCCGCTGGCAGACATAGACGCATCGCCAGCGCAAATGCTAATGAGTAGAAAGCTACGTTCGAAACTGCCAACAACAGCACAACAATTAAAACCCAAAGTAACTAGAGTAGCAAAACAACAAATCAGAAATGTACAAATTAAACAAAAACAACGCTACGACAGCCATGCAGGGAAGAATCACAACATCATACAGGCCGGACAATACGTGCGGTATCTAACCCACAAAGGGAAATGGGCCCAAGGGGTGATAGAAAAGGCGGGCGACAACGAGACAAGAAAATACGTAGTACGCAACAACAAAAATCATAACCTAGTACGAAACCGAAAACATATATTCCAGACAAAGGAAAATAATCAGAACATTGAACAACTCAACCCGCACACACAACACGGGTCCCAAACTGATAAAGCCAGTGAGAACGCGTCACAAAGCCCATACACAACGAGATACGGACGACAAGTAAAACCGCCACAAAGGCTAGCGTATCAGTAGGTAATAAACATGTCACGCGTATCGGCAACGCGACAGCGACCCACATCTACGACGAGATGCACATGTGCGCAAATGAATGCACAAGGTCACACGGTTGGTACGTACAGACACAAAGTCAAACATTATTAGATACCAATATATACAATGTTATAAATGTGCATGCGCTAAATGTTAGAAATAAGTACAAGTATCCACGAAATGACACACGTCCAAAAAGACCATAGTGTAAGGTCAAAACTATATACAAAAAAACAAAAAAAAAACAAGCCGGTTTAGGGGCTACCTTCGGAAGGAAACAGGGCTGTGCTTGCATGCCAGCCACAACGCGGTAAGTCGTAAATGATGTAAGAAACATAAGGTCACAGAAATGAATGACGTCACGACTGAATGTTACTTGCGATCCTCGGAAGCCATACACAGAGAGAAGTTAAAATCATCGGTAGCTTACTGAGCTTTCATTACAATGCAAAATGTATAAAAGGGAGATGTAGTGTATGTACGACGCGAGCACCCGAAACCGAAACCCTGATCGGGCCGGCAGCGCCGTCTGCGCGGAACCCAAATAAAGCATTATGAAACTAGACGTCGTTGTGTAGAGTCGGTTCATGATCATTACACTCGTAGCCCAGGGAGAATTTTACGTAATCTCATTTTTCATCCTTCTATAGTTTAATATTTTAACCATACTATTGTTTGTAGTGCAAAATATAAATTTTGTTTCTCACCTGTCTTTAGCTGGTGAGTAGGGGAGTTGCTAGCCCGCTTGGTTTCTCTAGTCGTTTGTTGTAATGTTTTGCAAATGATCTAGCCGTCTTCCACCCCGCGTTTTCTAGGATTCTCTTCACTGATATCCCTAACTGTCTTGCCTTGGAAACCATGGCGCCCCACGTTGAGTGGGATGCGTAGCGTCCAGTATTGACTCCTGCCTCCTTAAGCACCTTGAAGGTCCATCTTGCAAGCGTGTCTCTCGAGATTGCTTTATGCGGTTTAATGAAGCTGATTAGCAGCCTTCTGGAATTCCTAATCCCATGTGATTTGGATATATACACCCTAATGGCTGAAACTACACATATCCTTTTATCCTCTGGAAAACTATTTACATGTACTGTAGATAGCGGGTCCCCTGTGCGATTAGACTTTAGTAATGTCTCTAAATCGAATGTTGCCTCATCCTTGTCTATCTCTAATCCATAGAGTAAAAGTGCCACAATTGTTTGGCCTCTGTGTCCCGTCACTAGCAGTAATAGCATTGCTAATTTAAAACCTAGTTCCTTCATAGATAGGTGTCCATTGCTAGGCCATGACTTGAATAACTTAAATACTATCGCCACATCCCAGAACCTATTATATTTTTGTTTAGGTGGGTTTCTGTCATACACCGATCGAATAAACCAGTGTACCAACTGATGTTTTCCAGTTGTCTGTCCATCAATTCTAGGTAGAATAATTGAAAGTGCACATCTTGCTGCATTAATTGCTCCAAATCCTAATCCTTCATCCTCCAGGATTCTTAGAAATCTTAATTTCTGGTCCCTCTCCTCCGGGCATTTGAAATAAGTCTTTCTTTTGTAATTTAAAAAAAAACATATTGTTCTGAATGTTTTCTTAAAAAAGGAATGCCAAAAGGGGTGTTGTTGACACATCTCCATGGACTGTTAGTAGTCCCTAGTGTTGCAGGTTGTTGCTTCCTCTTGGGAATCTGAACACGTCTGTTGCTGCTGATGTTATTGCCGCTAGCCATGGTTGCGTTTCCCATGCTGGTACTATCAGTACTGTGTGTGTGGCATCCATCTTGATCTTTCTGGCCACTCTGCTGATAATGCTGAATGGTGGAAACATGTAAAAAAAAAAATTGTATTCCAAATTAATGAAAATGCATCTATTCTCCAGGTTTCTGGTTCTGGATGCCAAGACACATATTTAGTTAACTTTTTGTTATTGCGTGATGCAAATAAGTCAATTTCCGGTTTGCCCCATTCGTGACAAATGTGGTCAAAAATACTCTGATTTAGTGACCATTCTAAATGGTCATGGAAATGTCGGCTTTTCTTGTCAGCCAAAGTATTTTGACTGCCTGGGATATGTGCTACTGTTAGCCATATCTTGTGTTCCTCTGCCCAGTCCCAAATGAGCTTCGCCATATAATTACATGGTTTGGAACGAGTGCCTCCCATATTACGTATGTAGGCCATAGCTGTCGTATTGTCTGATAATATTTTTAGGTAGGTGAACTAAACTACGGAGTCCTAGATAAATAGCTCTAAGTTCTAATACATTTATGTGATCAGAGATTTCATCTTCCATCCACCGACCACCTGTTGCCTGTTGGTCTCTATGAGCCCCCAAGCCTTCTAATGAAGCGTCTGTTGTAACTGTAGTGTTAGGCTCTCCCATCCTAATGGGGTTGGGCGAATTGTTAACGTGTGACAGCCACCACCTAATATCATTTTGGCCTTCTGGCGAAATCGTCATGGGCCGCTACAGTGGTTAGGATCCGCATCTGTGGACTTCTTCTTGTCTGTCTCCATGTATTTGCCACACTTGGAGCTCGTCTCCACTTGCTTAAACAAAGTACTGGAGTTGGCCACTGGACATCTTCGTTTTGTCCAGTGGTTTCCCCTTAATGGGCTTGGGCGGCAAGGAATAATGTATATTCCTTGTCATCATTGTCTGTGATCTTTTTAGACCTGGCTACTTCTTTGCCTGCAGACCGCCTTGAACACATTCTCAAAGAGTCTGTACAAGAGGAAATTGCTCGTCGCGGTTAGTAACGCAATCCCCCCGTTCATAACATCCCACAGCGATGAGAACTTGTTCTCGGCCATCATCCTATTTGCAATAGGCGCAATGGCTGTGAGGGCCGAAAGAACCTCTTTGTGCACTGTATGCAGGGCCGCCTCAAACTTTTTCCGCTCCTCGCTGAGCTTGACTTCCGGGTCCATTTCTTTAATGGCGAATTCTGGGATCCCTTTGATCCCCGTAAATTTCTCGGCCAATTTGAGTATCACTTCGGCTGGCTTAAATGTATTGAAGTGTCCCTGAATCATCTTCCTCATAAGTGTCGTTATGTGGACCTTCTTCCGCCGTTGCACCTTGAACTTTTGGTCTCTTTACCACAGGATTTCGCATATTTACCCGTGTGTTTGGTGTCAGAATCCGAACTGATAGAAGACGAGTCGGACGAAGAGTCAGACGAAGAAGATTTGTGCTTCATCCTTTTCTTTGTCTTCTTCTCACTCTTTTTCATGAAGGGCTTCTTCTTACGGGCCCTCGTGTACTCGTCCCATTCTGCTCCTCCTTTTTGTGTTTGCGTTTGTGCGCAGACACAACCACTTCTTCCTCGGACTCATCGTCAGACGAGGCCTGATCTTCAAAGAGATCCTCCCACTCCGATTCATCGGAATCCAGCACCACTTGATATTTCTTTTTCTTAGTGGCCACTCTGGAGGGCAACATCTCCTCCATCTTTTGCTGAACCAGTCTAGCGACTTGTTCATCGAGGTCAGTTGGGCAGGGGGCCGGTGTTGTAGCCCCCTGCCTTCTGAATCCCTTTGTTCAGGTGAGGGCGACCTTTGTACCCATGCCGGTGATGAGCGGTCTTCATCTTCACTGAGCGCATGAGATGCCTCAGACTTACTCCGCTTCGTAGCCATGGCTCGGAGAATGTGAGTAAAAACAAAAACTAATGGTTAGGCATTGCTTAGGCTGAATCTCACACTGATAATTAGAATATTATTATACTAGGTGTGTTTTATGACTTAAAAACAGTATTTAACGCAGGTGTATGGCTAATTTGACAGTTGCAGGATGACAGTATGGTAAACCAACCGATCCAAATGAGGGGTAGGGACCAGTGTAGCGGTGCCCTCCCACACTATAAACTAGAACCTATAAATTTCTCCCACCAGTGGCTTTCTTCGCCAACAAGTTGAAGAAAATACTATAGGACTCGGAGGTATGCCTTAATGAGAATAACCAGTGGGGAATCTTAAAGAAACCCAGGAATAAATCCTAGCGATGTAAGTGGCTCCTGCCAAACATCTCTCCGGTCGGCAATGGGTGGCTTGATTAATAACTGAACAATGGATGCATTGTTCTAACAATCATATGTAACACGATCGAAATTAATCTGTAAACCAGCTAAAACTTAGTGAAAAGTTCAACAAAACTTTGTATGTGAATGCTAACATGAACTGAACCAACGTATCAATTTTGAAAGATACTAACCTTGTTGGCTTTGTATTTAATGTAGAAAAACTGCCAGAGCTGCTCACAAACATCCTCCTGCTGTGAGCTGATTATGCTAATTGCTGGACCTTGATGTGCTTCCTTCTCCCTGGTCTACAAGTAGCCAGAGGCGTAGTACCGAGGTAAAAAATATATATATATAAGGATAAGTAACATTCTCCGCAAAGCGAGAGAGAAAACTAATTTGTATAAACTAGATGCCCCCATGTGCAGAGTTGCGGAAGGAGGAAGATTAATAGGACACAAATAAAATTTATCCTACTTAATAAATGAATGCATTAATAAAATAAAAAAATAAATAAAAAAGATTTTTAAATGACACCGAACAATGACAAAACTGCCAATGAAAAGCATTGACGTGTAGAAAGCCTTAGGATGTGTGCACCAGAGAGCCACTGCCATGAATACGGTGTACTTACTGGACGTATCCGAGGACAAAGATTCAGTTTCAGCGCAGGATGAAAGGAGCAGAAGAAGGTCTTGAACTTGGCGCCCTCGATGATCTCCTCGTCAGACACGATGTAGTTGTCAAGCGCTATCAGTGTACTGACGTGGTTCACTACATGGTGCCGGTAGTTCTTCTTCAGTGCCAGCGGAGTGTCGTATAGCGTCAGAATGAGCAGAGCCGAAGCAGCCGACATGTGGCTCAGATAATCAATGCGGCCAATCGGGTTGTCATGGAGATAGAGAAACTTCAGCTCCGAAAAACCTTCCCAAAATCTTCGTTCTGGTAAGGTTTTGATCTGAGAGTGAGAGGTAAGGAGAGAGAGGGGGGGGGGGGACGGGAGAGAATAAGAAAATGTGTCTTTGATTTCACAACAATAGTCCAAGTTCTTTTGGGTTTTTTTTAAAGGTTATCTTTTTTTCCCCAACGTTTTCTTTTTTCATATCTTATTTTAAGATGTATTACATTGTTTAAATGCTAAGCAAGTGCATCGTAATTTGTGGTTTTTGGTGTCTTGCAGAGAATAGATTACGCCAAGATATCCAAACCACGAATATTCATATTCAATCATGATAATTGTTACTTAGTAAAGTTGCGTTGATCATGTTAGTGGCTCTTTAACGATTTGAGGTTGACTGAATTTTAATTTCAAATGATTCTGAAAAAGTAAATAAGTAAAATAATAATAATGAAAATAATAATATTATTGTAAAATATAAATAATAAAACCAATTTTTTTAAATAAATATTAAAAGTAATTTAAAAATAAAATTTAAATAAATAATAATAATAATAATGGCGCATCATGAAGGCACCACCACCACCACAACCACCCCCACGACCACCTCCACCACCCACCACAACCACAACCACCACCACAACCACCCACCACCACCACCACCATTGTTGCTGCTCACCTGATTGTGGCTGACGTTAAGCATCATGAGGCTCCTACACGAGGCCAGTCCTTCTATTGAGCTGATGTAGTTGTGGCTGAGGACGCAGATTCTCAGATTGGTGCACATGCCGATATCGCCAGTGTTCGGCAGGTGGGAGCGTGTCAGATTCAACAACTGCAGGGCCAACAACTCGACCGATTTGTCGGCCATATCCAAAGTCAACCCGTATTCATCCTTGCCAGCATTCGGTACAAAGTACCTGCTGAGAAGGTCCTGAGTGGCATGCAGGAAGTAGCCGTTCTTCTGGGCCTTTCTCATCACGTCCTGATCCCGGTCGCGCCTGTACCACAGCTTCAGACTGGACGTACCCTTGTCCTCCAGGTCCATCCCGCGGGTAATCCGCGACCAGTCCAGAATGCTCACCATGGTGACTGCTCACTCCCACGTCTCCGCTTAGCTTAGGGTTGTGTCTATTCTTACATCTTAAAGCCGGCTGTGGAGGAGGGAGGGGGAGGAGTGGGGAATGAGGAGGTGGGGGAGAAGGTGGGAGGGGGGAGGAGGGAGGAGTGGGGAGGTGGAAGGAGAACGGAGAAGGGAGGAGGGGGGAGGTGGACGGAGGAGGTGGAGGGAGGAGGAGGGAGGAGGGGGAGGGAGGAGTTGGAGGGGGAGGTGGAGGGAGGAGTGAGGAGGAGGGAGGGAGGAGGTGGAGGGAGGAGGAGGAGGGAGGAGGTGGGAAGATAAATAAAAGCATATTAAATTTTAATATGATCACATTGGCAATGAACTTTAAAGATCTGGTTATGTGATTTGTACAATCTATTTTGTTTGTTTGTTAAAGTTGCATAGTCCGATGAAATATTAAATTTTCAAAACCAAACCAATTATCTAGATTTGATTCTACATGTCTAACTTAGACACTAATGCACTTATTAAGCATTTGTTTCTGCATAGAAGGCAATACTGAGTCAATTTAACAGAACATGTTACTGCAGAAGTCTATGGTGTCAGAGTTTTGGCAAGCTTGCCAAAACTAATTTTCCATGTTTGCACTCAAAATATCTCAAAAGTTTACCATTTAAAATAAAAGTAACTTTGAACTAATGTAAAGTAGATACTAGTGATCGATCTAATATATTTATCTCATAAAACATACAGAAATTCAAAACCATCGGACTATGCAACTTTAAGGACCCCCCCCCCCCCGCCCCCACCACCACCACCACCACCAGCACAAAAAGTAGGCATAGGCTGTTGTGGGCAGTTGTACAATCTACAGCGAAACCCTTATTTTACTCTCGCCGATTTTACGCGAATTCGGAAATTAGGCGATGCATCATTGAACCCAAAATTCTTCGACTCAAAGGGAATTCGGTAAACTGACCTCCAATTTAGCATGATCCCACTTTTGTCGCGATTATATTTGATGGATCCCAACTATCTCATTATAATGGGGTTTCAGAGTATTCCTTACATGTGTCGTGGGGGTGATGAAAATGGGAAATACTGCGCCTAGAGCGGGACTCGAACCCACATCTCTTTGCATTCCGGGCCAGTGTGCTAACCATTACACCACCTAGGCTCCCTGATATCAATACACTCCCCACGCCTACCTGTCTATGTGGTTACTTGCCTGAGAGGTCAGTGCAGACCACTACACTCGTCCCCCTGGAATTGTAAGTCTTGTAATTCTTACAATTACATACATACATACATACAGGCAATGCACTAACACATACATACACAGGGTAGGTTCAACAACCATACAGCGCAAAGCTTGTACAGGATCCTGGTCACGGCAACCAGTGTCGTGGGGGTGATGAAAATGGGAAATACTGCGCCTAGAGCGGGACTCGAACCCACATCTCTTTGCATTCCGGGCCAGTGTGCTAACCATTACACCACCTAGGCTCCCTGATATCAATACACTCCCCACGCCTACCTGTCTATGTGGTTACTTGCCTGAGAGGTCAGTGCAGACCACTACACTTGAATATTTTATGTAGCTGAATGAAAGATCACACTTAGAATGGGCTATTTGAGCTTGGACCCAGTAGGTCTGTATTGGTCTACCTAGCAACATTACGGCATTAGATTATGAGTACCACATGGCTATTAGTTATAGTATTATTAGTAGTTCTCTGATGTCACACAGGGAGTGGAAGAATTTACTTGCATAGGTTATAAAAAACTCAAAATATGTCATATTTACATTTTTAAATAGAGTTTACACGACTTTTAAAAGTCTGTAATACTAATATATAGCCTCTGTCATTGAGGACAGTCATTAAGACTGAATTAAAATAGTACTAGCCACAGCTTGACAACAGAGGTGCTCAGAACATTGTTGAGCCCTGCATAAATTAATATATCCCTAGAGAATAGGTTACTTTAAGAAATAAAACCCATGACTCGTCATATTCGATCCTGATAATCGTGAATAAGTAAAGTTTTGTAACATTGTTGGTCATGTTACTGCCCCTTAAAATTACTATTTCGGCTGGTTTCTACATGTGTTTTTGTTGGCAGCCCTGATCTACACAAATCTCACCACCCCTATATATTCATCGTTCGTTGTTGTTTTACGTCCTAGCAACATCTAAGGTCATATCAGGATGGGTATCGACTTGTGACAGTGCGCACTCATGGCAACTTTTATAGTGCTGCCCCACTGGGACACCAGGCCACCAGCACCATGACCTGATATCCCACTCAGTGTCACGCATGTCTATCCCTGACCACTGAGCGCCGAACTAAGTTTCTTCGGCCCCTATCCTCAGTCTAATGCTGAGCACCAGGCTAGGAAGTGACAAGTATCAATTTTTAAGTCATTGGTTTGACTCGACCAGGATTCGAACCCACGAACTCATGGGTTCGGATCTCCCGATCTCCCAAAACAGGAAACTGACGCTCTACTCATTCGGCCACCCCGTCTGGTCCTATATATTGATGAATTACAATCGACGTTACTTACAATTACATAGTTACAATGTTACGTTATTTATGTAGCAAGGACGAAATGTGTCAGGCATCATTATCTAGCTGCAGAAAGTTTTAAAGCATTTAAAATTATATTCTAAAAACAGTATTCCGTGGTATTAGCAGGAAGTGTATCATACCCCAATGGTCTAATAAAATCATAAAAGTAAACTAACATAGCCCAGTCACACTACGGCCAGCGTTTGCTTGCGACCATCTTACGACCAAAAAGCCAGCGACCTCCTGGCGACGCTGTTTGTTTGTTGTTTGTTGCTGTTTTACGTCCTAGTAACATCTAATGTCATATCAGGATGGGTACCGACTTGTGACAGGGCGCACTCATGGCGACTTTATAGTGCTGTCCCACTGGAAGACCAGGCCGCCAGCACCATGACCTGATATCCCACTCAGTCCCATTATCCTGACACTGAACCAACCAGTCATTGTCCTATCCTAGTAATGCTGAGCGCCAGGCTAGGTAGCGAAAAGTATCAATTTTTAAGTCATTGGTTTGACTCGACCAGGGTTCGAACCCACGACCCCCACGATCTACCACACTGGAGACGGACGCTCTAACTCATTCGGCCATCCCGTCTGGTCCTTTGCGACGCTAAGCAGTCGCTGATGTTATGGGGGGTTGGTCGGCGACAGCTCGGCGACCAAAACTTTCGCGTTCCTGGGGCGGCAGTCGGTGACCGATCGGCGACCAGTTGGCAACCGCACTGGTCGCAAGGAGGTTCCAGGTGCAGCAGGCCACTCGCTAACCGGTCGTAAGGTGGTCGCAAAATTATCACAAAACAGTCGCAAAATGACCGCAAGCGAACGCAGGCATAGTGTAACTGGGGTATAAGGCAGCTTGAGACCCCAGGCTACTATTGCTAGTCATACACCAGCTGCAGATATTCCCTCCGCCAGAGCAAAACAATAGTAGCAACTTCTGCCAACTTGGACTGTACATGAGAGGTGCACACAGTGGATAAAGGTGGTTATGAACTGCGGCATGGTACACGTTATGCACCTTATGAGGTGATTAACAATCTATTTGTGCCATACAGTTACTAGTTACAGATGAATAACTAACTATTCCAGGGCCTACATCCTCCTAACAGGTGTTAATCTACATGATTTAATCAAGCATGCAGTCCACAAGTAGCAGGATATGAAAGATATGCGTATAAGGAGTATATTTAACTTCTTGGGAGTGGGAATTGGCGTGAATATAACCAGCAATATAACACTCTTTTTATAGGATAGATTAGTTAGTGGTGGTTGCTTAATGCCATGTCGGCAGCAAAGGCCATGATCACGGCGAGAAGTTTTCAAATCTTATTCTGTCATATTATTATCAGACCATCACTTTTAAACAGAATGTAAAAGCACACAATCAACTATGTGTCAAGAAACACTTTTGAAGTTAAAAGCTCACAATTACTAAATAAAATTGTGTCCATAAAAGATTCTAGATATAAGTTGAAGATATCATTATTCCTGAATTGGTGAAAATTGTTTTAATGGACTATATAAGGTGGAATAGTCCTGCTGCCCTCAAGAAGGCTAGGATTGTTTCTTGTTTCATATTAGTTAAAACGTCATGTGTGTTGTTTGCACTGTAAACTTGTTGGCGGAATCCCATAAAATCTACGCAGTTTAATCAAAATTGTGCTTGACCGTCAGTGGGTACTGACACTCAATACATTCGGGAGGAGCATCCTCCTTGTCTTTGAGCAGGAAAGCATGTGCAAGCCATGAGTAACCAATGCGGCAACGGTTAAGGACCACTTGCTCCCCCAGGCCCCCGCATGAGTGTGGTGATTTACCTACAGATGGGACGTGATTTCAAGCCATTTTTATTAGATATTTGCTGTCCACAGTGGCACAGAACAGTCGTGTAGTATTACTGTCAGGCTGTGGTGTGGGAGTAACTATAGTAGTATATCAATTATAATATATTCGAGCATGACAATTCAATTATTAATTGTGAACAAATAAAGTTGCGGTCATTTTATTGCCCTTTTAGTATTAAATTGCTAGGGGTCGTTGGTTTTGGGGTGTCTTTCTGTTTTAGTTTTTTTGTTCATGTTCAACATCTTAGAGATTTAGTGCCATATGATTTAAGAAAATTACTGGCCATTGCCATTGGCATTGCAGCTGCTTGTTGTATGATCGTATTAGGAAATAGTCCACAGAACAGTTGTGTCTGCTGTGCAATGCTCAGTGTCAGTACCTACTCCAAACAGGCTGCCATCAGTGACTCAGCCAGGCTGCATTAAACCTGGCAGGAGTTGGCACTGAACCCCCATGTCTTTTGTGTGGCAGTGATAGATGTGTTAAACAGTTACTACAAATATTTAACAATGGCAGAACAGAAGGCAGTCGGAGCCTAATTTTGAGACCAAACATGTTGAGATACATGTGATAGAAGTGAGGAAAATTCAAAAGGAAAAGTTGAAGACAAGATTTCACAGTGACAAAGACAAAGATTCCAGGTTCAACACTTGTCAAATTGAAGAGGTACTTGATGTGCTGTTAACTTTATGACAGGGCCAATTTAATATTTTAGCTGTTTAGCAAAGTGGTATATCCATGTTATCTTTTAGTTTTTCCTCCCGAAAAAAAGAAAAAGCAATCTGTATGATATATGAAACTTGATTGTGTCCTTAGTTTTGGTTTCCAAGTATCTGCACATGTTCTATGGCTTTGTGAATTTGCTAATTTGGCCAATTTCGTTTTTGGTCGAGGAAAGCCCTCAAAATTATATTTTAAAATGCTCATAAGCATGACATGACTTTTGAACCGATTATCACATCAAGAAAAATGTTATACCACTGAAATCAGTGTATAAAGTTCTATCACAACGACCCAATAGCCGATGTCTACTTTTGTGCTGGGGAGTTGTTAAACAAACAAACAAAATAGATTTATCACAAAAGTAAAATGCAAACATACATTTCAAAAATCACTTTGGATTACCGAGTCTCAATGATGCTACTAGATTTAGGCACGTGAAAAACACGCCGCTTTCACAGTACTCGCTTGTCCCACGGTGCGGGCGCGGTGCACACCTGACTATCTTTTTCCATCTCACTTGCAATCTTTATTTTAGGACTACCAGGAATGCAACCATATGGATGATATAGTTCACATTTTGCTCCACTGCTACATCCAAAAATATTTGCTGTCCGATTTATAGAAGTGAAAAAAGATCTTTATTCAAATTTATGTCTGTTAAAGTCACTGGAATACTACCTGAAGGTAAGATTTGATATTTTTGAAACTAGGTTATTTTGTTTCTTTATATACTTCTCCATATTAGGGTGTAATTTGGTGTCAATTTGAACACCAGAACATTGATTTTGAGGGCGGCTAAAAAGGTGTATAGATCTGGTAAAGATACTGGACTGACATGCCACCCGCAACTCAGCTTTCACACATGCCAAGACTCATGAGTCATGAGATGGGTCACAGAATTCAACTGGTTTTCCATTGAAACAATGGACCAAAATTACACATAAAAAACGCTTTATAAAGTGTCACAACTTCCTTGATAATTGTCACAGGATGATGATTTAGGTATCATTAGAAAGGACTTTCCAATACCTTTGCAATAATACTGATCCACCCACGGGGAGGCTAAGGAGTAACACGTATACATATATGCATAAACAATACTTGTACTGATAGAGCTGGAAGATGAAATCACCAAAATCCAGCAAACGGAAACAGCCCAATATGGGCGTCGCCATTTTTAAACGGAAACGGAAATCGCTCGTCGAGCTTCACTACACAGCAAACAGGGTGGATGACAGCGATTGGCCTAACGCCTTAATGATGCCCGCTGCAGAGTAGCACAAGCCAAGTCGCTGAACAACTACACTGGTCCCTCACTACAGATCTTCCATATATGGTGCGATGACGTCACCGGGACCGGTGTCCGTGTTCCTCTGCACTACTCTGAAGTGGTGCTGTCAAGGCATTAAGTCCATAGGCCCAATTGACGGTATTCGGGGTCAGCTATTGGTTAATAATATATCAAAACAAATGCCCGCTGCCATAGAATTAGCTGATACGCGCAGTTGAAAACTTACATTTTATTCAAAATTAAAAGAAATAAAGAACAATTTGGCATAAATATGGATGCACAAATGAAATATTAATAGCTTCTGGCCGTATTCGGGTCACCCGAGTTGATCGAATTTCAAATCGAACACCGTGAGTGGAGTAAATACATGCGCAATCATAAAATACTTTGCTGTAGTTATGTCGGGGGGGGGGGGGGGGGGGGGGGGGTCGGTCCTAAGCATTGCTTATTCATACCGACCCACCCACGGGGAGGCTTAAGACTAATGCATGTAGATATATATACATATATACATAAACAATATATACATAAACTATACCCACACAGGATTTCGTCAAAATCCAGCAACCGGAAACGGAAATAGGCCTCTATGGGCGCTGCCATTTGTAAAATTGTATCTCTGATTAACAGAATAATCCAAATCCAGCAAACGGAAACGGAAATCGCTCGTCGAACTTCGGTCAGCAGCCAGCAGGGTGGACGACAGCTATTGGTTAATAATATATCAAAACAAATGCCCGCTGCCATAGAATTTGCCGATACATGCAGTTCAAAACTTAGAGTTTATTCAAAATTAAAAGAAATAAATAACAATTTGGAATAAACATGGATGCACAAATGAAATATTAATAGTTTACTCCGCGGAAACGACGGCCGTATTCGGGTCACCCGAGTTGATAGAATTTCAAATCGAACACCGCGAGTGGAGTAAAAAAAAAGCATAATTTTAATGCTTTGGTATAGTTATATCGGTGGGTCGGTCCTAAGCATTGCTTATTCATATTATTATATGTTATGTTGGATTTGTTGACTTTGAAATTTGTTGTCACATACCTACTATAGTATAGATGTAGATTATAGTAGGTAAATCATAGACATAGCCATAGCCCTGACATAGTCATAGCTATGACGATATGTATATGATGACAAGTTGGCATAACCTCATAGAGTACAATTACTAACTAATACATTGAACCAATCAATGAATGGTGTTGTCTGCGCCCTGCGGGTGTGCTTAGATTAGATTATAGTGTTTGAGCTACACATAAAATTATGTAGACTCAGATGTAGACTCAGATGGGCTCTGAGTCTACATCAGACTCAGAGCCCATCATGTGTGGTGGATTAGCTATAAAGAACAGCCGCACATAGTAACAATGAACGTAATATCTCAGGTAATAAGTATTATAAGATACTTCGTGAAATTCGCAAATGGATATTCACTACAAGCCGAAAAATTGACAGTATTCATAGAATGAGCTACTTACCTACAAGGATGAAGGCAGTAGTCCGCCATTTTAAAAACAAATGTGAGAGCATTAGCAACCAGATCTATAGATGCATGAAACTGCAGAATTAGTTCAACTTTATTTTAAAATATCACTGAATGAACACTTAGATCAGGGGAACCATATATCAAATTTAATTTATTCAAAATCTATTTTACTAATATCCATATATTATACAACTTGATTTACTGATTTTGCATTAATTCGTGCTCAAATTGCTGAAGCTTACTCCAAAATGATCAGTAGCAAATGTCTGCTACTATATCCGCTTTGGTACAACTTCCGCTTACACTCTCTAATTGATTTGTCCCTTATGCATCATACGAGTAAAACTGCCATGCTGGAAACAACTACCATACTCTGCACGTGTTGGGTTGTTGTTGTTATGTTTGAGCGATTGTCCGGCTATTTGCATATGAACAATTATGAACTCTTCGGCTTTGGCCCGGGGTATTCTGACATGCAATATTAAAGAGCTCCGCCTTGAGATAACACTCGCATGTGGTCAATCGTTCAGGTTAGTAGAAGGGAAATTCAATTTTAGCTGTCTGGTGTCGCAGTTTCAGCGCCCGGTCGGTTTCCACGGCCCGTATAGACTCAAACTCAAGGCATTGTGACCATTAGTCAATGGTCGTGAGCAATCTTCATACAGAAAATACAGCAAAAGTGAAATATCTCTAAAACTACACCACCTATTAACAAATCGCTTGGTACACATATAGAAAACATCTTTACCAAAAAGAGTGTATTAAATTTATAAGGTTAGGGTTCTTGATTTGTATTAATTTTGAATAAAACTAAGGTTTTGCACTGCGCGTACTGTCAAACTCAAGGCATTGTCATTGGTCGCTAGCAATCTTCATACAGAAAATACAGGAAAAGTGATATATCTCTAAAACCACACCACCTAGAAACAAATCGCTTTGTACACATACATGAGAAAACATCTTTACCAAAAACATTATATTAAATTTATAAGGTTAGTGACGATGATGTTAGATTTTGACGCATGCGCATGAAACTGACCGGGCGCTGAAACTGACCGGGCGCTGAAACTGCGACACCGGGTCCCATCTCGACTCAGGCTGCCGCTCAGGGTCTGCTTGGAATCAGATATGGCAGTCACTCAGTCTCAGGTCTCAAGCCCTGTTCACATGGGGAATGTAAATCGATTCGTAGAAAGCGACTTGCCTAGTTCGACGCACATTTCCCGTGTGAACAGACGTCTGAGGCGGATTAGGGCTGATTCGACTCACGTGATGCGGATAATGTAAACCACCTAAGCGAGGTAGTCTACGTGAATCGATTCCTGTGATGGGGATAACTCTGCCCGTGTGAACGGGCGCTAATTCGACTCCTTTAGTTCGCCTTGTCTAGGTCGCTTCACATTTTGCCCGTGTGAACACGGCTTCAGACTCAGTGTCAAGTGTGAGTGTCACTCACTGTCAGTGAAGCATTTGGTGTTATTGTTGTTGTTTTATGTCCCTAGGCCTAGCAACATCTAATGTCATAATATGAATAAGCAATGCTTAGGACCGCCCCCCCCCCCCCCACCCCCTTTGGTGGCCGTATTCGACAGTATTTTTTTATTCCACTCGCGGTATACTACCGTATAGATAATAGAGGGGGTGTAATAACGTCACAGGACAACATCGGTGGCCAGGTTGGATGACATACAGAATGCTTGCAACTGCCTACACTGTGCTTATATACTGATTTGTTGGTTTATTTGTCACTGTTTTGAGCAGTGCTGTAAGTAAACACATTCAACATTGGATGTAAACTGCCCAGAACCTCCCATAACACAAGAAAACTCTGTTTTACTGCATCTGCATGCATTCACAACATGGCTAGAGAGGGTGCTCGTAATCCAAGATGACAGCCCGCTGATTGCTAATTAATGACGTTACATGCACTCCCTCTATTCAATTTGAAATTCTAGCGGCTCGAGTGACCCGAGTTGCCATCGTGATAATCAAAAACAGTCGTCGTTTCCGCGGAATAGACTATTAATATTGTATTTGTGCATCCATGTTTATGCCAAATTGTTCTTTATTTCTATTAGGCCCTACTTTTGAATAGAATCAAAGTTTTGCACTGCATGTAACGGCAAATTCAATGGCAGCGGGCATTTGTTTTGCTCTTGACTATATTATTAACCAATCGCTGTCATCCACCCTGCTTCCTGGGAAGCGAAGTTCGACGAGCTATTTCCGTTTCCATTTGCTGGATTTTGGTTATTAATATTAATATTAATATTATGCGATTCAACACAAATAAACAAATGGTGGCCCCCATGTAAGGCTATTTCCGTTTCCGTTTGATGGATTTTGGTGATTTCAATTTTCACCTCTATGAGTATGAGTATTGTTTATGTATATATATATAAATATACACGTGTTAGTCCTTAGCCCCCCCCCCCCCCCCCTGGGTGGGTCGGTATAAGGATGGATACCGACTTGTGACAGTGCACACTCATGGTGACTTTATAGTGCTGCCCCACTGGGAAATCAGGCCGCTGGCACCATGACCCGATATCCCACTCAGTCACATTATCCTGACACTGAGCTAGCCCGTCCTTGACCTATCCTAATAGAGGGAGTGCACATGACATCAACACTCAGTGGTTAGCCATCTTGGATTACACTTAATACCACGTATGGCACCCCCTGTCTTATACCAAGAACACTACGACCACCACTGGGCCTACCAAGTCAGCGGCCGCTGAAGTATGTGGCACCACCTAACGGATACTGCCCAAACCTTTCTAATTCTTTGACAGAGCATCCAAAGTGTCAACATCCTGCTCTTTAGCAACGATGTGAGGCTATGTGAAACATACTTCCCCTCCATCAAAAAACCCTGAAAGCACTAGATATTCTGAGGGTACTGTCCAGCTGAGAGTGGGGAGCGGACAGAGATGTTATGCTCTCCGTGTACAGAACCTTGGTTCGGTCACGAGTGGATTACGGCAGCATAGTATACGGTTCCGCAAGGAAATCATATATTGGGCTGCTAGACATGATCCACCACCAGGAACTGCGCCTGGCCCTTGGGGCCTTCCGCACCTCACCGGTTCAGAGCCTTTACGTCAAAGCCAATGAACCATCACTTAACAACAGGAGAATCAAACTGGCCATGCAATATGTAGTCAAGATAAAAACTAATGCATTGAATCCTGCACACAATTGTCTATTCGAGCAACATGACGAATCCAGGTATGAAGCCAGGCCGAATTACATCCGGCCACTGAGGCTCCGAATGAAACCTCATTTGGAGGCCTTGGGCTTGGATTTGGATGTGTTGGAGGATGCCAAAGTCCCAGAACATCCCCCGTGGTCGTTGAGAGAACCATCGGTTATCCTCCGACTCACGGAACTGAGGAAGTATGGGACACATCCACTCGAGTACCAAGGACTGCATGCAGAGATTCAAGGCCAGTTTGCAGACCACCTCTCCATATACACTGATGGTTCGAAAGACCAAAGCCGAGTAGCTGCTGCGGCAGTCTGCCGATGGGAAAAATTTGGTGTACGTTTGCCCGATCAGAGCTCGATTTTCACTGCAGAAGCCCAAGCATTCCTTCTCGCGTTGGAGTGTATCGAGGTATCCAACCACACTAACTATGTTATATACAGTGATTCGTTCTCTTGCCTTCTGGCTGTTGCTGGACTGAAAACGAATCGCCCTATTCTAGCAACGGTCATTTATAAAATGAACCAACTGACAAGGGATGGGTATGACATCCACCTGTGCTGGGTGCCTGGCCATGCCGGCATACAAGGAAACGAACGAGCTGATCGGGCTGCGAAGAAGGCCCTGAACTGTGATCTTGAAACGTGTCTGATCCCTCACTGTGATCTGAAGCCACTAATAGCCACCCGCATAAAATCCAAATGTCAACATGAGTGGGATGAAGACATTAATAAACTTAAAGAAATTGAACCATCTGTGGGAAAGCCACCACAGACTCATGCGGGAGGTCGGCGGGACCAAGCGGTCCTTAGCCGCTGCCGTATTGGCCACTCGTGGCTTACACATGCTTTTCTGCTCAAGGGGGAACCTCCCCCTGAATGTATTGGGTGTCAGTCCCCGCTGACACTCAAACACATTTTGCTAAGTTGCGTTGATTTTTGCCCCTGTGCCAACAGTTCTACATTGCAGACAGTATGCATGACCTTTTTACTAAGGTAAAACAGGAAAGCATTTTAGCCTTTTTGGGGCAGCTGGAGTGTACCACCTCATATAGTTTACTAAATAGATTCTATCAATTATTAATAAAACTTTTCTTTTTCTATGGGAGTTTCCCTTGGCCACAAATATATGGTTGTGGGATTTCTGGTTTAATGAGCTAAAGTGATGGTTGATTGTCTGCTTTTACATGTAAAAGCGATGGTTTGAACAAAAAACAAACATTTCTCGCCGTGAATATGGCCTATGCTGCCGACACGGCGTAAAGCAACCACCAATCATCAATCAACTTATTTCCGCTCAGGGTGAGTCTGGGAGACGCCTCCTATTTCAGACCGGAGATGAAAAGCGCCTCGAAAATGGCCGCCGTATTCAGTGGTTTCAGCCAGTCACAGCGCAGCTTTTCCATTGCAAATGGCCGCTGCCTATGGGGGCGGCCATTTTCGAGGCGACAAACTGCTTATGCAGTTCAGACTAGTGTGATGTCAGGGGCATCTTGGAGACATCTCGGAGACGGACCCTGAACGCGGCAGATTTGCCCAGAACCAGTTTCAGCAGTTCCGCAGAAACAGCTGGTCAGTTTCAATAGTTCCACAGAAACAGCTATTTGCGGTTTCTGAATTCTGGTGAATTCATTTTCCCTCTCTGACTATAGGTATTGTTTTCACGTGTTAAGCTAAGATTGATTGATTGGTGGTTTCTTTACGCCGTGTCGGCACCATAGGCCACATTCACGGCGAGAATTGTTTGTTTTTTATTCAACCATCGCCTTTACATATAATGTAAAAGCATACAATCAGTTAGGTGTCAATAGACACTTATTAATTTTTAATAGCCCAAAATCATATAATTAAATAAAATAGATGAAAGAATGAATTAATAAAAATTGTTTTAATGAACTATATGAGGTGGTACAGACCAGCTGCCCTCAAAAAAGCTAGAATGTCTTCTTGTTTAACTTTGGTAAAAAGGTCATGCATGCTGTTTGCAGTGTAAGATTGTTGGCGCAGTGCCATAAAATCAACACAGTTTAGTCAAATGTGCTTGACTGTCAGTGGGGACTGACATCCAATACATTCAGCGGGATGCGGCATGCGCATGCATTGATTCCACCCATGCGACATGCAGCGATTTGGTTTTGATCTTTACAGTAACAACTTTAAAAAGTCCATATTTTCTTTAATATTAGAGCGAATTTCACAAATAAAGTGTCATTTTATTTAAAATTCAATATACTAACAGGTGAAATCCATTAAATCAAGCTCAAAACTATTTTTGAAAATCACTGAATGTCGTATATGCGATGTAGATATATGCCAACCCCCAACATTTGTTGGGTTTTTTGCTCCAAATTTGTGAAGGAACAGTATTGTTTTCTATGGCAAACGCACCAGCATTCGCATGCCGTACCGATTGGTCCATCGACCGATTCAGTTGCCGCATTCGCATTCGCATTCGGACGTATGGAAGCACAGTATTCAGTTACAAAACTTACATGCTTTTCGATTTGTTGCCCCATTCGCATACCGCGTATAAGGAATCTTAGCTATAGTCATTAGCCTCCCCCTGGGTGGGTCGGTATTAATGCTGAGTGCCAGGCTAGGAAAAGACAAGTATAAATCTTTACATTATTGGCCTGCGCTCTACCAAGTAGGCCACCGTGTTCGGTATGCGTTTGATGATTTTAATTTCTTTTAGTTAGTGAAGTTTATATGGGTTCTTCTATGATGCTGATCATAATGGGGGACCTCCGACTTTTTAGTTCAAATTCCTGCCGTTTGCGTCGCCACTGAACTAATGGGTCTAAACCACACACTGTCAAAATGCAAACTCAATGAGCAATCTTCATAGAGAACAAGTGAAATATCTCTAAAAATACACCACTTAGATACAAACCGTTTGGAACTCATATAGAAAATATATTCAACAAACAGATTATATTAAATTTATAAGGTTAGGGTTCTGTATTTCTATTAATTTTGAATAAAATAGATGTTTTGCACTGTGCGTACCGTTTAAGTCAATGCATTGTCAATGGCCGTGAGCAATCTTCATATAGAAAAAGTGAAATATCTCTAAAAATACACCACTTAGATACAAACCGTTTGGAACTCATATAGAAAATATATTCAACAAACAGATTATATTAAATCTATACGGTTAGGGTTCTGTATTTCTATTAATTTTGAATAAAATAGATGTTTTGCACTGTGCGTACCGGTCAAGTCAATGCATTGTCAATGGCCGTGAGCAATCTTGGATTAAATTCATACAGAAGAAGTGAAATATCTCTAAAACCCCACCACCTAGAGACAAACCGCTTGGTACACAAATAGAAAACATATTCAACGAATAGATTATATTAAATTCATAAGGTTAGCTTTCTGCATTTCTATTAATTTTGAATAAAATAAACGTTTTGCACTGCGCGTACCGGCAAACTCAAAGCATTGTCAATGGCCGTGTAGGCCCACTACTACCGACGCGCCACCAAGTGTCAGAAAATGAACTACGCCACATGTCCCCCATTAGTCGGTTCCTCGTATTGTAACCACTTTTGTCTATACCATTACCAATTGCCAATTCCCTTTTTCACACCAGATGGAGAAAATTCCTTTTGTGATGCATCCAAGAACCAATGAAAGCAATGCAGTAAAAAAAAGAAAAAGATGTTTTGTATATTCTTTATTGGTAAAATTCCTTTTATCTGATGTCTCACGTATTATGCGAGTATAAATGCTTGAGGGGGGAATAAATCTTATCCCTTCCTACTACGCTGACGCATTGGTGGAGTACCCCATCCGGGGCGTTGTTTGTAACCGGGTGCTACACCCACCAGCGCCACTTAGCTAGGAGAATCTGTTTCTTTTATTCGGCTAGGGCTAATAACCCCTAGCCAGAGATTAAACTTACCCAACCTCGATGAAAAAGAATATGCTTTCCCCTTTTCAAATGTTGGTAGCTATCTAGCAAGCTAAATTCACCGCCTTAGGTTGAAGTTTGGAATATTTTGAGTAATAGTAACCTGGACAGCAGAGAAAGCCAATTAAATAGCTGCTCTTAGAAATGCAGCATTTGTGATGCTGATTATAGGCTTCCAAGAATTGCACTTATCATAAATTAAAGGTGTCACCTATTTTCATTTACTATTCAGATGGAGAGAATTGTCGCCAGGGAAATGGACAAGTGTTCTGTGTGGACGAATATGGACTTTGAGCCAAAATGCACATTCGATTACATACGAAGTTACTGAC
This sequence comes from Branchipolynoe longqiensis, assembly GCA_030323885.1. Lineage (NCBI taxonomy): Eukaryota > Metazoa > Annelida > Polychaeta > Phyllodocida > Polynoidae > Branchipolynoe > Branchipolynoe longqiensis. The sequence goes on along the minus strand of CM059190.1, from coordinate 40,943,444 downwards.
CCACACAAACGTATATCGATGAAGTGTGGAGCCGAAGATACTGAACACGTAAAGACTGCTGATATATCTACACAATGTGTGAAGGGATTGCACATCAAAGAGGAAGATGGCGTGATTGCACTACAGGCTGGCACTAATACTGACATGTGCAAAACTATTTTCAAGCGTGGTGCCGAAGATACTGAACACTTAAAGACTGCCAATATATCTACACAATGTGTGAAAGGCTTACACATCAAACAGGAAGATGGCGCAAATGCACTACAGACTGCCACTAATACCGACGTATACGAAACTATTCTCAGAGACTACTTCCAGTTGAGCTACAATCTGGTCGACCTGTACTCACATTGGAGCGAGGCTGACGACCACTTCCGCCAGGTGGCGTCCGCGTTCAGCGGCGTGCGCATACTCCGACAGGATCCGGTTGAGAACCTGTTCGCCTTCATCTGCTCATCCAATAACCACATCTCGCGCATTAGCGGGATGGTTGAGCGCATGTGCGAAGCATTTGGGGAGCCAGTTGGGACGGTGGGTGGGTATGCCTACTACGCCTTCCCCACCGTGGAGAGGCTAGCGGCGGACGGTGTGGAGGAGACGTTGAGGGAGCTGGGCTTCGGTTACCGGGCCAAGTTCATAGGTCAATCGGCCAGGATGATCTGCGAGCGCGGAGATGGTTGGCTCTACGCATTGCGAAGGCTACCATATGAGCGCACAAAGGCAGAGCTGATGACCCTCTATGGGGTGGGGGCAAAGGTGGGGTTATATTTATTTTATTTTAGTTAGCATCTAATTTACTACTTTTATTCCAACAAACTCACCATATGCACTATAGTATATGTAGGCCCTATGTATGTGTAGATGTATCTGTGTATATAATTGATGTGCCATGTGGGTGACCTATACCCCAGTCACACGAGAGCCAGCTTTCACCGCCAACCCCCTTACGGCCAAAAGGTCGCCAACCTCCCAGCGTCCCACTCGATACATTGATTCAAAAATGCGGTCGGCAGCACCGACCACACGGTCAGCACGGCATGGCATGTGTTGGCACCGCTATGTCCTCGCCAACCATTTTTTAATGGCGCTGACCGTACTGGTCGCAAGGAGATTGCAAGTGCAGCAGCTGCAACCTCCTTGCGTCCAAAATTTCCAAAATGGATGCCGGGAGGTTGGCGACCTTGCGGCGCCAGCACTTATGGAGGCCATAATGAGGAGGTTTGACGTTGCAAATCGATCATAAGCGATCACAGACCTCGTGTGACTGAGGTATTAAATCGGAAATATTGCGCCTAGAGCAGGATTCCAACTTGTACTTCTTGTCATTCCGGGGCTAGCGTGCTAACCATTACACTACCTAGGCTTCCTGATGCAATAACTTTATTCACCCCGATCTGGAAACGATAAGTCCTAGCAACATCTAAGGTAATATCAGGACGGGTACCTACTTGTGACAGTGCACACTCATTGCGACTTTATATTGCTACCCCACTGGGAAATTAGGCCGTCACCACCATGACCCCGAGATCCCACTCAGACACACCCAGACACTCAGCTAGACAGTTTTTGCCCTATCCTATTAACTTTTATTTTAAATAGCTAACTTTTGAGATATTTGTAGTGCAAACATACAAAATTAACTTTGGCAAGCACGTCCAAACTCTGACTAACAATTCAGCAGTAACAGGTTCTATTAAATTCGCCGGTTATGCCTCACCCAGATACAAACGAATCCAGCATCAAAAGCTCTCCAAACATACCTTTGCTTAGTTTGTTCAGTTCATGCAACTGAACATGTGGGAGGAGAATTGAGGTCTGTGATGTATGAATGACATCATAGGTGACATTCCCTCTTCACTTGACCTAGAGGGGTTCCCCACACACAGGGGCAGCCATGGCAACCAACAAGATGGCAGTCACAGAAAGCTCTCAATTCAACTTTTAAAGTTTATTAATCTCCATGATTTAATCAATTAGTCACACAAAAAGTAGCTGGTTATGAGAAATAAACATTTGAACTTTATGTTCAGCATTTCAGATTGCAAATTCTAACATTTTTCTCTAAAGAGTGGTTGTCTAAAAGCCTTGTCAGTGCTGCCGAACTAACTACAACACAACAGAAGCAACCAATTTCAGCACTGTCCCCCCATGTATACAGTTACATAAACTGAAAACCTGCAAAGGTATGCTTGGAGAGCATTTGTCGGAGAACTGTTTTTATCTCAGCAGCCTATACCTGGTCCGTTTAAATTGACTCAGTAGTCCCTTATACTTTAGATGTCGCAACAAATGCGTAATAAGTGCATCAGTACCTAATCTGAACATGTAGAAACTAGAATCCAATCTAGATAATTATTTTGGTTTTGAAAATTTGATGTTTTCATTGAACTTATTGAACTGTATCTCCACCTTGCTTGTTGAACAATGTGGAGGCCGAACCGGTAGAGTGCAGGCTTTTCATGCGGACGGTCGGAAGATCCCCGGTCGAGTCAAACCAATGAAATACAAAATTGATACTTATCATTACCTAGCCTGGCGCCCTGCATTACTAGGATAGGGCAAGGACTGGTTAACTTAGTACCAAGATAATACGACTGAGTGGGTAATCAGATCGTGGTACCGGTGGCCTGGTATCCCAGTGGGGCAGCACTATAAAGTGTACTGCCACAAGTCGGTACTCATCCTGATATGACCTTGATATAATTGGTCGGTTGTTGGAGCTTTACGTCCTGGCAACATCTAATGTCATCAGAATGGGTATCAACTTGTGACAGTGCACACTCATGGCGATTTTGTAGCGCTGCCCCACTGAGAAGACCAGGCTGCCAACACCATGACCTGATATCCCACTCAGTCACATTATCCTGACACTTAGCCAACCATCCTTGCCCCATCCTAATAATGCCGAGTGCCTGGCTAGGAAGTGACAAGTATCAATTTTTATGTCATTGGGTTGACCTGACCAGGCTTTAAATCCCATGATCTACCAAAACGGGAGACGGACGCTCAACTCATTCGGCCATCTCGTCTGGTCGTATGTCCTTAGATGTAGCCAGGACGTAAAACTCTAACAAACAAGCAAGCATGCTGTATTGAACAGCTACATTGAGATCTCTCCTGCGTCCTCTCAGGTTGCCGACTGTGTGTGCCTAATGTCCATGGATCATCTGGCTGCCATTCCCGTTGACACCCACGTGTGGCAAATAGCCGTACGCGACTACCTGCCCAGCCTCAGCAGTGCCAAGTCCCTCACCCCGACCATCTACAAGCAGATAGGCATGTTGAAGCTTCTTTTTGTAAATATATGTATATGTAATGGGCGCACAACATAACACTCGTATGGTCGATACATCATTTATTACAAAACGAAGTCGTACAATGCATCTGGCTGGGCCAAGTGCCCTACCGAAAATAAAAGAGAGAGAAAATGAATAAAATTTAAAATCTTAGTAGGTCTATAGTGTAGCAGTGTTGCAAGCCAACTGCGGCGGCCGGGGCATGCTCGTAGGTTGTGCACATCATCGAGCGCCATCCGGGGGCAGTCCCGCAAATCAGTGGTGAGTTCCCCCGCAAACACCTGGGGGGCACCACAGTGCGCTTTCCTTACACCCGCATATACGCGTGCGTATATACGTGGCTGTAATGGGCGCACAACATAACACTTGTATGGTCGATACATCATTTATTACAAAACCAAGTCATACAATGCATCTGGCTGGGCCAAGTGCCACGGTCGAAGACCCACCCAGACAGAAGAGAAGTTTTAAATTAGATAAAGGAACTAATGGCTGTAGCTACTCTCACATCTGCTATAATGCGCTAGCCCAGGGGGGCGCGAAATGTACTTATATACACAGTCAGAGGTCCAATCCCCGCGGACCTTGATCTCATCGATCGAACCTCCCTGGAGGGAGAGAAATGTACAACCTCCCCCCTGCGAAGTGAATGACAAGAGAATTTGCTGGCGTCGAGCCCGGCCTCGCCCGCGAACAGCTTGGTGGTGGCCTGAAGGGTCCCGTAATCAAGAGGCCTGTAGCCCTCCCTCCCCCCCCCCCCCCCCCCCCCCCCCCCCCGACAGCCGGAATTTGAAATGCGGGAGCATCCCCCACCCGCCTTCACTTGATGGAAACTGTCCAAAAAAACTTCTTTTAAAAAATATATATATATATTTTACCTCGGTATATAGCCTCAGGCCAGCCGCAGGCTAGGGAGAGGTAAGCACATCCGGGTCCAGCAATTAGCATAAGCAGCTCACGGCGGGAGGACATTCGCTGAGCTACTCCGGCAGGATTTAACTACTACAACACTTTAACCAACTGTAAGTATTGCAAAATCGCGATAAACTTCTTAAGGATGGTTTATAGCATCCAATTATGAAAGCTTAGAACTTTCTCAGGTCCGATTTGGACATGTTTTGGTGTTATAAAAAACACAAGGTTAGAACACTTTTGTACAGAACCGAAACCGATACCGCTTGATATAGCGCAACCTGTATACAGACAGGCAGAGATGGTAACCCGAGTTGCATCTCCTAAAGAAATTCCTCCAAACCCTAAAAGAGGGTTTTGTTGGGGATGATCCTGGGTTTCTTTTATAGACTCCCCAGACCGGTTTTTGAGGCGAGCCTCCTAGTTTCGTAATATTTTCTTCAACTTGCTGGCGCAGAATGCCGCGGGTGGGAGAAGTGTACGAAACAGAGAGAGCGGGCGTGCCAATGGCCGCCCCTCCGTATGGTTGGTTTCACTACCGATAAAACCTACGGCATACCATTAGCTTAACGCCTGTATACAGAACGGTGTAAACACGTTACTCTATACCATATGAATAATACCTCAACCCAGTTCTGGGGCTCACTTTGTGACCATGTTGAGACGATACCGGTATTAAGTAACGTTTTTGTTACAGAAACCGATGGCCACCAAGCGCAACAAAGTTCCGCCGGCAGCGGCAGAAGGCCACATGCCCTCAGGGTACCATTCGTCGCCGCCACAGACGCGGCCACCGTCCCCACAGCCAGGAGCTGGTCCTTCGGATAAGGATAGCGGAGACGAGGACCTAGAGAACAAGATCGTCAGACTTATGGAGAAGTACAAACATACGCAACCCGTTACACGGGTTTCCTCTCCTCCTATCCCAGACGACGACTGGGAAGACTTTTCGGATGATGAAACAGAATCAGCATTTGAGGTTCCAAAACTGAAAGTCAAAAGGCACTAAAGACCCGTGAGTAGCTCAGGTGATGAATTCACCAAAGTCAACAAGAAGCGGGTTAAAAAGACCAAGAAAAACAAAAAGAAGAAGAAGAAGGACTCATCATCTGATGATTCAGATGACTCGTCCTCGACGGAGTCTGACTCAGACACCGAAAGAGCGGGTGTCTATGCACGGATAGGGGCAAAAATTAAAAAGAAATGCCCGTTGGCGAAAGCAAAGAGGTTGCGTGCCACAACCATGATGAGGGAAACGTTAAAAGGACATTTCCACACATTTAAACCCGCTGAGGTGATCAGTAAGCTGACCGAACAAATCTCGGGAATCAAAGGCGTTCCCGAGTCCATCAGCAAAGAAATGGATGCAGGTATCCATCTCTCGGACGAAAGACGGCGTTACGAGAACGCGTTGTGTACCATCCATAGAGCAGTGCTCGGAGCTCTAACTTCCATAACTCCGGTAGCAAACAGAATGCAAGCCGAGAATAAATTCTCGTCGCTTGCTCGCACCATGGATAAAGGCATTGCGCTGCTTACCGCAGCGTCAAACTTTATGACGTTTCGAGAACGTCTATAAGTCGGTGACCACAGATGCTGGCAAAGAAGTAGCCAGGTCTAAGAAAGTTACGGACAATGACGGTAAAGAATACACACTTTACCTCCCACCAAAGCCAGTGCTAGGTAAGCCGCTGGACAAAACCAAAATGTTTGGGGGACAGCTAGCGCACCTCTTCAAAGCAGTGGAGGTAGACACTAAAAGCGCTAAGAACACTGACAGGGGTAAAAAGTTTGACAACCCCAGCAAATTCCGACGCCCCCGCTCGGATTTTCGCTTCCGCCGAGGAGGCAGGCCAGGACGAGGAGGTCCATCCTTCGGGTTCAGTCCCAGAGGACGAGGCAGAGGAGAACGACAGACCACGGGGTGGAACGACAACCGCGGGTACAAAAGGGAGTTTACACCCAGACCCCAGTTCCCACGGCCAGGAGCCAAGTAGAGTCGACAACACAGACTTCTACCCTCAACATGGTGTCTGAAGAGACACAAACATATGTAAGCAAATTTAAGGCAGGAAATATCCTGAACTGTTTACAAAACTGGTGTAATATTACAACTGATAGCGAAATTTTGGACATTGTTAAAGGGGTTCAAATACCGTTCACAGATATACCAAAACAGAAAATAGTTCCGTTCCCATATAAATTTAACGCAGAAGAAAAACTACAAATTGATTTTCAGGTTTCTCTTTTTGAGACAAAGAGAATTATTGAACGAGTACAAAACACAGAAGGACAGTTTATTTCTAATGTTTTTTCTAGGCCGAAACCAAATGGCGAAATTCGCATGATTTTGAATTTAACAAAATTAAATGAATCGGTTACATACAAACATTTTAAAATGTTCTCATTAGAAACGGCGAGAGATTTAATTACGCCGGAAGCCTGGCTCGCCAGTGTAGACTTAAGAGATGCGTATTACACAGTCTCCATTTGCAAAGAACACAGAAAATTTCTGAGATTTATTTGGAACGGTACCCTCTTCCAATTTACATGCATGCCTAATGGTCTAGCTTGCGCACCTCGACTGTTTACCAAATTGTTAAAACCTGTTTTTGCAGTCATGGGTAGAATAGGACACACAATGTTCCCATACATAGATGATTCATTTATTATGGCAGAATCCTTTGACAAATGCCAAACAGCAGTTAATGATTTGTGTGCTTTATTAACAGATTTAGGGTTTTACATTCATGACAAGAAATCTGTTTTCGTCCCGAATAGGGAATTAAAATGCTTAGGGTTTCTGATTAACACCAAAGCCATGACCGTATCTCTAACGGGACAGAAACTACAGAAGCTTATACCTCGGGAAAACAATAGTTATCCATCATCTATACCAAGGTAAGATTCGTCTAACTAATCTATATATACACACATATATATACAGTCATCATCATCATGCTGTCGGTCGCAATGCGACAAAGAATGCTTTTATTTCTTAACCGCCGCTGTTCCGTGCGGTTGTGCATTTCATAAAAGCTGCTTGCAAAGTGTTGAAGTGCTGCTGGCTTTTGCAAGTTACTAGCAGCACCCTCTCGGGGAGCAAATAGAGGTTTCACACCGGCAAGAACACATCAAGACAGGCGCAAACTATTTGTCCCTGCAGTAGCTGGCCGGGAGATGTTGGGAGTTCCCTTCATCACCGCCCTTAATGCTGCCATGGAAGCATGGTTTTCTGTTAGGGTTTGCTCCCTTAGCCGTTGATTCTATCAAGAACCTATACCACAAGGCAGTGGTTTATAACTTTGCAAGGCAGGGGCGTCAAACACCCTGAGGTATTTTAGCAGATAGGTACTGCATTACCCGCATACCGCATATACAGTATAACCACCTTAAACCAAACTTGAAGGGACCCTAGAAATTTGCTTGGATTAAACCGAGCTTTGGCTTCGACTTTAACTTTGATTTGGCAAAAACTCGGGTGCATTATGAATGTAATATACAATGTATGTGGACACTTTGATTATTGTTTTTTATGTATATACAGTATAACCCCATTAAACCAAGCTTAGTTAAACCAAACAATCGGTTAATCCTAACTTTTTTCCGGCAGCCCGACAACATACTACCATTTATCATATAAAAAAGTATCAGATGACCTTATAAACACATGAAAGTTTGGTTTAACCATACCGGAAGTGGCCTTGGGCCATACAATTTTTGTTGTTGTTGATTAACTGATACTTTGGATAAACCGACTTTGGTTTAACCAACTTTTTTATATGATAAATGGTAGTATTTTGCCGGGCCGCCGAAAATAGTTTGGATTAACCGATCGTTTGGTTTAACCGAGCTTGGTTTAACGGGGTTGTACTGTATATATAGACCTTTTTGCACGTGTGTGAACAAGTTGGAAATAAGGCTAAGTCAAATTTATTTGAAGTTGCATAGCCCGATGCAGCATCAAATTTTCAAAAACAAAAACTATTATCTAGAACTGGTTCTACATATCTAGGTTAGATACTGATGCAGTTATTATTAAAGTTGCATAGTCCGATGGTTTTGAGTTTCTGTCATTTTCTGAGATAAATATCTTAGGTTCAAAATAAAGGTAGTAAACTAGTAATCAAACATTAATACTGCTATAAAAATGTATGAATACTCACACTAAGTGGGATAAATAAAGACCACACATACTATTAGGGTTTATTTATATGTTGTATGTTTCAGAATTTTGAAGAAGGGTTTGTGGGACTACTATTTTGTGGTGTTCTCTGTGGCGGAGTGGTTAGAGTGTCTGACTTTTTCTAGGTCGAACTCCTAATCCTGTGCCCCCACCTCTGCCAATTTGGATTTCCACCGCTGTGAATAACTTACAGCGTCACCAAAGGCCAGTTGCTCTCATACCATGTCTATATGGTGTGAGGAGTTAAAAATCCCTTGGGTCGGTAAAAGTGTAGACTCGGGCTTTCTATTGACAAACTGTCTAATGGTGAAAACAAGTCTATTCAGACTTATCCATCCTAGGCAGTATAAATCTTCAAGAAGAAAATATTATTAGAATCAACCGTAGACAATGAATCTACGGGTCTTATAGTACAACTGAATCTGGTGGTTTAAAACAATAATTCTTGTGGTTCATTTTTGTTCCAGGCGACCATTTCCGGTCATTGTGGGGAGACTTAGCAGGTTGGACGCATTCCGTACTATTCTCTGCTGATCTGAAAAAATTCCAAGATCTGAAGCCGAATGTCAAGAAAACCAGCACAAAGATGCAAAACTCGAAAGTAAGCATGACACTCTGAATTATGACACGGGACGAGATGAATGAGTGCAGTGGATAGGGTGTCTTCTTTTTTTGTGAAAAGTCAAACCAAATCCATACAAGCTCGTTATTTGTCGCCGCCTTTCTTGGCCTTACTAGGATAGTATAAATAGGCTTGTGGTTTTGTGTTTATTTTTCATTGTAAATGTGTTACTGAAAGTCATTCAAGAATACGGAAAGCTGCGAGATCGGGTGCACAGGTCTGGTAGTGTTAGGATAATGTTTGTATGGGTCATTATGGTGCTGTCACATTACGATGCTTCTCACCAACGCGTGTCAATGTATGTGATTTTTTGGCGCAACATCAGGATACGTCAGGAAGCGTTACACATGCCTTGGTGTTCGTTCATCTACGGCGACGGTCGGCGGCATGTGTCAGGGGATCGACAAAGTTTTGGGTTTGCACAAAACTTTGGACGCACGACAACGCGTGGGTGCCAATATTATGGCGACATCAGAAGCACATCGACATCGCTGGAATAACGTTATGCGAACGCTCACCACACGCCCCGCGCGCATGAGGGTCGTTCCCACATGTTGCGCCAAACGGTTGCTTTTTGTTGTTTTACATCCTACCAACATCTAAGGTCATATCAGGACAGCGCGCCAAACTTTTACCACAACGTCGGCCACACGCTACCAATACGTTGCGCTGACCCCGAAAAGTTTGACGTCTCTCGACGATTAAAAGTGATTTTGCGCATTGGCGAGAAGCATCGTAATGTGACAGCACCATTAGGTTATATTGCAAAATTGATGGGAATCACTAGAAAGTCCCCATGATTGCATACTGCCACAAGTCAATGCTTTCAGATGTTGCTTGGCCATGAAAACCAAATCAGTATGGAGCAGAGGGGGTGACAAAATGAGCTGAGCGCTTGTTTCGTGGGATTCAAATCCAGCCGAGTCAAACCAATTTATACTATTATATTATTATATATTGCTACCTAGCTTAATCAATAAATATAATAATTTGTTCTGTTAAATGACATATTTGATCAGGGATGCGAATTTTAAAAGAATCAGCGATTTCCCGACTTTTGGAGGATTGGTTTTGACATGTAATCCTATATACAGCAATGAGAATTTACCTGCCAATCGACAGTTTCCCGTCTTTTTAGGTCTGACCTGTTCTCATCCCTGTTTGATAATGATTATAGTAGGGTATAAGTGCCACCTGTTTGTTGAGAGCTTAATTCGAAGCTAACTTAGCATGAGCTTTATAGCCAATAACTGCATAAGCTAAGCATCCATTAATTGTATGAACACAGTGCATAAACTTTTAATTAAGCACGATAGAAAGTATTGTGATAGGCCGCGTATGGCTGGTTCCTCCCTGGTCTCTCTAGTAGCCACACGCGGAAGAACGGTGAAAAAGACCGGAACATACACTTCCAACATTTATTCTTCTCTCTGCCCACCGCGTCATCACAAGACGAAGTGACCGTCCCCTGACCAACCAGGTCGCAGGTAACCTCACGGTAGGGGGAGCCACTAGCAGGACGCAGTATGGGCAGTCCACACGGGGACTTGCCCACCGGTTAGCCTGCCACCACCTGACGCAGAAGAACTGCAACAGTAGACAGCATATTCCCTGCAGCCACCTTTTTTTCCTTTTTTTTTTTTACTAAATGTATTTTATTCAGCGAATAATGTCTTTTGTCAGCGCAAGAGCACTGGTCTTCTGGCCGTTCATTACAATTTGTTGGTACATAAATGACAATATCAGTTGCAATAATAACCACATGAAAATCCTGTTCGATAATAGAAGCATAATATAAATCAACTATTAGTTGTAATAGTAACTGCATACAATTCCAGTTCAACATATGTATTATGCACTTGGTGAACATGTATCATAGTATTGCATGATTCTAAAATTGTCTTTAAACCCTTCTTTCTTCCTTTGTCTTTCTCTCTTCTTTTTTTCAAAAAGATATAACATATCTCCAATACACATATATATATATATATATTATATTGTAAATATGCAAATCAGTGGATCCACCCACCAATACCAAATGTGAGAAACTTGCCCATTTTTGAATCCCATCACAAGTGTTGCGTATTGTGTGGCCTAATGATGGGATCGGAAGTCTGAGATTGCAGCGTGGTGGTGGAAATCATGTACGGACGACTACAATATTTCACATCTGCATTTTTTTTAATGTGATTAATGATTTTATATTTATTTACAGAAAGAAACCAAGGGAGCAAAGACGGTGAAGTCACAAAGCCTGTCACCCAACAAGCGACAACAAGCACCAGCCAAAACAAAACAAATAAAACGTCCCAAGAGGTAGAGGAAACTGTCCCCCATCAAAGCGCAGGAAGTGGCGCCCCCTATAATATACTTCTCGTATTAAACCGGCGGGATCGGATAATAGACGATTTATACCACCAACTGATGGCAGTTGGGGAAACACTAATGTTCTGAAAAGGGTCTATTATGATTCATAAGTACAAGCAATGTTGTTAGGTCAGGCACTAACCAAGGCCGCCATCTTTTATGATACCCCTCAAAAACAAAATAAAGAAACTGATTGGTTGGTTGGTGGAATTTTACGTCCTGGCAACATCTAAGGTCATATCAGGATGGATACAGCACTCATGGCGACTTTATAGTGCTGCCCCACTGGGAATTCAGGCTGCCAGCACCATGATCTGATATCCCACTTAATCACATTATCCTGACACTGAGCTAACCAAGCGCCTGGCTAGGAACCGACAAGTATCAAATTTATAAGTATGATACATATGATATTGACGTCATAATTCTCACTAATTATAGTGAATATGTTTACATTCATATTTAGTTTCAACCGTTCGGTAGTCTCCACTGACTGATCGGTGGAATGGAGCTAGGATAGTGCTAGGAGAATAGTTTCCGAAACCCGACTTCTTATCAATCTCCGCGATTCCCTGACAGGGCTAAGCCTATGGGAGAATACTTGCGTTTTGACAGTCAATTTCCCTCTTTTTTTTCTATCTATGTCATCACTTTCACTGAATATTTTAAGTAAATAATCACTAGGATGACAATGGTATTATTGGAGCAACATTATTTACAAATAACCTCACCATAGATTATTTGTAAACCAAAACAATTATCTAGGACTGGTTCTACATATCTAGGTTAGATACTGATGCATTTATTAAATTTGCATAGTCCGATGGTTTTGAGTTTCTGACATTTTCTGAGATAAATATCTTAGGTTCAAAATAAAGGTAGTAAACTAGTAATCAAACATTAATACTGCTATAAAAATGTATGAATACTCACACTAAGTGGGGTAAATAAAGACCACACATACTATTAGGGTTTATTTATATGTTGTATGTTTCAGAATTTTGAAGAAGGGTTTGTGGGACTGTACTATTTTGTGGTGTTCTCTGTGGTGGAGTGGTTAGAGTGTCTGACTTTCAGACAGACGACTTTCATCCCTGTATCATGAGCACTAATTGTTATTTGCATGAATCAATTTGTGAACCAACAGAAACCAATGCTTTGTTGCGGTGCTTGGTATCAACCAATGGAAAGCAGTTACAGTAAAACCTCTCTGCACCGACCCCTCCACAGATCGACCACTCCCCCATATCGATCGCTTTATTTGGGTCCCAACAATACCATTGTAAGGATATTCTACTCTCTAAACCGACCACCTCCCTAAACGGACCACTTAAAGTCGGTCCGACGGTCGGTCGATTTAGAGAGGTTTTACTGTATATGCAGCGGGAACGCCATATTTTTTGGGAGGGGGAAGAGCGTTCCCTTACTTTGTTTGGTTGGGAGATGGCGTTCCCTCACTATTTCAAATAACTCCAAACCTGCGTTCCCTCACTTTACAAAAAAAAACTACTCCACTGGTTATATCCTTAATAGAAAACGTCAGAATTCATTCAAATGTTACATTAAAAGGACAATCTTTATCAATTTCAATGTTATGCCTATACAGGAATAGACGTATCATTATGGACGATTCGCTTTTCGGTTGACTTCAATTCCTGAGTATTCAATAAAGAATTCACATTTAACATATATGGAGTTTTAATTATTTTACTGGTGTTCCTAATGATATAGGTTTTGATATTGTTTGAAATAAAAACTAAAGCCATTCGTAAGTTTAAACAAAAATGATACGTCTATTCCTGAATAGATATGAAATTGTAATTGATAAAAAAAAATATACAAAATTGCAGTTACACTGAAAGTGAACTGAAATTCGCATTTGATGTCCTTGCGTATACACTAGAAAGCGGAACACCTTTGATTTATATAATATTGTAAAATTATTAATTTCACTATGATACATGTAGAAAAGATTTACATTTCCCAGGCTAAAGCTCATATTTTTATATTAAAATTCTGCAACATTGTCAAGTTATAGATGATGTGGCAAGTTAAGACAAGAATGCCGTCTTTAAAAGGGCCGTACCATGATCTATAACTTTACTTAAAGTTGCATAGACCGCTGATTTTGAGTTTCTGTTATTTCCTGAGATAAAGATATTAGGTTGATCATTATACTCTACCTTACATTAGAGTGAAGTATCTTTCATTTTAAATGGCTAACTTTTGAGATATTTGAAGTGAAAATGTGGGGAAATTAATTTTGGCAAGCTTGCCCATAGGTGTATGCAGTAACAGGTTCTATTAAATTGACTAACTATTCCCTTACATGTTATTACAAATGTTTAATAAGTGCACCTGTATCTAAGTTAGATATGCAGAATCAAATCTAGATAACTGTTTTCGTTTTGAAAATTTAATGTTTTGATCGGACCATGCAGCTTTAATCAGAATTATCACAACATGTGGCGTTCTCTGTGGTGGAGTGGTTAGAGTGTCTGACTTTTTTCTAGGTCAGACTCCTAATCTGAGGGTCGGCGGTTCGATTCCCCATGCCCCCAGCTCTGCCAATTTGGATTTCCACCACTGTGTACAACTTACAGCGTCATCAAAGGCCGATTGCTCATACCATGTCTATGTGGTGTGGGAGGTTAAAAATCCCTTGGGTCGGTAAAAGTGTAGGCTCGGGCTTTCTATCGACCAGCAGTGGAGTGGGGAAGACCGGTCCTCTGTGACTGGGATTTCCCCTGCTTGGGACAACTAATGTACCAAAAAAAAATGAGAGACAAATAAGTGTTCACACTTCCTGTCTACCATTCGCTATGTTTATTCCTGGTTGGTATATTTTAAAGAAACCTACTTATTATCTGCAAGTTATTCAATGCTGAGGGCCACTGTAGTCAAACTGCGGCCCTAACGACCCTTCTCAGCTGGTATTAGTAGTTGACTTGATTAGTAGTGCAAATCCCATCACTAAGTAGATTTATGTGTTTGGGTTTGATATCCTTGCAACATCTAAGGTCATACCAAGATGGATAAGCCTTTTCATCCATAGTTATGTAGTGTTCATGGTTATTAAGCCACCTCTAAATGAATCTACATAAAAAGCACAATTGTAATATCAACAAAAAACAGTAAGTTATTATTTACAATTTTATTGATTCTAGTTATTTGCAGTTAGTTTCATCTTTTTCTCCATCCCCCACAAACTCTTATTTAATTATTACTCAATATGATCGAAGTAAAGATATCAAAATATTTTTTCAACTGCCATTTAATCAGCTTCTGAATAGTTCATTTTGTGTTATCATTCATTAACTGTAGGTTTTTAAATATTTTTTTTAATCTTCTCTGGTTTAATATTGGAAGAGAGTGAAATGAAATAGTTGCAAGGCTGTCACAATGCATATTGGAGAAATTCTGAAAAAGCATGAACATTTCCCAACTTGGACAATTAGCTGCGCGTTATGGAGTATGGAATACGGATATATTGTTATATGAGACTGTCTCAAAAGGTGCTAAGCAATATGGGACAAAACTTTGTCCATAGTAACGATCAACACACTATCTACTTATCCATTTGCTCAGGATAAACTGATTTGTTTTTTACATGGTGTTTCATAATCCCAATAGAACACATTGATTTGAACCAAATGTCCTTGTGTTTTCAGTGTAACCGTTTCCGTGCTGTTTTGTGTCAATCGTTACTATGGACGAAGAGCTAGCACCTTTTGAGACAGGCTCATATACTTGTATCTAGATTATCCGTTAAAGTTGCACAGTCCGATGGTTTTAAGTTTGTCATTTTTAAAAGATAAATACATCAGGTTTGTCATTATAATCTACCTTACTTTACTTTAATGCTTCCATCGAACTATGCAGCTTTAAGAACTACAAGAACCCAGGACACTACATTCAAGACACACAGACGCGCACGCACTACTGAGCACTCAGATCTTTCTTTAGCTGAGCTTTCCCGATAAGGATCGCCTCTTTAAAGAGTCTCAGATAAAGCGTAATGGCAGATGGAGAGTCATCATTGCCCGGCACTGGATAGGTTATAAGCCTGGGGTCACAGCTAGTGTCCACCACTCCGACTGTCGGGATGTTCAGCTTGGACATCTCGACCACCCCGATATGCTGCTCGAAGATGGTGTTGTGCGTCGAGACGAAGATGCCCAGATCTGGGAGGCGGGTCACCAATCCGTACTGTTTGGTTGCATTGGTGAAGGTGCCGCCTTTCCATTCGCGACAGTGCGAATACTCCCCACATTCCACCGCAGTCTTCTCAACGTCCAAGAGGGTCTGGAAGTGGCGGCTCAGGAAGAGGAAGACGCCTTCGTGATAAGCGACATGGGCCATGAAGTTCAGGGCGTCTCCGAGCATGAGTGCGGTTTGGTCCAGGTCCAGAATGTCAACGCCGAGACGGTTGCCAAAGATGAAGGGCGTCATGTGCTCATTGCGCGTACCCGCCTTGTGGCCAAGGTGGACCCGGGCCTCAAAGAGGTCGCTCACTGAGAAGAGGTCCCGGACACCAAAGTAGTCCTCATGGTGAAGAGGATCTGCGAGCACATCATCTGTTGGCGCTGAAAGATCAAAAGCTGTGCTGATTTTTGTTTGTCTGTTTATAATTAATTGGGGACATTTGCGAGAAAAGGACACAAACAAGTAAATTTTAATAGTCTAATATCCAGTTTTAAATAACGAGTCCAATAGCCCGCTTTAAATTAAATTAATTTAAAGCGATGAAGAGTTTAAACCAGGACATTATACTATGTATTAAACTATTATTGCTCTTCTTTTAGTAGGCACTAGTATTGTGTAGAGAGGTGCAATGACCTCCATATGCACAGGGAGGTGCGGGTAGGTTGATTGCATCAGGAAGCCAAGAGAGTCTAATGGTTAGAACACTAGCCCCGGGGATAGCAAGTACAAGTTTCAATCTAGGTGTGAGGTTTCCCTTCGCTTGCAAAAACATTTCTCCGTAACATTGGTGCAGTGACCAGTATTATGTACAAGCTATGCACTGTACAGTATTCAACCATCCCTGTGTATGGACTGTAAGTGCATTACCTGAACATTTGTAATTATAAGTATGACACTTACAATTCCAGGGCGTGAGTGTAGTGAGGTGCCCTCCTCCCTGGGTGAAATGTTATATGCACAGGTAGGTCTGGACATGTTGATTGCATCAGGTATCCTACTCTAATGGCTAAGATTTTGACTCGAAAACAGTAGGTGTGGGTTCAAGTACCGCTTTAAATGTGATGCTTCGCTTCACTTCCAGTTTGTTTGTTGAGGTTTTACATCCTAGCAACATATATGGTCATATCAGCATGGGTGAGGACTTGTGACAGTGTGCATTCATGGCAACTTTATAGTGCTGCTCTAATGGGAGATCAGGCCGCCAGCACCATGACCGAATATCCTACTCAGTCACATGAGCTAACCATCCTAGTAATACTGAGTGCCAGGTAAGTTAGTGACAAGTATAAATTGTGTACGTCATTGGTTTGATTCGGCTGGGATTCAAACTACTTGAACGTCCGCATGGGAAGCCTGTGATCTACTGATTCGGCCGCCGCGGCCAGTGGTTCCATTTCCCCAAAACACCTTCTATAACAGAACCAAACTAAGCCTACCTAACTACAAATTGTTAAAGAATCATTTATATATATATATATCCTAACGCACAGCTTTAAATAAACTCCATGTTGTGGAAGGTGTTGAGCACACGAGGAATGCTTAATAAACAATTTTTTTAAAACAATTTAGGATGAATATCATCATTGATTTTTGCCTCAGATTTTTTTTTCCGTGGTCACAATTTGTATGATTGTTAGCTTCTAGCTTCCTGGGTGTCTTTTGACACAAGGTCGACCCTAGTCAAAAAGTTATGACTTAATAGGAATGTGACAATACAAATTGAACATTACTCATCGTGAATATGGCCTTTGCTGCCGACATGGTGTTAGACAAGCACCAATCACTAAATACCGTGTGTCAGTACATTTGTTATCTTGCAGACAGACTGCGCTACAACTCCATTAAAGTTGCATAGTCCGATGAAGGCATCAAATTTTCAAAAACAAAATCCTTATCTAGATTTGAACCTACATATCCAATTTAGATACAATAGTGGTCCAGTTATTAAGCATTTGATATTATATATAAGGGTGTACAAAGCCAATTTAATAGAACCTGTTAGTGTTACTGCTGAAGCCTATGGGATCAGAGTTTTGGCAAGCATGCCAAAATTAAATGTGTATGTTTTAACTTCAAATATCTGCATAGTCCGATGAAATCATAGATTTTTTTTTAAATCCACAAGACAAACCTAGATTAGAGTTCACATACCCAACTTATATATTGGTGCACTCATTAAACATTTGATGATGTACAAAAAGGAATACTAAGTCAATTTAATATAACCTGCAATTGCTGAAGCCTATGGTGTCAGAGTTTTGATGTGCAACAAAAATAATTTGGCATGTTTGCACTTCAAATATCTCCAAAGTTAGTCATTTAAAATAAAAGTTAATTCAAACTAAAGGAAGGTACATTATTAATAATATCGATTAACCTGAAATATTTATCCAACTCAAAATCATCAGATTATGCAATTTAAATGCATACCAAAGCTGATTGCATTGCCATTACTTTTATTTCGGTACCGTATTTAAAAGTTTGCAAAATTAATATATATCAGCAATAACAGATTTGTTAAATTCACTTAACATTCACTTCTAAGTTCTATGCAGCAACAAATGTTGTGCACCAATATCTAACTTGGCTATGTAGGATCATATTTAGGTAAGCGTTTTGGGTTTCGATAATTTGATGTTTTCATCGGACTCTTCTGCTTTAAGATACAAATATATTTGACATTAAGTGAGCAAATTTGTTCTATATACAGGGATGAAAGTAGTCACCGGGAAAAAAAGCGGAAATGCCGATATTCTCCCATAGGTTTAGCATTGTCAGGGAATCGCGGAAAAATACCGGAAGTCAGGTTTCAACTAACCTTGTTGTGATTACATTATCGCCCATACCAAACACTTTCTTGTTTAGATTCGATGTTCTAGCAACATGTAAGGTCATATAAGAAAGGGATTCGAACCACCCAACTGGTGTCATATATACATACAATTCTTTTGAATTTTGTTTAACATTAATCGGTGAATATAAACAATCCCGGAAATCCGCGAAACCGCAGAGATCTTTCATCCCTGTATATAAATATAATATACCCAATATAGAATTTACCTGTTTGGGGCTCTTCTTGCTTCTCCGATGTCTGAATAGAGAATGTTCGAGGTACAGCTGAGACTGGTGCCCTAGGGTTGTGCAAACATCGTCGTAGCGGACCTGGTACAAAACGCAAGCAAACTCTCAAAACTAGTACAAATAAGGTTCGGGATTTATTATAAAAACATAATTCTAATATAGTATCTCGTCGTATAAAATACTAATAGCACAAGTACTAGTACTAAACTACGACCAGTCCCAACGAAATAGATCAAGATTCGAATGACTTGAACAAGTCGACGTTGCTTCCTTCAACATTATTAGTTTCTGATTTAATTTAGAACGGGATTAAATAGGGACTAGTCAACAGTGCAATCAAATCCAACTTCTAAGCACCATACATGATACAATGCAACCAATACCAAACGGGAAGGTCGAAGCAGTAGGAGTGAGTGTTGGCTTCCCTTGCAGAAAGTTGTGGGTCCGTGAAACCAGTGGCAATGACTGGTTTGCTCAGTATCAGAAAAATGTACTTAGATTTTTTTTAAAGAGTCACTGCATTCAGGCTACTGGCAGTAGCCTACTGCTGGTTGTTGTTGGTTTATGTCCTAGCAATATCTAAGGTCATATCTTCACAGGTGCTGACTTGTGAAAGTGCACACTCATGGCGACTTTATAGTGCTGCACCACTGAGAGACCAGGCCGCCAGGTAGTCTACAACAGTACGGGGTGAATCTTTTATCTATCCGAGCGCGTATTGTCACAAGTCGGTACCCATCCTGATATGACCGTAGATATTTCTAGGAGGTAAAGCCCCGATAAACAAGTTATCAACTCGATAAAATAGCCACCTTGAACTTCAGTATAACTATAAGTTACAACAGTGTGCTGTGGTAGTTCCTACAACCACAGGGTGTCCCCCAAAGAATGTACTCACTCTTTAAATGACAATAAATGGGTTGTTTATAACTGTATTGACTTAGAATGACGATTAATGGTTAAATGCATAAAATTATAAATGGATAAATGCCGGCTTAAATATGTTCATATTGACAACCACTGCGGTGGCACCGCATTCCAAACACAGCCGATAATGCAGACCAAGAGACTCAACAGCATTACAAATCATTTCATTTGGAACTGCAAGACATTGTTTTTCAATTTCCTCTTTCAACTCATCTACTATTGCTGGTTTTGAGCCGTAAACCTTATGTTTGAGATATCCTCATAAAATAAAAAAAGAAGTCCATTCGAGTAAGGTCAGGGGCCATATGCATGGGCTGGTGCTAGGACCCTAACCACGCCTATGGGGGCACCACACGGCTAACGTGGAAAATCCGCATGCATGAGCCAGTGCCAGCGCTAGCCGCCGACCGTAGCCTAGGCTAAGCTACCCTGATTTCAAGTCAGGTTTAACATTGACAGAATTACATACTCAATAAGTGAAATTTGATCAAATTAACCCTAAATTCGAACCGATATTAATGCCGCCGTCGAATCGACGAATGTAAACTAAACAAATCCCCGCCGCAGTGCTCGCCGGTGTCATGGTATAAAACCCCTGCCGAATTTAATATAATCTGTTCGTTGGATATGTTTTCTATATATGTTCCAGGGGGTTTGTTTCTAGGTGGTGTATAGTTTCATAGATATTTCACTTTTTCTGTATGAAGATTGCACTGACACTCAGAATATCCCAACTTTCACTATTAGTCTATTATCTCTGTTTTTAATACTTTCAGCATAAATTGCTCTTAGGTTACATTAAATACTTCAGATCTTCCTCTTCAATCGCGCATTAAGATATTTTTAATCGATCCACTGAAAGTTTTTAAATTTATTTTACAAAAATAAATGCTTAGTCAACTGTCTTCACGGCAGGGGCTGCGATCGGGCAGGGGTTTTATACCATGACACCGGCAACAGGCTCAGCAATAGCTGGTGCCCGGCGGTACCGAATAGGCCCAAATCTATTAAATGCTATCATATTTAACAGAATTACATACTCTAAAAGTGATATTTTATCAAATTAACCGCAAATTCGAACCGATAACGGCGATATTAACGCTGCCGCTACATCGGCGGCGATATTAATATTGTCGAAACGACCAACAAATAGCGGTGCTCGCCGGGAACAGGCTCAGCAATAACAAGGCTAGCCGGTGCCCAGCGGTGTTAGGTACCGATTAGGCCCAAATCTATTAAATGCTATCATATTTAACAGAATTACATACCCTAAAAGTGATATTGTATCAAATTAACCGCAAATTCGAACGATAACGCGATATACGCTGCGCACATCGGCGGGCAATTATTGTCGATTGACAAAATAGCGGTGCTCGCTGGCAACAGGCTCACCACTAAGAAGGCACTGGTTCCGGCGCGATGGGCGGGGATATTGTCAAATAGCGGTGCTCACTGGCAACAGGCTCACCACTAAGAAGGCTGCTGGTTCCCAGCCGCTGAATCGGCGGCGATATTGTGAAATAGCGGTGGTCGCCAGGAACAGGCACAGAGGGATTTCCCAAATCTATAAATAACTACACGGTTTGCTATCCGCACCGGTTTGGACATTGGTGCATACGGCTTGACCTCATTCACCAAGGCCCTCCTAGCCATGGATAGCTACCCCAGGGCTAGCGTGTAGCACTGGCTACGCGTCGCACCAGCCCATGCATATGGCCCCTGGGGAACGCGCAGGGAATTCAATACTACCTCTTCGCCCAATCCATCTGTTCAGAAAATAAAGGTAAAATTCAGGGTTAGTGGAGTCAAAATGTGAGTACATCTTTTTAGGATCCCCTGTTAGTGTTACCTGTATATAAATGATCATAATCGTATTTCATAATACTAATTGACACTGAGCGATAATAGAAATAATGTCGATTTCACTACCTTATAGCTGTAGCATTATCTCTACTGAGGTAGGAGACATGAATCAAATAGTATACATCTTGGCACAGTTGTTTTACTCACATAATACTTGTCTGGTTAATTGTAAACTGCCGAAGATTCTCTTTGAGAATTTAGCCACGGCCATTTTGTGCGACCTTCAATAGTCGGGTTCCAGGTACCCGCTAGGTGCCGTCTGAGTGAAATGAGCACAGTGGCAGCCTTGTGTGTGTAAAGTCCAAAGCTCCAGATGGCGCCACTATAAAGCATACTGAATAGTTCAGATATGTTCCACAAGGTGGTGCTAATAGTCTAAACTAAACTTCAATAATTTTATAAAGCATCTCGACGATAAAAAAGTCAGTCTTCGCAAAATGCAACATTAACTAAGACTGTATGTTCAAGTCAGTCGACACTTGTGAACTCAGTCTTCTATAGACAGAGGGTGAGTCTATCGATGTATTGACTTTCTGGTCGTGGGACATCTTCGGAATAGCCGACATGGGCGATATTCAGGGGCCTGTGGTAGAGTGCTGTTAGCAATTTGAGGATACATGCCACCCCCCACCCCTTCTTTTTACATACTCAATCGCGGAGAATTTCTCTTCCTCATTCCATCGCCCCTTGCCCTATCCATGTCTGCTTGTCCGGGACATAGTCATAGTGAAAAGTATCAATTTTAAAATTTGACTCGACCAGGGACACTGGCAGGGTTCGAACCCAGCAGTTCGAATCCTATGACCTACCAAAACGGGAGGCGGACGCTCTACTCATTCGGCCACACCTTCTGTCATTGGGCTATCGTCAGCTTCATAACTTCATTGTATATAAGTAGGGCCTAGATTAGATACAAGATTCACCCCGTACTGCTGCAGTAGGGGTGCAAACCAACCCTATGACTATGTAAAAGCTGTCGAAAATGCGGGTCAAAGAATTGAGAGCCTAATTTCACAATCTAAGAAGTAACAATTATTCTTTACATATGTCTTATTGATAGCCCGCTACCTTTGAGTTGAAAAATATAATATAATATCTAGTTTAATAAGATTTAAAAGTGAAATCGACGGCGTTCTGCGGCCGCCATCTTGTCTTTTGCATTCTCTCCCATTTCACCAACTCTGTGCCTATAGAAGTATCCATTTGATACTGGAGGCAGGCATTCTACTCTCTGTTCCATACTAAAGCTATTTTCACCCGTATTTAGACTACGTTGTCGTTCACCCGTGTACTGCGAGTACCGGGTGAATCCTTTATCTATGCCTATATATGACCCATATGGAGTAACCTCCAAAGTTGATAAAATATACATCCCCACTCAGAATAAGGGTGAATGATGACCCTGACGTCCCTGTCTAAATCTGAGCAAAGACTGCATTCAGCATTGGTATGAATCTATCCTTCCAACACTTTCTATAAGGTCCTCTAGCAGTCATATGCATGGAACATGGCTGCTGGAGTAGGCCCTAACTATCCCCAACGCACATAAAACTATTCACCTCTAATAGAGTTACACGACAACCATGCTCAAATCCGCGGGCGAAAAAAAAAAAAAGCGTTGGTATGGAGCCACTGTAAAATAAACAACCTGGAAGTCTTCATTCCAATGAACAGTGTTAATCTATATTAGCATAGATGTGATTAACTGTGGTAGAATGCCACCATCCCAAGATGGCAGTCACGGGATTTTCTCCATTCAGCATTTAAAGTTTATCCATATACATGATTTAATCAATTCTGCACTTCAAAAGTATCAGGCTATGATAGAGAAGTATTTGAAGTTATTTAGCATATTAGATTGGGAATTCATATGGTTATGTCCTTAACCCAGCCATCCAAGACAGTGGCGTTCTCTGTGGTGGAGTGGTTAGAGTGTCTGACTTTTTTCTAGGTCAGACTCCTAATCTGAGGGTCGGCGGTTCGATTCCCCATGCCCCCAGCTCTGCCAATTTGGATTTCCACCGCTGTGTATAACTTACAGCGTCATCAAAGGCCGGTTGCTCTCATACCATGTCTATGTGGTGTGGGAAGTTAAAAATCCCTTGGGTCGGTAAAAGTGTAGGCTCGGGCTTTCTATCGACCAGCAGTGGAATGAGGAAGACCAGTCGTCTATGACTGAAATTTCTCCTGCTTAAACAACTAATGGACAACAACAACAACAACAACAAAAATATATTTTATAACTTATAAGGCTGTTCAGGAGCTCTGTACACTGGGCTATACATTGGCTCTAATCAATCCTTACCCACTGGGTTAGTAGAAAAGTGTTTCTATGCTTCGGTAATGCGAATCATACACCAAGTGTCACACTTGTATGTGTACTTAATTAAAATCGCATAATCCGATAGTTTTTAGTTTTTGCCATCTTCTTTTATAATAAATATATTAATTCGGTTGATCGTTATGATCTAGTATTAGTTTGAAATAATATTTATTTTACCGGATTAACTTTAAGAGAGATCTAAAGTGATAATTTGCCAAAGTAATTTGGGCATGCACACTGAAATGATCAGTGTTGTTTACCCACAAGGGTACCAAACGCAATACATATTTAATATGTGCACCAATATCCAATTTGGATATGTAGGATCAAATGTGGGTCAGTGTCTTATTTTGAAAATTTGATGCTTTTATCGAATTATGCAGCTTTAAATGGGTACCACCTGTCCACACAAGATGCCGCAGACATCCTGATATAACCCATAGCTTATACTTATACAGTGATAGAAATAAACCAAGTCTTTCACTTGTCCATGGGACAAGTCTGGTGTAATTTTTACTTGTACGCCTCAGTTTTCACTTTTCCGCAATACTTACCCTAATGTGTATGTATATATATTAATATAGCGTACCAAATTAGCAGTGGATGAGTAAGTAATACAAGTACGCTCTCTGATTTCAGGTATAATGGCACTTGAGCAGATGCAGACCCCTCTCCGGGACCCCCTGCTGCTGTTTGATCTCCTCCAAGCAGGTGTGGACGGCAGTGTGGAACTAGTCCCGGGGCGGGGTGAGGTCAAACCAGGTCAACTCCCACTCAACACGGTAAGCACGTAGAAAGCACTCCTCAAACCGGAAATAAATGTGCCTTTACAAAATATTGGCTTCTACTTTTCCCATTTTACACCATAATTATATTTAATATAGGTAGGTAATTAACAGAAATCAATAGTCACAAATTTGTGTATGCCTTGCTGTTCGGGGAGTTCAGCTCTTCAATACAATGCCAGCTTACATAAGAAACCAATGAAACTGCAGTGTACAATCACTGAAAAGACAGCCTGACAAAGTGTTAACTATAATTCCAGATGAACCTCACATTCCAGGATGCGCCCAGCTAACACTAGCGGATTCAATTACAAATTCATTGCTGCACATGACAAAAACTGAACAGAGCATCCTCACCATAATGTAGCGGGCCCTGATGGTGGAGTCTCCGACTTTGCCTGAGCAAACAGCTCAAACACAAATCTAACGGAATCGAATCGAATCTAATGTGTCCACTAAGAAAATAATGTCACAGTTTACACGATTAATATATTTACAACAATGTAAAAATTGCATGAAATATGTGTGAATTCTTTCCTTCGCTGGTCAAGCACACAACGAGGCTATCTAGGTAAGGTCCTATGTATTTAGGGTGTAAGGGAAGCCCTGGATCCAATGCCAATAAGCTATGCATTACAGCGTTTAAAACAAGAACTTGTCCGCTTTTCCGCGACAAGTGAAAATTCAGACGGACAAGTGAAAATCACACCAGACTTGTACGTTGGACAAGTGAACAATTTTGCTTATTTCTATCACAATGCATTATATGGGCTGCCACCTAGTGTAGCTCACAGGAACCTGTCCTATTTATATGTTCCCAGATACCTGTGGGCGTGCCGCCCGTCTTAACAGAAACTAGGGAGTGTCTTCAAAGGTTTCTTCTCCACCCGGAGAAACTGCCGATTCACCTCAGTGACAGGGCGCTGAGGTAAGGACTCTATTTTTTTAAATTGATTAAAAAATATATTTCTTTAGTGATCGTTTGTTTATTCTGCTCATAATGCACATGTTTTCGCCCTGTGCAGTAGTAGTCATAATCCAGACGGATTGATTTCCTTTATCAATTATTTCTGTAAACTTGTTTCTGGTGTAATATCGGGAGTTCCCAATTTTGTTAATATTTGTTTTTGGCTTTCGTCTATATTTTGTACATAGTCAACATTTGTAATACCATTTGTAATAATCACACATGTGTACGGAATTGATACTCTATCAGTATTTATCTAGTGCAGAATCTATGCTGTGAAATGACCTGATCTCCATAGTCTACACTGTGAAGTGACCTGACCTGTCTATGGAGACCTCAGCTGGTTTTGTTAGGGTTAGGGTTATGGTTAGGGTGGGTTCTACTTTAGCATGCGGTATACCACAGTATCCATAGTCTACACTGTGAAATGACCTGACCTGTCTATGGAGACCTCAGCTGGTTTTGTTAGGGTTAGGGTTATGGTTAGGGTGGGTTCTACTTTAGCATGCGGTATACCACAGTATCCATAGTCTACACTGTGAAATGACCTGACCTGTCTATGGAGACCTCAGCTGGTTTTGTTAGGGTTATGGTTAGGGTGGGTTCTACTTTAGCATGCGGTATACCACAGTATCCATAGTCTACACTGTGAAATGACCTGACCTGTCTATGGAGACCTCAGCTGGTTTTGTTAGGGTTAGGGTTATGGTTAGGGTGGGTTCTACTTTAGCATGCGGTATACCACAGTATCCATAGTCTACACTGTGAAATGACCTGACCTGTCTATGGAGACCTCAGCTGGTTTTGTTAGGGTTATGGTTAGGGTGGGTTCTACTTTAGCATGCGGTATACCACAGTATCCATAGTCTACACTGTGAAATGACCTGACCTGTCTATGGAGACCTCAGCTGGTTTTGTTATGGTTAGGGTGGGTTCTACTTTAGCATGTGGTTTACCACAGTATCCATAGTCTACACTGTGAAATGACCTGACCTGTCTATGGAGACCTCAGCTGGGTTTGTTATGGTTAGGGTTAGGGTTAAGGGGTGCTACTTTAGCGTGAGGTCTACCGCAGTATCTGTACTTTATGCTGTGAAACCCTCAACTTAAAACCAGACGGGATGGCCGAATGAGTTAGAGCGTCCGTCTCCCGTCATGGTAGATCGTGGGTTCAAACCCTGGTCGAGTCAAACCAATGACTTAAAAGTTGATACTTGTCGCTTCCTAGCCAGGCACTCGGCATTATTAGGATATGGCAAGGACTGGTTGGCTCAGTGTCAGGATAATGTGACTGAGTGGGATATCAGGTCATGGTGCTGGTGGCCTGGTATCCCAGTGGGGCAGCACTATAAAGTCGCCATGATTGCGCACTGTCACAAGTCGTTACCCGTCCTGATATGACCTTAGATGTTGCTAGGACGTAAACCAACAACAAAGAAACATCCTCAAATTAAAGGTTATGGTTAGGTAAATTGATGTATGCTTTTACACTGTGTGTAAAAGGGATGGTTAAATGAAAATGGACAGAATACAATTTAAACACTTCTCTCCATGATTATGGCCTTTTTGCTGACATGGCATAAAACAACCACCAATCAATCAACAAATGATGTACGCTGAAGTGTAAAAGTGCAGGTAGACCGCGCGCTAATATGAAAATGGCCAGGTAGACCGCCCGCTAATGTGTAAATGGCCAGGTAGACTAGACCGCACGCTAATGTGTAAATGGCCAGGTAGACTAGACCGCATGCTAATGTGTAAATGGCCACGTAGACCGCACGCTAATGTGTAAATGGCCAGGTAGACTAGACCGCACGCTAATGTGTAAATGGCCAGGTAGACCACACGCTAACCGCACGTGGCACCGAATAATTAAAGTGACATTGAAAAAAAGTTATTTGGCAATTCATTATGGTGTGTGTTGGACAGATGCTGGAAGCGGACTCCCGACTTGACCTCTCTGTACGACATAGACATCTCCCCTGTTCAGACGACCATTACCGTTGACAGAGATCTTAAGACAGGAAAGCTCATTGGATATAGAGAGGTTGGTTTAAGTTAATCAATAACAGCATTTGTAAAAGTGAACACTCACTCGATGTGGGGTTTGAAGCCCAAAGGAATCAAATCCCATATTTAAAGTTGCATATTCAAATCCCATATTAAAGTTGCATCTTCAAATTCCATATTCAAGTTGCATATTCAAATTCCATATTAAAGTTACATATTCAAATTCCATATTAAAGTTGCATATTCAAATCGCATATTAAAGTTGTATATTCAAATCCCATATTAAAGTTGTATATTCCAATCCCTTATTAAAGTTGCATATTCAAATCCCATATTAAAGTTGCATATTCAAATCATATATTAAAGTTGTATATTCAAATCTCATATTAAAGTTGCATATTCAGATCCCATATTAAAGTTGCATATTCAAATCCCATATTAAAGTTGCATATTCAAATCCCATATTAAAGTTGCATATTCAAATCCCATATTAAAGTTGCATATTCAAATCCCATATTAAAGTTGCATATTCAAATCCCATATTAAAGTTGCATATTCAAATCCCATATTAAAGTTGCATATTCAAATCTCATATTAAAGTTGCATATTCAAATCCCATATTAAAGTTGCATATTCAAATCTCATATTAAAGTTGCAAATTCAAATCCCATATTAAAGTTGCATATTCAAATCCCATTTTAAAGTTCCACCTTCAAATCCCATATTAAAGTTGCATATTCAAATCCCATATTAAAGTTGCATATTCAAATCTCATATTAAGGTGGCATATTCAAATCCCATTTTAAAGTTGCATATTCAAATCCCATATTAAAGTCGCATTTTCAAATCTCATATTACAGTTGCATATTCAAATCCCATATTAAAGTTGCATATTCAAATCTCATATTAAAGTTGCATATTCAAATCCCACAGGGGAGGGTAGATGTCACGGTAACGGCTGCAGCGTTTCAGTCTGATTTGTGCATTTGTTGCATAACCTACATCTGGGTTCCTCCGGTTCCTTGAACTCTGGCAGTGGCTATTATCATGCCACTAAACACTGTTTGTTAGAACTGTTGCCATGGCATGGTTTCCAGGAGTTCATCGCGGGTGCAGGAACTACGGCCAAGAACTCGACGTCCCTGCGCAGACTACCTGGACCTCCAGAACAGGCTGTCCGTGGCAGCTCGACAAATCTGCCCTTCTGGCCAGGTGCGTCCCCTGCGTAGCCACAGTACCTCATATCCTTTTACTTATTGTATCATGTGTATTTTAATTAATCTTAAGACCCCAAATAGCCGATATTTACTTTTTATGCTGGGCGGTCGTTAAACAAACAATCAAACAAAAATTATACTTAAAAAAACATGTATAACTTTGTGTAAATAACTGTCCCATTCATGGCTGGAAGACCAGGTTACTGCACTAAGAAATGGCATATGAATCAAATCCATTTACCCCCCGCCCCCTTACCCCAAAAAGAATTTAGGGAAAGTCGTTGAATTTCATCATTTAGACTCGACATCCAATAAGTTTATAAATTTCACCCCTGGCCTCAATCTATAATTTTATGATTTGTCAACAACATCAGAAATCACAAAAATAAGCCTATGAAAACAAATAAGTCAAATATTAAAAGAATCTTCATAAAATCAATTATGGATTTTCAATAACGAGTTAAGTGAAATAAAACAAAGAATACTCGTGCTTTTATATTCCGGTTACTACGGGTATTTAAAAAGTGGCATTTCTTATGCTAATACAAATAATATCATGCAATATTGGATTTCATGTGGACAATAAAAACACATTTTGGCAAATTTCTTAACGTCATGTGATAAAAATCAGTTTTGGTATGGTACTTTTGGTAAAAGCCAACATCTTACCAGATGTTTCTGTAATAATAAGTTGTTACTTGCACCTTTTTAAAAGTTTATTTTCATCACAATAAATCTTCCTTC
The DNA here is from genome assembly GCA_030323885.1 of Branchipolynoe longqiensis. Lineage (NCBI taxonomy): Eukaryota > Metazoa > Annelida > Polychaeta > Phyllodocida > Polynoidae > Branchipolynoe > Branchipolynoe longqiensis. Next base: position 40,913,938 of record CM059190.1, on the reverse strand, counting down.
AACAAAGATGATTGTAACAATGACAGAATATTGTTTTTCTTCCTATGTGACTCGCAGGAGGTCTTGAGGAGACTAACATCGAAACACTGAAAACCCACAGTGCCACCGAAGCCAAGGAGATAGACTTTGATAGCGGTCAGTCACCATAAAAGGGGTTTAAAAAGAAACTAATTAATTTTCTATTATGATACCAATAAAAGGTACTGTTTTCAGGTTATTTACTGTTTTTTGGGGGGTTTTCTTTTTCTTGTTTGATCAAATCTTTTAATAAAAAATTAATTAGTCTCATACGATTATTTATCATACAACTATTCAAATAATATAATGGTTAATTGTGGTAAGATGATAAATTGCAATAAAATGATTAATTATCAATAAATTAATTTAATAAAATGATTAATTATAGCAACATGACTAATTATGATACAATTATTAATGATAATAAAATTGTTGATTATAAAAATATTTATAATGAAGTGGTCAGTTCAAGTACAGTGATTAGTTATAGTATAATTATTAATTATAAAACGGTGCTGTGATACATCAGCAATTCAGGCTTTTTTTTCATTGGGATACAATTAATTTAACCCCTTAAACTAAACAGAAAATTTCTTGGACCAAACTTGAAGGGGGAGAAAATCCCCCTCCCCCTCCCCCATAAAAACCCGCTTGTCCTAAATTCAGACAATGTGCCTGTGAAACAAATAGGTTTTGTTTGGTGCTTTTCTTTTGTTGGCGGGGGGGGGCTTACATTAATTGGTTAAATCTCCAGATATTACAAACCACATCGGAATTCTAAGTAAATGGTAAACTGACTGAGACTGCTGCAGGTTTGGAGACGGTGGCGCCAAGTTTGTCGCGAGGTGGAGGTTTCGCAACAAAGAAGTTGAGTAGCCTGTTCAAGCTGCACGATGTGACACCGGTTATGACACTCAACATTGCTGACGTCATAACAGCAGCAGACGACATTGACCTTGGGGAGGACGAGCCAACGACGGAACAGCCCTCGTCTCCTACCTCCACAACACAGGTTTGTGAAGTTAGGATACGGTTGGCTGTTAGTTCTCTACACTTCACCAGACGCGGTGGCCTAATTGGTAAGAGCGCAGGATTCCCGTGAGTTCAAAAGCCGGCCGAGTCAAATCAATGACTTATCAAATGTATACCTATCACTACCTAGCCTGGCGCTTGGCATTACTAGGATAGGGCAAGGACTGATTTGGTCAGTGTCAGGATAATGTGACTGAGTGGGAAATCAGGTCCTTGGACCACTGGCCTGGTCTCCCAGTGGGGAAGCACTATAAAGTCACAATGAGTGTGCATTGTCACAGGTCGGTACCTGTCGTGATATGACCTTAGATGTTGCCAGGACATAAAAGCACAATCTCTTCACTTCTACTGTCCAGCCCTTCTCCCCACTCTCATGGTATTTTGCAAGGTCAGATTGTGAGTCGTGGTCACTGTTTCTTCCCCTAATCTTCAATCTGTGGTTCAGACTGCCATTTTTAATGACTTAGTGTAAGCATCGGCTTATAATAACTAGTTTAAAGCTTCGAATGTGGGGGAAATTTGTAGTTCCCCCTCCCCCACCCTTCGAGGTGTCTCATACATATTATATATATATATATATATATATATATATATATATATATATATATATATATATATATATATATATATATATATATATATATAATTCCTCCAAGCGAGTGGAGGCTAGGCCCCGCGCAGGAGGCGGAGCTGTGCATGATGGGGGTCCCACCCCAACCCAGACATGGGGGGGGGGGGGTGAAAGACCCTACAGGCATTATTACATGCGATAAAGGGTTTATCACTATCCATATATATATTAATATAAATCGCGAGCAGAGTGACTGAGTGCAGCCAGACAAGTTACATCATTTTCAGGCAGGGGGTGACACAATTGGCCCGGTTGCATAGTCGATAAACGATTAATAACAGATCAGTACAGTACATGACTTAGAATTATAATAAGGACTGAAAACGTCCAATTAATTATACTTGTATAATTCTTATACATCACATATATGTCATCATGCTGTCGGTCGCGATGCGACAAAGACTGCTTTCATTACTTGACTGCCGCTCTCCATTTAGCTCTCTGCTGTGAGAGTTGCGCCCATGAGTCGGTCTTAATGTCTCTCAGCTTCAGGTTTGTCTTGATGGTATCCTTGAACCGGAGGCGAGGGCGCCCTCTCTTTCTGTAACCAGAAGACAGTTGAGAATAGAGCATCTGCTTTGGTAGCCTGTCTGATGACATCCGCATGAGGTGTCCAGTCCACCGGAGATTCATTTTGATCAGAAGATCTTCCATAGAGGGCAGCCCCATCCGTTCGAGTATTTCCTTATTTGTCACTTTGTCCTTCCAGGTTAGCCTCATGATTGATATATAATATATATTACTACAAACATGACTTAGATCGCTACAAACATGACTTTCACCATTCCTATCAGGGGACATTTTTTCTGAGATAAATATATTAAATTGATTGCTATACTCTACCTCATTTTAGTTTGAAGTAACTTTTATTTTAAATGGCTAACTTTTGAGATATTTGAAGTGCAAACATGTAAAATTAAGTTTGGCAAGCACACCAAAACTCTGGTACGATAGGCTTGCTGCAGGAACAGGTTCTATTAAATTGACTCAGTATTCCCTTCTATGTGACAACAAATGCTTAATAAGTGCACCAGTATCTAAGTTAGATATGTAGAATCAAATCTAGTGAATTACTTTGGTTTGACAAATTTGATGCTTCATCGGACTATGCCGCTTTAATATTAATGCGAATAAGGGGTGTGTATTAAATAAATATTAGAAGATGGGCACTAGCAGAGCGCCTGTCTGTACATAGTACATGGCCGGTATCTGCAAAGGGAATATTTCACTGCTGCTTTCTTTACAGGAGCCGGTTCGTTCCGGTCAGGCGGGGGCGAAAGAAAATATCAACGACTTGGTGCGTATAATTTAATGTGTGTAAGCTTTACAGGACTTTGTTAGTCTGGCCTTAGATGTTGCCAGGACGTAAAACCAACAAACTTTGTTAGTCTTTGATCGTCGTCTCAATCAAATTATTAATTGAGCCTGTTTGATTGTTAAAAATAGATAACACACATAACTTGTTTCGGTTTATTAATTAATTTAGCAATTTAAACAGAAGATGGATGCTGCGGATATCTTGTTTTAAAATGTAATTAATTTAAATAACTTTAATCAATTCAATTTGTATGCATGTCTATAGGAGTCAGCCTCACGAAAATGGGCCAATTGGTGGTCAATTTAAGATGTCGGTATCGCAATTCTTAAAGTTTAGTGCATTTCTTTGTTTCATATTAAATTATTTTCTATTTTATCTACCTTTACATTCAGGATAAATTTAAGGACTTTGCAACACTTCTGTCAATGCTAAACTATAATTATGCCGTTCGACGCCAACATCCAATTCTCGACGCCGACAACATTACCAGATGTCGGCATCGCAATTCTTAAAGTGTAGTGCATTTCTTTGTTTTTTATTAAATTATCCTAGAAACAAATAAGTTTGTTGTATTTTCTCTACCTTTACATTCAGGATAAATTTAAGGACTTTCCAACACCTATGTCAATGCTAAACTATAATTATACCATTCGACGCCGACATCCAATGCTCGACGCCGACAACTTTTCCCAATTGGCCCATTTTCGTGAGGCTGACTCATATACACGCATGCAGGTGTGCGCGCACAGACACTCACATACACTCATACACACTCACACATACAGACACAGATATGCACAGATACTCACGCACAGACAGGCACACTATTACACAGACACTCACAGAAACATCCATGCACACACACTCACAGACACATGCACACACATACACTCACACAGTTAGAGACACTCACACACCCTCACACAGGTAGACATAGATACGCACATCCATGCACACTAACACTCACACAGACACGCTAACAAACGGACACTCTAACATACACAGACACTCACAGACAGTCACAGTTACACACAGATACGCACATGCACACTAACATTCAGACACTAACCCACAGGCATACTCACAGACACATCCATACACACAGACAGACACTCACACACAGACACATTTACAGACACTCATGCACACGCACATACACTAACACTGTCACAGATATACTAACACACACAGACACCCTCACACACAGACACCCTCACACACAGACACACACACAGACAGACACTCACACAGGGTCACAGTTATACACACAGACACGCACACACATACACTAACACTCACAGACAGACACTAACACACACACACACACAGACACAAACATATCCCACACAAAAAAAGAAGGTAAACATATCCCACAAACATATCCCACAAACAGACACTTACACAGACATGCACCCTCATGCGCACACTCACGCACTCACTCACTCACCACTCACCCCCCACTGTACTTCCGCCCCCGTCAGACCGAGGTTGCCCCCAAGGCGGATGTGATTACGCTGACGACGACTGCGGTAGAGCGGACCGACTATGACTGGGCGGTGCGTGTCGACACGAGGAGTCCAGTGGCCGACTTCCACAAGCGGATACCAGACATGGCCTACATAGTCAGTATTATGGGGTTCCTAGCTAGGTTTTGGGTAATTAAAGGAAGAATTAAAAGAAGAGAAAATACCAAGAAAAACTAAACAATGAAGGAAGATGAAGAACAAAAAAAAAAGCATAGTCAGTATTATGGCGTTCCTAGCTACAATTTGGATAATTAAAGGAAGAAAAAATACCAAGAAAAACTAAACCATGGAGGACGAGAAAGAACAAAAAAATATACGGCTTGAAACCTCTAGCATGTAGCAGGGAGGAGTAGCTTTTCTAATATCAGAAAAATTCGTAGTTTGAGGTGCTCGCCAAAATTTATTTAGCAAGTTTCGACTCCAAAGTTAACCTTTAAAAAATAAAAGTTACTTAAAACTAAAGTAAAACATATGTATCTAAAATGAAAAAAAAATGCGAGAAGCTAAGAATCATCAATAAATTACCTTCTTTTTCGTTTTTTTAAAAGTGTGTGGCTGTCATGTGATGAGACCCCTCCCACACTTCACCTGCTATGACATTTTTGTGTGTGTGGTTACATTAGTTGATTAAGCAAAGACAATTTCAATCACAAGCAAGTGGTCTTCCTCGTTCCACTGATCCTTACCCTATCCTAGTAATGCCAGGTGCCAGGCTAGGTAGCAACAAGTATAAATTTGTTATGTCATTGATTTGACTCGACCAGTGTTTGAACCCGCGAGTTACAATCCCACGGCCTACCAAAGCGGGACACAGCCGCTCTCAACTCATTCGGCCACCCCGTCTGGTACATCAGTGGCTACTTCGAGTGAATACAAAGTGTCGCTGATGGTGGCTGCCTTGCTTTCAGTGGCCCTTTGAGCTGGACACCTTCCAGAAGCAGGCCATCCTGCACCTGGAGAACCACGACAACGTCTTTGTCGCCGCCCACACGTCCGCCGGCAAGACCGTGGTAGCGGAATACGCCATCGCACTCTCAATGCGCCACATGACCAGGTAGGGGGCGGAAGGATGGGGGAGGTGGGGGGGGGGGGCTCGGGGAGAGTGATGGGTGGGAGGGAGAGGGGGGGGGGGGGGGAGAGGAGTGTGTGGGAGGGAGGGGGATAAGGGGTGGGAGAAAGAGAGAGGGACTGGGGGAGAGAGAAATGGGGTGAGGGAGAGATGGGGTGGGGGAGAGAGCGGATGAGTGGGAGGGAGAAGGGGTGGGGGAAGGATAGAGGGAGTAGTGTGGGAGGGAAAGGGTCGGGGGGAGGGAGAGGGTGAGGGGGGGTAGGGAGGGAAAGGTTAGGGGGGGGTGACTAACTGTGACTGACTCACTGTGACTGACTCACTGACGACACATGGTGACTGAGTTGACAATTGGTCAGCCAACATTCGCATACGGAGCAGCCCTATAGGCCACATATGACTCTGCAAAGTCTCACCAAATATGAGGGTTCGAGTACTGAGGAACCCTGGGAAGAGTATTGACTGATATCTAACCGAGCCCGCAGAGGTCTTCAAGGGAATAAAACCCCATAATTATGTGACTATGTTAATTAAATCATGCTTGCTTGCTAATGGTAAGTATTTATTAGTAGAAGGCACAGAAGGTAGAAGGGTTTATTAATACTTTTAGGACGATCTACACTTCGCCCATCAAAGCTTTATCCAATCAGAAGTTTCGGGACTTCAAGATGACGTTTGAGGACGTCGGCCTCATCACAGGTGACGTCCAGTTACGTCAGGAAGCGGCGTGCCTCATCATGACGACGGAAATCCTCAGGTTTGTACGTCATTTCAGGTGCCTCCCAGTTTGCTTTCAGGGTGTTTAATCTACGTCATTTCAGGTTGTTTAATCTACGTCATTTCAGGGTGTTTAATCTACATCATTTCAGGGTGTTTAACCTACATCATTTCATGGTGTTTAATCTCTGTCATTTCAGGCTATTTAATCTACGTCATTTCAAGGTATTTAATCTTTGGAGGAAACAAATTGATCCGACACAACTAGTGATGTATTGCCACATTGGCCACTCGTGGCTTACATACTTATTTCTGCTCAAGGGGGAACCACCCTCTGCCCCTCCCCCAGAATGTATTGGGTGTCAGTGCACATTTGATTCAACTGTATTGATTTTATGGCCTTGCACCAACAATTTTACAATGCAATTAGCACGTGTTGTCTTTTTACCAATATAAGACTTGGAGAAAATTTAGCCTTCTTGAAGACAGCAGGGACTGCACCACCTCATATAGCTTATTAAACACATTTTTAACAATTATAGTAGAACGATACCATTGACATGTGCCTAGGATTTTGTTTTCTTTGGCCGCACTTTTTCATATAGCGATATAGTGATATAGCGAATGGTAGACAGGAAGTGTGAACACTTATTTGTCTCTCTTTTTTTTTTTTTTGGTACATTAGTTGTCCCAAGCAGGGGAAATCCCAGTCACAGACGACTGGTCTTCCCCACTCCACTGCTGGTCGATAGAAAGCCCGAGCCTACACTTTTACCTACCCAAGGGATTTTTAACCTCCCGCACCACATAGACATGGTATGAGAGCAACCGGCCTTTGATGACGCTGTAAGTTATACACAGCGGTGGAAATCCAAATTGGCACAGGGAATCGAACCGCCGACCCTCAGATTAGGAGTCTGACCTAGAAAAAGTCAGACACTCTAACCACTCCGCCACAGAGAAAGTCATGGTTGGGAGCTTAGGTGTATTGACACTTAATTCATTGTATGCTTTTACATTCTATATAAAAGTGATGATTGAATGGTCATATGACCTGAATACAAGTTGAAATTGTTAAATAACTATCAATCAATCAATCAATCAAAGTATTATCCTTTAACCTTTTCTATTCCTGACAGATTTTTATTGATTCCAATGTCTAAAAGAATCCCTTCTTTAGTGATGTTATCAGTTGATCTTGCATTTTTTAATAATATTTTTGTAAGTTCTCTTTAAAGCAACACTCTAATAATGTCCATGGAAATATTAATTTTAGAATTAGCCTACATATCAATTTGGTATCACTAAATACAATTGATAATTGAGATGTTTCTAAACGCCACAGATCCATGCTATACAATGGTTCCGATGTGATACGGGACCTGGAATGGGTCATCTTCGATGAAGTTCACTACATCAATGACACCGATGTGAGTACCGCAAGAACTAATCCGACAGAGGGCGCTGTCATGCAATTCGAGTCATTGGTGTATAGCATTTGTATAGCGAGAGCATTTGTATATTATTACAGGGATGAACTATTTCCGCACTTTTGCGGACTTCTGCAATTTTTGATAATCGCCACTTAAAAGTTGCATAGTCTGATAGCTTTGGATTTCTGCAACTTTTTTTTAGATATATATAGTAAGGTGATTGTTATAATCTACATCACTTTAATTTGAAGTAACTTTTATTTTAAACTTTTTAGATATTTGAAGCGCAAACATGCAAAAATAATTTTGGCAAGCACGCCAAAACTCTTGACACCATAGGCTTCTGGTGTGTAAGCTGAAGCTGTGACCCGGCTTGCTGGGTCACAGCTTCAGTCCTTCATGAGGGACCAGCGGAACTTGGAATACCCGTATTTTGTTTGGCGCATGCCTGAGCTTGATGTGCTTCCGGCTTCAGCGTGGTGTCGTGTGGGAAGAGGTGCTCATTATGTTGCCTCAACACGTCAACATTATTCTACTCAGTGCCACCGTGCCAAACACAATGGAGTTCGCAGACTGGGTCGGGTAAGGACATTTTAGATTTAATTCTTGTAATATTTAAAACAATGATCACAGGGTCCGTGCTAGTCCTTAGAAACCTATAAAGTACTTAAATTGAGAATTACCAAGTTATCGATTTTCACTGGAATGCTAAGAGTTGAAAGTTTAAAACATTTATTAAAGTTCCCTAGTCCGATTTAATATTCCCTTAATGCAGCAGCAAATGTTTAATAAGCGCATCAGTGTCTAATAGCCCAGTCACACTACAGCTTGCGACCACCTTAGACCAAAGAACCCACACTCACCAGGGACGTCCTTGCTACCAAAACAATGGTTGCCGATGTCTGGGAGTCACTGGTGAGTGTGGGTTCTTTGGTCTAAGGTGGTCGCAAAGTGGTCGCAAGCTGTAGTGTGACTGGGGTATAAGTTAGATCAATCAATCAATAGTTCCGTCCTCTAGTCGAGGGTTGGATGCAATGGTTCTCCACTTGTCCCGATAGTGTGCTGTTCTGCTAGACTGAATAATTCAAGCCTGTCCACTGTGAAATATTTGTAAACCATGATGTTCTTGGTCTCCCTCTCCCTCTGCTGCCATTCACCTTCCCTTCCAACAATGTACGGTATATTGAACTCTGACGAATGATGTGGCCAAAATAAATAAGTTTCTTTGTCTGTATAGTGGCAAACAAGCGTTTCTTATTTTTGATTTTTCTGAGAACTTCTTTGTTGGTGATCTCCTTTGTCCATGATATTTTCATCATCCTTCGATAAGTCCACATCTCAAATGCTGCTAAACGTTTGTTAGATATGTAGAATCAATTCTAGATCTAGACAAGTGTTTTAGTTTCTAAAATTTGATGCTTTCATCATACCGTGCAGCTTTGACCTTTCCTGTGCAGGCGGACCAAACAGCGAAAGGTGTATGTGGTTAGCACGCAGAAGCGACCTATTCCTCTGGAACACTACCTGTACACCGGTAAGGCCCACCATCGGGGTTTTGTTCTTCTTACATTTAAGTAGTCTGTGCTGACCTCTCAGGCAAAGAGCCACATAGACCGGTAGGGTGATTGAACCAGGGAGCTTTAGGTAGTATAATACTAATAGTTAGCACACTATCCCCGGAATGGCAATAACTGTGGGTTTGAATCCTGCACTAGTGTTCCGTGACCAGGACCCTGTACAAGCTACTTGCTGTATGGTTGTTGAACCTACTCTGTGTATGTATAGTAAGTGCATTGCCTGTATGTATGTAATTGTAAGCATGACACGACTTATGTGATATATGCGTAATAGACGTCCAGACACGTGGGTAATATATGCTAATGAAATGCATGATGTTCTAGACAGTGAGTGAGACAAAGGAGTATGTAAATGAGATGACGTCATGGAAAGTTTAGCCGGCAGTTCAGTGAGCCCTGGACCGGAATAAACCATTCAGTATCCAGAAGTCAAAGTGTTCAGACGTTGTACTTTCACAACTTTTGAAAAGACTTACAATTATATTGGGTTGAGGGCAGTAATCTGCACTGACCTCTAAGGAAAGGAGCCACATGGACAGGTAGGCATGGATAGGGTGATGGCATCAGGGAGCCTACGTAGTGTAAATGTTAGCACACAAGCCCAGAAATGGCCAGACATGTGGGTTCGAATCCTGCTCTAGGCGCAATACTTCCCATTTTCATAACACCCCCCCCCCCTACTCCCGCCACGACACATTCATTGATTAAGCAACAGGAATTTTAAATGCAGAAAATTGATCTTCCTCACTCCTGATATAACGTTAGATGTTGCGAGGATGTAAAACCCCAACAACAACAACAAAACGATCTTCCTCAATCCACTCCTCCCTATCGTAGCCTCCTGCATAGCTGAATCAAATCAAATCAAACCAAAGACTTACAAACTTCATACTTGTCACTACCTTGCCTGATACTCGGTATTACCAAAGACCCTATAATACTAAGACGGCTCACTCAGCCTGTACTGTGTAATCAAAATGATCAAACCCACCACTTGGTGTGCTGGCTGTTCTCTTGGTTAAACAGTTGCTATATTAGATGTATAAATGTATATATGAATGTTAAAGATGTGTGATGATGATGCTGCTGATGATGTGTATTTGTTCATAACAATTTCATATTGATGTGTATTCATACTTACCTATCTCATGTATAATATAATTGTATGTGTTTACATGTGAAACACCAACCAGCAGCCAGGCTGATCAAACCCACCACAAGGTGGTACTGCGAAATTTACATTACCATGGGAGAGATAGGGAGGGAGCCATCTTAGTATTATAGGGTATTTGGTATTACCAGAACTAGAAGGCAAGGAGTGGTTGAATGAGTGTTAGGATAACGTGACTTAGTGGGATATCAGGGGGGCGGGCAGCACTATGGAATCACTGAAAATGATCATCACACCTAACCTGATACTGTAAGGATTAGCATAAGGTTGGTTGGTTGTTGGAGTTTTAAGTCCTGACAACATCTAAGGTCATCAGGACAGGATTATTACAAGTGATGTTGAGGTATATTACTTTTAATCTATAGCGAACCCGAGTAACTTGGTTATATGGAGTGAATTCCGCACTAAGACTGTCTTTGTGTTTGTTGGGGTTTTACGTTCTAGCAACACCTGTGGTCCTATCAGGACTAAGGCTGTATTCACATTGTAGGTAACAGTAGCAAGACGAGCAATGAGATGTTCAAGCTAGTCGACTCCAGCAAGCAGTTCCTAACTTCCGGTTACACCAAAGCGATTGACGCTAAGAAGGCGAGGGCCAGCAAGTCATCCCAGAGCTTTGGTGCCCGCGGAGTGCGAGGAGGGCACCCTAACCAGGTCAGATATGGGCTGGTTTGTATTGACAGGACCAGTTATAATTATCCCCAAACTATGTCGGTTTGAGTCTAGTTTTTATTGACAGGATCCAGTTATAATTATCACTGTACCATGTCGGTTTGAGTCTAGTTTTTATTGACAGGATCCAGTTATAATTATCGCTGTACTATGTCGGTTTGAGTCTAGTTTTTATTGACAGGACCAGTTATAATTATCCCTGAACTATGTGGGGTTGAGTCTAGTTTTTATTGACAGGACCAGTTATAATTATCCCCGAACTATGTCGGGTTGAGTCTAGTTTTTATTGATAGGACCAGTTATAATTATCCCCGAACTATGTCGGTTTGAGTCTAGTTTTTATTGACAGGACCAGTTATAATTATCCCCGAACTATGTCAGGTTGAGTTTAGTTTTTATTGACAGGACCAGTTATAATTATCCCCGAACTATGTCAGTTTGAGTCTAGTTTTTATTGACAGGACCAATTATAATTATCCCCGAACTATGTCGGGTTGAGTCTAGTTTTTATTGACAGGACCAGTTATAATTATACCCCAACTATATCAGTTTGGGTCTAGTTTTTATTGACAGGACCAGTTATAAATTCTATTCCCCAGCTATATCAGTTTAGGTCTAGTTTTTATTGACAGGGTCAGTTATAAATTCTATTCCCCAGCTATATCAGTTTGGGTCTAGTTTTTATTGACAGGACCAGTTATGATCATACTCCCACTATATCGAGTTGGATCTAGGTTTTATTAACAGGACAAGTTATAATTATACCCAAACTATGTCACTTTGGGTATAGTTTTCATTGATAGTACTTACCAGTCATAAGTATACTACAACCAGGTCAATTTCGTATAATTTTCAGTGACATTATCAATTATATTTATACCCCAACTATGTCGGTTTTGGTCTAGTTAATTTTGACAATAGCAATTATAAGTATCCCCCAAGCAGGTTGGCTTGGGTATGGGTTTCTACTGACTACTAGTTACAAGTACAATAAGGGGGACTATCTAGCTCTCTCTAGCTATCTATCTAACTATCTACAGTTAAATCTCTCTAAATCGGCCGACCATGGGACCGACTTTAAATGGTCGATTTAGGGAGGTGGTCGGTTTCGGTTGTTCTTTTATCGTTCTAATGGTATTGTATGGGCGATCGTTTGGAACCCAAATAAAGCAATCGATATAGGGGAGTGGTCGATCTGTGGAGGTGGTCGGTTAGAGAGGTTTTACTGTATTTATAAACAGGACAAGAATGTATGGATGTCGGTCATTGAGATGCTGCGGAAGCAGGAAAAGCTGCCCATCGTTGCCTTCACCTTCTCCAAGAAGCGCATCAACGAGAATGCGAGTGCACTGCACAGCCTCGATCTGACAACGAGCACTGAGAAGAGTGAGGTGCACGTCTTCTTCCGCAGGTGCATCTCGAGGCTCAAGCCACCGGATCAACAACTCCCGCAGGTGAGCATTCATAGGGCAAAATGCAGACATTTATAGGGCAAAAGGCAGATATTCCTAGGGCGAAATGCAGACATTCATAGGACAAAATGCAGACATTCATATGGGTCAAATGCAAACATTCATATGGGAACCATGCAGACATTTATAAAGGCAAAGTGCAAACATTTATAGGGCTAAATGCAAATATTCATACAGGAAAACTGCAGATATTCATAGGGTAAAATGCAGCCATTCAAAAGCAGAATGCAGACATTCATAGGACAAAATGTAGACATTCATAGGGTAAAATGCAGATATTCATAGGGAAAATTGAAGACAGTCATAGGGAAAAATGCAGACATTCCTATAAAGTGCAGGCAAAGATTCCTACAAAGTGCATGCAGACATTCCTACAGACAAAGTGCAGAGATTCATATGCGCAAGATGTAAACATTTATACAGACAAAATGCAGAGGTTCGTGTACAGACAAAGTGCAGACATTCATACAGGCAAAATGTAGACATTCGTATAAGAAAAAGTGCAAACATTTGTACAGACAAAAATCACTTTGCCCACCCACAGAAACGTTGGCTTTGGGTCATTTGAAATCACTCTGCCCACCCACACATACCTTACTTTGTTCCATTTGAAATCACTCCGCTCACCCATGTAGACTTTTTATTCCGGACCATTTGAAATAACTCCACCCACCCACACAGACTTTTTACTTCGCCCCATTTGAAATCAATCCGCTCACCCATGTAGACTTTTTATTCCGGACCATTTGAAATAACTCCACCCACCCACACAGACTTTTTACTTCGCCCCATTTGAAATCACTCCGCTCACCCATGTAGACTTTTTATTCCGGCCCATTTGAAATAACTCCACCCACCCACACAGACTTTTTACTTCGCCCCATTTGAAATCACTCCGCTCACCCATGTAGACTTTTTATTCCGGCCCATTTGAAATAACTCCACCCACCCACACAGACTTTTTACTTCACCCCATTTGAAATCACTCCGCTCACCCATGTAGACTTTTTATTCCGGCCCATTTGAAATAACTCCACCCACCCACACAGACTTTTTACTTCACCCCATTTGAAATCACTCCGCTCACCCATGTAGACTTTTTATTCCGGACCATTTGAAATAACTCCACCCACCCACACAGACTTTTTACTTCGCCCCATTTGAAATCACTCCGCTCACCCATGTAGACTTTTTATTCCGGCCCATTTGAAATAACTCCACCCACCCACACAGACTTTTTACTTCGCCCCATTTGAAATCACTCCGCTCACCCATGTAGACTTTTTATTCCGGACCATTTGAAATAACTCCACCCACCCACACAGACTTTTTACTTCGCCCCATTTGAAATCACTCCGCTCACCCATGTAGACTTTTTATTCCGGACCATTTGAAATAACTCCACCCACCCACACAGACTTTTTACTTCGCCCCATTTGAAATCACTCTGCCCACCCATGTAGACTTTTTACTTCGGCCCATTTGAGATCACTCCGCCCACCCACACAGACTTTTACTTTGGCCCATTTGAAATCACTCCACCCATGCACAGACTTTTTACTTCGCCCCATTTGAAATCACTCCGCCCACCCACATAAACTTTTTTATTTGGCCCATGTGAAATCACTCCGCCCACCCACACAGACCTTTTACTTTGGCCCATGTGAAATCACACCGCCCACACAGACTTTTTATTCCGCCCCATTTGAAATCACTCCGCCCACCCACACAGACTTTTTACTTTGGCCCATGTGAAATCACACCACCCACCCACACAGACTTTTTACTTTGGCCCATTTGAGATCACTCCGCCCACCCAGACAGACTTTTTACTTTGGCCCATGTGAAATCACTCCGCCCATCCATGTATACTTTTTACTTTGGCCCATTTGAAATCGCTACACCCACCCACATACTTTTTACTTTGGCCCATGTGAAATCACTCCACCCACCCATGTATACTTTTTACTTTGGCCCATTTGAAATAACTCCGCCCACCCACACATATGTTGGCTTATTTAAAATCACTCCGCCAACCCACTCTCACTTCTTTTTGCTTTGGCCTATTTGAAAGCAGTTCTCCGCCCTTGAAACCATTTGGTAATCCTACACACATTGTGTATTTTTGATTATAGTGCTGCCCCTGTACAATTCCTATTTGTTGCTTCACCAGACGCGGTGCCCGAATCGGTAGAGCGCAGGCCTCCTGGGTGGGAGATCGGCAGTTTGATTCCCAGTCGAGTCAAACCAATGACATACAAAATTGATACTTGGCGCTTCCTAGCCTGGTGCTCAGCATTAATATGATATGGCAAGGACTGGTTAGCTCAGTGTCAGGACAATGTGACTGCATGGGATATCGGGGCATGATGCCGGCAGCCTGGTCTCCCAGTGGGACAGCACTATAAAATCACCATGAGTGCACTGTCACAAGTCGGTACCCGTCCTGATATGACCTTAGCTGTTGCTAGGATGTAAAACAAACAAACATTTAAAATCACTCCGGCAACCCACTCTCACTTTTTTCCTGCCCTATTTGAAAACAGTTCTCCGCTCTATGAAACGATTAGGTAATCCTACACACCTGGTGTCCTTTTGATTATAGAGCTGTCCCTGTACAATGCCCACTTCTTGTTGCTTTACCAGGTGAAGGAGTTGGCTGATCACCTGAAGCGTGGTATAGGGATCCACCACAGCGGCGTGCTGCCCATTCTCAAGGAGGTCGTTGAGATGCTCTTTCAGCGCGGACTTGTCAAGGTGAGGAACAGATGATTTAAAGCTGCATAGTCCGATGAAGCATCAAATTTTCAAAAACAAAACAACCACCTAGATTTGATTTTCCATATCTCATTTAGATATTGATGGACTTATACTAGTTATAGTCTGATGAAGCATCAAATTTTCAAAAACAAAACATCCACCTAGATTTGATTCTCCAAATTTTCAAAAAAAATGAATTTTCTAGAATTGATTCTACATATCTAACTTAGATACTGATGCACTTATTAAGCATTTGTTGCCCGCTTCTACCACCCACCACACCCCCACCTATGTTGTTATACTTTAGACTGCCCTCTACAATTGCGATTATTGAGAACTGGTGCATTTCTTTTGGAAATAGGTCTTTTCCTCAATGGTACCACAGATCATAAGAGCAAAATAAACATCTAGAGCTAGAAAACAGCCATATCTCAAGTATGTATTTACATGACCTGTGCCGTCCTGACATGACCTTAGATGTTGCCAAGAGGTAAAACCCCACCAACCAACCAACTAATAACGCTATTTAACGATACAATATTCATGTCAATACGATATCCTACAGGTGCTGTTCGCTACTGAGACTTTTGCAATGGGCGTGAACATGCCAGCACGGACAGTTGTCTTCGACTCGATAAAGAAGTTTGATGGCCTCAAGCACAGAGACCTTTTACCCGGCGAGTACATTCAGATGGCCGGAAGGTAAGCGTAACCTACCCGGTCTTGTACAGGGCGGATCTGTACTGAAGGGAATGGATCAGTTGCTTATTTATGCAACGCACTAGACAGGTACTAGATACTAGTGGCGTTCTCTGTGGCGGAGTGGTTAGAGTGTCTGACTTTTTTCTAGGTCAGACTCCTAATCTGAGGGTCAGCGGTTCGATTCCCCATGCCCCCAGCTCTGCCAATTTGGATTTCCACCGCTGTGTATAACTTACAGCGTCATCAAAGGCCGGTTGCTCTAATACCATGTCTATGTGGTGTGGGAGGTTGAAAATCCCTTGGGTCGGTAAAAGTGGAGGCTCGGGCTTTCTCTCGACCAGCAGTGGAGTGGGGAAGACCAGTCGTCTGTGACTGGGATTTCCCCTGCTTGGGACAACTAATGTACCAAAAAAAAAAAAGAAATGAGAGACAAATAAGTGTTCACACTTCCTGTCTACCATATCGCTATATAAAAGATTCACTCCATACTTGCAGCAGGGGTGAATGACAATGCAGTCTAAATACGGCCGAAAATTGCTTTAGTATGGAACAGGAAGTGGAATTCCTGGTTCCAGTATCCAATGGCTTACTTAATTTGGCACAGAATTGGTGAAATGGGAGCGGATGTAAAAAGTCATGATGGCGACCATAGAATGCAGTCAATTTGACTTTTAAAGTCTATCAAACTATGTGTCTTATTATATTTTTCCAATCAAAAGTAGTGGGTAAATATTAAGATATATGTGAAGAATATATTTTGCTTCTTAAATTCAGAATTTATCTGCTCATTTCATTTACCCGGCCTTTCGTCACTTTTTCTAATGGGTTGTTCTTCACCCCTACTGCAAGTATGAGGTGAACCTTTTATCTAGAGAGGTACTAGAATCAGGGATGAAAGATCTCCGCGATTTCGCAGATTTCTGCGATTTTTGATAATCACTGATTGAAGTGCACACAATGCCATGGAATCAGGATATATATGGCAGCAATTGTTTAGTCCGAATGCCATTCTTATATAATTTTAGATATCACTAGAACATAAAACCCAAACAAGAAAGAGTTTGGCATTGGTGATACTATAGTCAACCAGGAGAGTTAAAATGTGACTTCTGGCATCTTTTCATGATGTCTACATCTAGTATATGCCCTCTCCACACAATGTATGCCCTGTATACATCTAGTATATGCCTCTCTCCACACAGTGTGCACCCTGTCTACATCTAGTGTATGCCCCTCTCCACACAATGTATGCCCTGTCTACATCTAGTATATGCCTCTCTCCACACAGTGTATGCCCTGTCTACATCTAGTGTATGCCCCTCTCCACACAGTGTACGCCCTGTCTACATCTAGTGTATGCCTCTCTCCACACAATGTGCACCCTGTCTACATCTAGTGTATGCCCCTCTCCACACAGGGTACGCCCTGTCTACATCTAGTGTATGCCCTGTCTACATCTAGTTTATGCCTCTCTCCACACAGTGTGCACCCTGTCTACATCTAGTGTATGCCCCTCTCCACACAGTGTATGCCCTGTCTACATCTAGTATATGCCTCTCTCCACACAGTGTATGCCCTGTCTACATCTAGTATATGCCTCTCTCCACACAGTGTACGCCTTGTCTACATCTAGTGTATGCCCCTCTCCACACAATGTATGCCCTGTCTACATCTAGTGTATGCCTCTCCACACAGTGTATGCCCTGTCTACATCTAGTGTATGCCTCTCTCCACACAGTGTATGCCCTGTCTACATCTAGTGTACGCCTCTCTCCACACAATGTATGCCCTGTCTACATCTAGTGTATGCCTCTCTCCACACAATGTATGCCCTGTCTACATCTAGTGTATGCCCCTCTCCACACAGTGTATGCCCTGTCTACATCTAGTGTATGCCTCTCTCCACACAGTGTGCACCCTGTCTACATCTAGTGTATGCCCCTCTCCACACAGTGTATGCCCTGTCTACATCTAGTATATGCCTCTCTCCACACAGTGTATGCCCTGTCTACACCTAGTGTATGCCTCTCTCCACCCAGTGTATGCCCTGTCTACATCTAGTGTATGCCCCTCTCCACACAATGTATGCCCTGTCTACATCTAGTATATGCCCCTCTCCACACAGTGTATGCCTTGTCTACATCTAGTGTATGCCCCTCTCCACCCAGTGTACGCCCTGTCTACATCTAGTGTATGCCTCTCTCCACACAGTGTACGCCCTGTCTACATCTAGTGTATGCCCCTCTCCACACAGTGTGCGCCCTGTCTACATCTAGTGTATGCCCCTCTCCACACAGTGTACGCCCTGTCTACATCTAGTGTATGCCTCTCTCCACACAGTGTACGCCCTGTCTACATCTAGTGTATGCCCCTCTCCACCCAGTGTATGCCCTGTCTACATCTAGTGTATGCCTCTCTCCACACAGTGTATGCCCTGTCTACATCTAGTGTACGCCCCTCTCCACACAGTGTATGCCCTGTCTACATCTAGTGTACGCCCCTCTCCACACAGTGTACGCCCTGTCTACATCTAGTGTATGCCTCTCTCTACACAATGTACACCCCGTCCACATCTAATGTACAACCCTCTCCACACAATGTATGCCCTGTCTACATCTAGTGTATGCCTCTCTCCACACAGTGTACGCCCTGTCTGCATCTAGTATATGCCTCTCCCCACACAGGGTATGCCCTGTCTACATCTAGTGTACACTCCTCTCCACACAGTGTATGCCCTGTCTACATCTGGTGTATGCCTCTCTCCACACAATGTACACCCTGTCTACATCTAGTGTATGCCCTTCTCCACACAGTGTATGCCCTGTCTACATCTAGTATATGCCTCTCTCCACACAGTGTACGCCATGTCTACATCTAGTGTATGCCCCTCTCCACCCAGTGTATGCCCTGTCTACATCTAGTGTACGCTCCTCTCCACACAGTGTACGCCCTGTCTACATCTAGTGTATGCCCCTCTCCACCCAGTGTACGCCCTGTCTACATCTAGTGTACGCCCCTCTCCACACAGTGTACACCCTGTCTACATCTAGTGTCCGCCCCTCTCCACACAGTGTACGCCCTGTCTACATCTAGTGTATGCCCCTCTCCACACAGTGTACGCCCTGTCTACATCTAGTGTATGCCCCTCTCCACACAGTGTACGCCCTGTCTACATCTAGTGTCCGCCCCTCTCCACACAGTGTACGCACTGTCTACATTGAATATAACTATTTTGTTAAAGGGCGGGGCGGCGTGGACTGGACACGACGGGCACGTGCATCGTACTCATAAAAGGAGATGTCCCAGAATCAAGCGACCTCAACCGGATGATGCTTGTAAGTGGCAACTTTATAATTCACGTTGATATTATTTCTTAGCGGTATATGGTAAGCTTTCAGTATATTAACACTTTTAAGCAATTATCAGTACTTGGATGAGTGACCACCTGGAAACACAAGGTGGCATGACATCCTGATACAGGTTTTTATATGTGATAGCCTACCATAGCAGAAGTTGGTAATTAAAAGTGCATAGTCCAAAAACCCAAACGCTCATCTAGATTTGATTCTACATTTCCAACTTAGATACTGTTGCACTTATGATGCATTTGTCGGTGCATGGAAAGCTGTGCCAAGTCAAGTTAAACAAGCCTCTTATGGTTTCAAGTTTCTACGTGCACACCAAAATTAATTTAGCCTGTTTGTATAATTTATAACCAACCTTACTTTTAATTGAAGTATGGTTGGTTATAACAATCAACCTAAGATATGTATTTCCCAAAAGATGTCAGAAACTCAAAACCATTGGACTATGCAACTTTAAGTAATATTACTACGTGTATTGAATATTGACTGCCACTGGGTCAGAGGCTTGCAATAAGCATGAGCATTGACACAACAGTACAGTTGAACCGCTATCATACTTCATATACTACTCTCATCATCATGATGCTGTCGGTCGCGATGCGACAAAGACTGCTTTCATTACTTGACTGCCGCTCTCCATTTAGCTAACCGAGCCGGTATGGTGTTTTGTGCGGTTGTACCTTTCATGAAAGCTGCCTGCAAAAGTGTTGAAGTGCTGCTGGCTTTTGCAAGTTACCAGCAGCACTCTCTCGGGGAGCAAATAGAGGTTTCACACCAGCAAGAACAT
Organism: Branchipolynoe longqiensis; assembly: GCA_030323885.1. Lineage (NCBI taxonomy): Eukaryota > Metazoa > Annelida > Polychaeta > Phyllodocida > Polynoidae > Branchipolynoe > Branchipolynoe longqiensis. The sequence goes on along the minus strand of CM059190.1, from coordinate 40,893,691 downwards.
GTCAAGACAGGCGCAAAACTATTTGTCCCTACAGTGGCTGGTCGGGAGATGTTGGGAGTTCCATAAATCAACCGCCCTTAATGCTGCCACAGTGACATGGTTTTCTCTTTAGGGTTTGCTCCCTTAGCCTTCGGTTCTGTCAAGAACCTGTACCACAAGGTAGTGGTTTACAACTCTGCAGGGCAGGGGCGTTAAACTTCCTGAGGTATTGCTATACCTGCAATACCTGCATACATATTATACTACTCTACATGCATTAAAACCGGACGTAGTGGCTGAATCAGTAAGAGCACAGGCTTCCCGTGCAGAAGGTTGGGAGTTCCAATCTCAGCCGAGTCAAACCAATGATTTACTAAATTGAATCTTGTCGCTACCTATCCTGTCGCTTAGCATTAATGGATAGCGCAAGGACTGGTTTACTCAGTATCAGGATAATGTGACTTAGGAGGATATTGGGTCACAGTGCCAGTAGCCCAGTCTCCCAGTGGGCAGCACTATAAAGTCACCATGAGTGCACAGTCAAAAGTTGGTACTCAAGCTAATATCACCTTAGATGTTGCTAGGACGTAAAACCCCCAACAAACAACGGATCATAAAATAAACCGGTGTTTCTAACATGAGGTAACACGAGAGTGCGGTTTTGTTACATTATCCGGTTTTTGTGCAGGGGAAACCAACACTGCTGCAGTCACAGTTCCGCCTCACCTATACTATGATCCTGAACCTTCTGCGCGTCGAACAGCTCAGGGTTGAAGACATGATGCGCAGGAGCTTTTCTGAGTTCCACAACCAGAAGGAAAACAACAAGCGTGAAGAAGCCCTCAAGGTCAGAAAGAGCCCATACCACAGCCATGAACTCACCCCTCTCCTCGTTGTTTTCGTAATCTAGATCTTGGATCCTCCATAATATGAATCTGATCTATCTATCTATTTATCTATCTGTACTCTATAAGGAGATTATGGGAAAATAAACAAGGACACTCTTCCCACACAGTTCTATCCATACTGGGTGCGCAACTAATGATAGCCGTATTAGTTCCTGTTCTAGCCGCTGGCGCCACCGGTGAGTGGTCAGGCCTGCTTATATTATAGCACTCACTCTCAGTCGGAACTATATATAATATATAGTATGTATATGACCTAAATGTTGGTAGGACCTAAAGCTCCAATAAAATATATGTATGCAGATATGTATTTATACAGATATATACACATACATTATTTACATATACTTATCTTTATAAATATATATTATTTGATCTATATCTGAAAATGTTCACAGAGTCGACGCATGTACATTATATTATATATGTTCATCCTGATAAACCTAACCATTTGTCCATAAGCATGAATTTCAACGAAACTTACTCAAATATGTTGTTTCATTGAAAATAGCTTATTATTGAAATCATCATATTTCCCGTTGTCACTATTGTGACCAAAGATGACATTTATTAGCAAAGCTAGCATTAGTGTTAATAAAAAAAAATTTAAAAAAAATTTAAAATGAAAGTAATATCATATTATGGTGTACGTATTAACATTTACTGTATAGAAGATATTATCATGAGATAATTTGTTGGCCATAGCCGTGTTGCCAGTTCCTCAGTTACTGTTATCAGATCCTGCTTAGATTACAGTAGTACCCGTCTTCAGCGAACCCTGTGATCACCGAACCCCTGCCATGTGTAAACAATTTTTCTATGCACGCACAGCTTTTGTCTCATTTGACTGCCCCTCCGATGACAAGACACTTGCTATGTCAGGACAACATTGGTCTGGATACAGAGTTGTCCGTTGAGGACACAAGTAAGTACTAACTACTGTAGTGATTTCTCCCTACTGTGACCTTTGGGTGAACTATGACCTTGACCTCAATTCAGGTCATCAACTTGAAGATCTCAGAGTTGCCTGAGGTGATCGACTACACAGGCGATTTGGAACAATACTACCACGCATGCGCCCAGTTCCAGGAGCTCAGGGTCTACCTACAGGTAAGCTAATGGGGCATTACCAGGTTGTCGTCTGCTCTTAAAGTTGTAAATTCCGATGAAAGCGTCACATTTCTTAAACCAAAAGCACTTGCCTACATTTAATCCTAAATATCCAACTTCGATGCTGCTTAGTAAATACTTATTGCTACGTTATATAAGGTTAACATTTTTAATAGAACCTCTGACTACATCAAGCCATGTAAGCTTATAATGTCCAGTATTTCGATGTGCACACCCCAACAGCAGGACTCCTAATCATATTGTTGTTATGTGACTATCAACACTAAAACAACAAACTGCAACTAACAAACTCATATAACTAACCAATATCAGGTAACACTAGACTATTCCTATTGAACTGGCATTTGTCTTGTCCAACTCCAACTGACTACATCCTACATTCAAACTTATTACAACTTTACCAAATGAATACAGAAGATAACTTCTGCTTACATTCTAAATACCATGAAAATACTCACCTCGATCCAACTAATATTGATGTAGTCATATGACACTACTGTTGCCATATCACTGTGGAACTTGTAGGTAAATCCATTGTCCCCTATGCTGCAAATCGTGTATTCAGCAGTAATTGTTAGCTCACTTTAATACGTAGATACATTATATATCATTTATGTGTAAATAATCCCAAATTGAAAAATGGCTGAAGACTAGTGTTTCGATACTGACAAAGGAACTTATTCAGCCGAATAAACGTATTTACCACACACAAAAAACCTATTTAACTCATCAAAACTATCATAAATCCATTGTGCTATATGCTGCAAATTGTGTTTTCAACAGCTATTGTTAGCTCACCTTATATACCATTTTCGTGTAAATAATCCCAAATTGAAAAATGGCTTCAGCGCTGACAAAGTACTTATTCAGCAGAATAAGCATATTTACCAACAAAAAAAGGGGAGGAAAATGGTACTAGTATCAGAAGGCACCCCTTTATCAGAGTGGTGTGTGCAATGAATGCTCTCACTGTGCGCCCTGAACAGAAAGTGGTGCTCTCGCACCCTGCGGCTGTGAAGGCGCTGTACCCAGGACGCGTCATGGTGGTGGATAATGCCCAACACCCGAACACACTGGGCGTGGTTCTCCAGCAGGGCTCGAGCACAGCCAAGGAGCGCACCTTCACCGTGCTGGTCATCTGTGAACAGGAGCAGCAGACACACGTGGGCCCACCGCCTCCAGTCACAGAGAGCAAGGACGCGGACAGTTCTGATTGGTATGTTATTACATTGTGGTGATTCTGATTGGTTGTTGTTTGTTGGAGATTTATTATCCTGGGAACGTCAGGACGGGTGCCGACTTGTGACAGTGCACTCATGGCGACCTTATAGTGCTGCCCTACTGGGAGACCAGGTGGCCAGAACCATGAACTAATATCCCACTCAGTCACATTATCCTGGTACTGAGCTAATGAACCCTTGCCCTATCCTAATAATGCCGAGTGCCAGGCTAGGTAGAGACAAGTATCAATTTTGTACATCATTGGTTTGACGCGGAACTTCTGCATGGGGAGCCTGCGCTCAACTGATTCGACCCCCGCATCCTGTGTTTTTATTGGTATGTTGTTATTGTGGTGATTCTGATCAGTATGTTGTAGCGGTTTTGATTGGTATGTTGTTATTGTGGTGATTCTGATCAGTATGTTGTAGTGGTTTTGATTGGTATATTGTTATTGTGGTGATTCTGATCAGTATGTTGTACGGTGTTGATTGCTATGTTGTTATTGTGATGATTCTGGTCAGTATATTGTAGCAGTTTTGATTGGTATGTTGTTATTGTGGTGATTCTGATCAGTATGTTGTAGTGGTTTTGATTGGTATGTTATTGTGGTGATTCTGCTCAAATAAATGTGGCATGTTTTATATTCAAGTATCCAAAATTAGTCAATTTTAATAGAAGTTATTTCTAATTAAAATAAGGTAGATTATGACGGTCATCCTAATATATTTATCTAAAAAGGAAAAAGGACAGAAACTCAAAAACATTGTACTGTGCAATAGTTTTTTATTGTTAGTGAATTCTAAATTACTTGCATTCAGTCTAGATTTACCTACTTTTGTTGCTGTAATTTCCCACATAACACACAGTGTTAAAGAAAATCTATTTAATAGACAATTTCCACCACCAGCCCAGCCCAGCCTCTGATGCTACTGGCAAGAACTGATGTATAGGCTATCAGCTCACTGTGCATGCTCTGTGACAAAGGTTTATCCAAATGCTTTCAAGCACCATAAAGTGGAATCTTTTCGACAGGATGATGCCGCGCCCTGTGACAAATGAGGAGTTGTTCCACCCCGAAGGCCCCTGTGGACACAAGGTGCTGACGGTGCGGTCGGATGAGATCAGTGTGATCACGACTAAGACGCTAAAGATCAGTGCTGATCTCATTGTGGACGATGTGAAGAAGCGCAAGATACCACGGTTCAGGTGGGTATTAACGCTTATTATTATTTTGGGGAATTTTTAGTCGCGTTGGCGCACTGAAGGCTGCAAATCTTCAAAACTGTATGGGCACTGCTGAAGGCGGTCCCATGTGGCAAGGAGTTGGCTTCCAGTGGGGCATGTTTGGAGAAATCAGGGAGGGAGCAAGGGGATGGGTGGGTGGGTTGGCGTGAGGGGGTGGAGAGAGAAGGGTACCTTCAACTTAAACTTGCGTAACACAATAAAATTGATGTTTATGTAATTCCATTGAAATCATTCATTCGTCGTATGAAAAGTAACGAAATTAAAATAATATCAACCGCCCACCCGACCCTGATTTGTGTGGTCAAAAGTTGTATTTGGCTAAAATTAAATCGTTTCTTTATTGGCGTTTTTCCGTCCTAGATATTTTTTAACCGACACAAATCGCAGCTGTACGCAAAGTCGCAGTTCTTTCATCCCTGATAAAGTGTAGGTATATACCAAAATGTCGTAAACGTGGCATAAAAAAAAAAGCATAATTAAGGCTAGCCACTAACGGCTAAGGTGACAAGGCAACTACCATATTGAGACTATTGCTGTTCAGCGATGAAAACAAGCCGTGATGTAACTTATTCGTTATGGACAGGGTAAATAAGCCATTACAAAAAGAAATCTAATCTTAGAAGGGCTCCATTCTCTCACCCACCCCTATTACATACACCGTACCCATAATAGCAGCACAGTTTTTGCAGCGACCCATCTTAGCCCATAATACTGAACTTATTATGTCTACCGCACTAACACACTAATCTTCATAATTTACCAAATATGCCCTACCTAAGTACCCGCGGGTCTACCTATTTATAATGTAATGTAAACGGCCGGAAGACCAGTGCCTCGCGCTGAAAAAAAATGTATGTTCTGATTAATAAACTGTTTTACCACCCAAAAAAAAGGAAATCTTGAAATATCTGGGAATAATGTATTTTGATCAACTTTCATTGAGTCTAATTCCTCCTGTCGGTGTATCAGGAATGATCCGCCGGGTAAGTCCACGAGTGTGGCGACACAGGAGCTGCTGCGCCTGGTCGAGGGCTCCCCGGGCGGACTCCCGGCCATTGACCCCGTCAAGGACTTTCACATCAGGGACATTGACCTTGTCGAGCAGTTCCAGACGCTCAATAAGCTCCGGAACTCCTTCGACGAATACCAGTGCGTTCACGACCCGGGCTTCAAGGACAATGTAAGAAGAGATCGAGGAAGTTAGAAACTGGGGGGGAAAAAATCCATTTAATTCTTTTGTATATATTTGTTTTTAGAGATTTCCTTATTTAAAATCTGTAATTTTAATTGCTTTTTTTTAAAGCTGCATAGTCCGATGAAACATCAAATTTTCAAAACCAAAGCAATTATCTAGAATTGATTCTACATATCTAACTTAGGTACCGATGCACTTTTTAAGCATTTGCTGTCACACAGAAGGGAACCTGAGTTAATTTAATAGAACCTGTCACTGCAGAAGTCTATGGTGTCAAGAGTTTTGGCATGCTTGCCTAAATTAATTTCACGTGTTTGAACTTAAAATATCTCAAAAGTTAGCCATTTAAAATAAAAGTTACTTCAAACTAAAGTATGCTAGATTATAATCATCAAATCAATATATTAATTAATCTCAGAAAAATGACAAAAATTCTAAACCATAGGACTATGCAACTTTAAATATACTAATGTTTTTTTTAATTAAAAAAAAAAAATTGAATTTAAATAAATAGATTGACTAACTGACGCCTTCTTATGAAGGGGAGAACCTTGCCTTGTCCTATTAATGCCGAGCGCCAGGCTAGGAAGCGACAAGTATCAATTTTTGTAAGTCATGGTTTGGTTTCACTCGGCCGGGGATTATATATTTTACCTATTCGACCACCGCGTCTGGTAACGTGGGTTCGGTGTTGTTGGTTTCAGTACAGACAGCTGGCCGTGTTAATGAAGATGCGTGACGAGCACAAGTACCTCAAGTTTCTACTGTCCGAGGAAAGTTTGCAGCTGCTACCCGAGTATCAACAGAGGTTCCAGGTGAGGGAGGCTTGGAGCATAGCACAGCATAGCAAATCAATTTTCTCCCCGGCTTTTCTAAATCCATTTTGTTGCATCATATCTGCCGAATGGTATAAATGGCATTTAAAAATAAATCAATATATGTACTTAAAGTTATTGTAGCAGTCTGCACTAACCTCTCAGGCAAGGCGCCCCAAGACAGGTATGGGTGGATAGGGTGATTGCATCAGGGAGCCTAGATAGTGTAATGGTTAGGACGCTTGTCCCGGAATGGCAAAGTTATTGTAGTAGTCTGCACTGACCTCCCAGGCATGGAGCCCCATAGACATTTCCCCCCGTTAGATTAGCTGATTAAATGAGGGAGATTTCAATCGCGGACAGTTGGTCTTCCTCATTCTACTTCTCCTTGCTCTATCCTACTATTAGTAGTAATTCTGCGTGCCAGGCTAAAAAAAGCGACAAGTATAAATTTTTACGTCACTGATTTGACCCGTTGGGGTGGGTTGAAACAGTTTAAATCTGACGACCCACCACGCAATAAGCGGGTAGGTGCTCAACCCATTTGGCCTTCCCGTCTCGACATATCGATATATTCTATTGCGACAGGTCCTGAAGAGTCTGCAGTATGTGGACAAGCTGGGGACTGTGCAGCTCAAGGGGAGGGTGGCATGCGAGATCTCCAACCACGAGCTGCTCATCACCGAGCTCATCCTGGAGAACGTGCTCACCGACCTGTCGCCCACCGAAATCGCCGCCATTTTGTCTTGCGTTGTGTTTGAGCAGAAGAACTGCAGCGCCCCGTCACTCACCGCCACACTCTCACAGGTGGGTGGGAGTTAAAAAGGAGAGCAGTTGTGTGTGCTCTTCTTGGGGGTTTTACCTCCCAACAACAATTAATCACATCAGGTTGGTTGTTGGAGTTTTATGTCCTGGCAACATCTAAGGTCATATCAGGATGATATGACCAAATATCGGGTCATGGTGCCGGCGGCCTGATTTCCCAGTGGGGCAGCACTATAAAGTGACCATGAGTGTGCACTGTCGCAAATCGGTACCCGTCCTCATATAACAGATGTTGCTAGGACGTAAAACAAAAAAAAACAAGCAATCTACTGTCATATCACAGCTGGTAGAATCACCTGATATCCCATTCAGTCACATTATCCTGAAACTGAGTCAACCAGTCCTTGCCCTATCCTAATAATGCTGAATATCTGGCTAGGAGGCGACAAGTATAAATTTTTTAAGTCATTTGTTTTACATTTCTATGTCATTGGTTTGACTCAGCCAGCCATTAAAGCTATTGAATTTGAACCAGGTAAATTTTCCCAAAACCAGAATTAAAATTACACCAATATTTGTTTAGACATAAAAATACAAATGTGAAGTACGAAAATTAATGGAACATGTTAACTATCCAAATGTGCGGCTTATTAATTAAATTGATTTCGTATTTCTTCTATGCAGCAATAAATGTTTAATAAGTGTACCAGTGTTTAGGACAAGTGTTAGGTCTATCAACAAGGTTAGTTTCCTCATTGCAGTACAGCCATGTTAACAAAAGCCATAAAGATTTGACATATAAAGCAGTGCTCATGATGTCATATTTTATGGTTTTGAAAATTGAAATTATTGTGGGGATGGCCAAATGAGTTGAGCGTCCGCATATGGCAGGTCATGGTATTCAAACCCTGGCCAAAGTCAAAGCAATGACATAAAAATGTATACTTGTCGCTACTTAGTCTGGAACTCAGCATTACTATATAATGCAAGAAGCAGTGGAATGAGGAAGATCAATTGTTCGCGATTGAAACTTCCCCTGCTTAATTAATCAACAAATGTAATCCAACAAAGTACAGATGAACCTCGATCCAACGGACACCGATGCAACGGATTCCGGATCCAACGGACACAATCCGCTAGCCACCCGTGTATACTCCCACCCCTCACCCTCCCACCACCCCTCACCCACCAACATCCACACCCGTAAACTCCCATACCTCACCTTCTGCCAGGAGGCTATCTTGTATTCTCTCCCCAGTGTCTTCATTACTGAGGTTGCTGAAAATGGATTGTGCTTCCAGGTTAATTTGTTGCAGTTCATGCCAGTCTCTTTGGATTTTGCTTGTACAATTTCGTCGCTGCAACGGACAAACGGCTTTAACGGAAAACTGCTCCCTCCTATTAGTCCGTTGGATCGAGGTTCATCTGTACCTTAAATTTGATTGCAGAAAACCTATGTGATCGCTGTTGTTAGTTTTAAATTTAAAATAATTATAGATATGAAATCACTATTACATTGCCCTAGTCATAACTAAAAACTAGTAAAGTTACATAGCCTGAAAACCAGTCCTTGAGTGCTAAGAAATGACATCATGCAGAATTTTATATTTACACCCCGCCCACCCCAACAAATTTGTGTAAAATGTTTCTTAAAAATGGCCTCTTCTCATGCAGGCTAAGGACACATTCCTTGAAGTGGCCCGTAAAATCGGGCAGCTGCAGAAGGAGTGTGGTCTGCTGACTCCAGTCGAGGACTATGTCAAGCAGTTCCAATTCGGGCTTGTCGAGGTCGTCTTTGAGTGGGCGCATGGCGTGGTATGTATAATTGGTTGCTTGTTGGGAGTTTTACATCCTGGCAACATCTCAGGTCATATCAGGACGGGTACCGACACATTATTATATTACACAATATAACAAGACATGATGGTATAGTTTATTTATTTTGTTGGAGTTTTACATCCTGGCAACATCTAAGGTTATATCAAGACGGGTACCGACTTGTGACTGCACATTCATGGCAACTTGATAGTAGTGCTGCCCCACTGGCAGACCAGGCCTCCAGCATCATGACCTAATTTCCCACTCAGTCACAATATCCTGATACTGAGCCAACCAGTCCTTGTCCCATCCTAGTAATGCCAAGCTAGGTAGCAACAAAGACCCTATAATACTAAGACGGCTCACTCAGCCTGTACTGTGTAATCAAAATGATCAAACCCACCACTTGGTGCGCTGGCTGTGCTCTTGGTTAAACAGGTGCTATATTATATGTATAAATGTATATATGAATGTGAAAGATGTGTGATGATGGCGATGCTGATGATGATGATGATGTGTATTTGTTCATAGCAATTTCATATTGATGTGTATTCATACTTACCTATCTCATGTATAATATAATTGTATGTGTTTACATGTGAAACACCAACCAGCAGCTGGGCTGATCAAACCCACAAGGTGGCACTGCAAAATTTACATTACCATGGGAGAGATAGGGAGTGAGCCGTCTTAGTATTATAGGGTCTTTGGTAGCAACAAGTACCGATTTTGTAGTCATTGGTTTGACTCGACACGGGAAGCTGTGCTCTGTTCATTGAGCCACCGCGTTCAGTGTATGTACAATTTTTTTTTCGGGTTGGGGACACTACATAGAAATCCTTCTGTGAAAGAGCAGCATTCTCTAGAAACTAGCTGACCTGGCGCCACCTTCTGTGTACCCGCCGAACTAACTAACGCCTAGCTACAGGGGCCATATGTATGAACAACCTTTTATCGGCTCCGGTGTTAACGGCAGGTCCCGGGTTATCTAACACCGGTGTTCCAGATGTGTCACAGGGTATGTATGTGTCCAAAGCGTGGCGGGGTTAGTTAAATATGATCTGGCAGTATGGATATTGACGTCGCTGCGACGGCGGCAGTTTGTTTAGTTTACATTCGTCGATTCGACAGTATGAATTACACCGCCAATGCGGCAGTAGCGTTAATAACGGTTCAATTTTAGGGTTAATTTGATTAAATTTCACTTATTGAGTATGTAATTCTGTTAAATATGACAGAATTGAATAGATTTGGGCCTAATATATTGCCGCCGATATGACGGCGGCGGTGGCCATGTTTAGTTGACATTGGACAGTATCGGTATCGACGTCGCTGCGGCGGCGGCGATTTGTTTACTTTACATTCGTCGATTCGACAATGTGCATAACGCCGCCAATGTGGCGTTATGTGTTAATAACGGTTCAATTTTAGTGTTAATTTGACTAAATTTCACTTATTGCGTATGTAATTCTGTTAAATATGATCACATTGAATAGATTTGGGCATAATCGGTCCCTAACATCGACGTTAACCATCTTATAGCTTGGGGTTAGTGCAGGCGACTTTAAGCTCGCAGTGTTTGTCTAACGCCGACTCATACATACAGAGTTATGGCCGCTAACCCGGTAAACCCGCCGAAAACCAGCTTCGCATATGGCCCCTGATGTCTACAAGCCTCCTACCGGCTTCTGCAAGAACCAACCTAATCCCACCCCCACCCCGCTGGTGGCTCAGCATTTTGTCCGCAGCGCCCGATCCAAATGTGATCTTATAATATACTTATTCTAGCTTTTAGACATTTTTTTATTGTAAATGGTTAACTTTGGAAGTATTTGAAATGAACAGATGGAATATTAAATTTGGCATGTACATCAAAGACTTCAGCAATGATAGATTCTATAAGATTGACTTAAAATTCCTTCAATGCGCTCATAAATATTTTATAACATTGAATCAATATCTAAGGTAAAATGTAACCAATTGAAAGTATTGCCGCATAGAAGAGATACCAAGTGCACCAGTATCTAAATTAGATATGTTGGATCAAATCTAGGTAACTGTTTTGGTGGCGTTTTTTTAACCACAAATTTGTAAATATACCTGTCATCCCAACACACCCACAGCCCTTTGCCGAGATAACAAACCTGACCGACATTCAAGAAGGCATCATCGTGCGTGCCATCCAGCGACTCGACGAGGTGTTGCGTGACGTGAGGAACGCAGCGCGCATCATCGGCGACCCAGGCCTCTACCAGAAGATGGAGAGTGCGTCGACACTCATCAAGCGGGACATTGTCTTTGCCGCCAGCTTGTACACCCAATAATGAATGTGTGTCGGGTGGGTGGGCAGACACTCCAACATTCATGACCATAGATGGTGCCAAGACGTAAAACCCTAACAACCATGATATGACCATAGATGTTGCCAAGACGTAAAACCCTAACAACCAACCAACTATGACAGCTTCGTGTGAGCAGCACGCCATGCACTCACCGCAGTTCGCCATGAATTTGGAATCTAATGTATTGTATATGGATTAATGAAATATAAATAATCGGAAGGTTTAATATGCTATCCTCCAATCAGGTTGGCCTATGTATTAACCTCCTCAAGCATCAACCCCCTTCGGGACTGGTGGCGCCCCCACTCGCCTCCTTTCCTAACTACTCCGGTTCAAATTAAATCATTTAAAAATTAATTTGTTTTGTAAGAGTGCGGCCACTTGAATGAATATTCACCCTTTGTTTGATATTAAACACATCCATGTATCGGTATTGTTATTATTATTATTGATTCTGTTACTGACATTACTATTATTATTATTATTATATTCATCACATAACCAATGTATCCATCAGATTGGAATACTATATTTTGTACTAACCCCTGCAGTGGTGACTTTTCTGAATCCTGTGATAAAATAGTAACTTACTAGTGAAGATTAAAATATATATATATTTTTTTTAAATCAATTTGCTTCAAGGTGAGCCAAAGTCCCACAGTAGAATTATGTTGCAATTTTGATTTATATGGTGGTGTATGGTGAGAACAAAAACGAGTCAATTTTACCATTTGAATTTGAATGCTACAATCAACTATCGTACAAACAAAAATTAAAAATTGATCAAAGTGTCATTCTAGGACTAAAACTTTTTTTATGCTGAATGTATGGCCTGGGATAATTAACGTTTAAGTTGTGCTTGTCGTTGGTGGTCATTTTATTTATATCAATTATGGCTTTCTGTCGAGTGGCAAACATTCCTTGAACTCACATCTAAAAGTTCATCTAAACTGGTCCTTACTTATTAAAGTTGCATAGTCAGATGGTTTTGAGTTTGCCATTTTCTGAGATAAATATATTAGGTTGATCGTTATAATCTACCGTACTTTAGTTTGAAGTAACTTTTGTTTTAAATGGCTAACTTGAGATATTTGAAGTGCAACCATGCAAAGTCAATTTTCGCAAGCACACCAAAACTGACAGACACCATAGGCTTCTGCAGTAACACGTTCTATTAAATTGCCTCAGTATTCCCTTCTATGTGGTGACAAATGTTTAATAAGTGCACTAGTATCTAAGTTAGATATGTAGAATCAAATTGAAATAATTGTCTTAGTTTTTGACAATTGTTTGTTTTCATCAGATTATGCAGCCTTAAGGTATGTGTAAACCGGTTTAAAAATGGCAATAGGAGATGGGCTTTTTGCATTCCGAGCCTGACCCAATATTGAACGAGATGTGACGTCCCATAGCACCACATAGCTATAGAAGGAACATTTCCATCATGGCCATAATGTAATCACATGTGCGAGTAGTGACATGGAAATAAATATCTATTTTCCTTTTAGATTCAAAGAACTTTATTTTGAGCACACACAGAAATGTAGTCGTACTTTTACCATGAAGAAGTTAGTTGTGTTCGGTCTTTGGATATATTATTGTATATACCGAGATGTGGGTCATTCTCTGAAACTGGGCACTAAAGTGTGACATGGAAACTAAAAGTGAAAACCTTCCAATTAATAGCAGAACGCATTCCAAAATAATATTAAAATCCATGTTTATATGAAGGTTGACATATTGTGTATGTCAAAGCTGAAATAAAAAAGCTATTTCACTTTTTTATTTTGATCTTATACATTTTGAGCAATCGGTTAAAATTGCATAGTCCGATGGGTATTTTGTTTGTCATTTTCTGAGATAAACATATTAGGATGATCGTTATAGTCCACCCTACTTTCATTTGAAGTAACTTTTATTTTAAATTGCTAACTTTTGAGATATTTGAAGTTCAAATAAGCAAAATTAGTTTTGGCACGCTTGCCAAAACTGACACCATAGGTTTCTGCAGTTACAGGTTCTATTAAATTGCCTCAGTATTCCCTTCTATGTGGTGACAAATGTTTAACAAGTGCACCAGTATTTAAGTTAGATATGTAGAATCAAATTGAGATACTTGTTTTGGTTTTGAAAATTTAATGCTTCATCAGACTATGCAGTTTAATATCACTCTTGTAACACGGAAATCAAAGACACATCCATAACATCATTTTAACATCCACAACAAAATCAAACACGATTTTATTGATTACAGTTAAGCAAACAAGATTACATCTTATCTTTAAAAAATAGGAAAAAAAGTTTGGATAATTGCATGGTGTCAATGTGTAAATTTTCACAAAATCATACAAGCATAATGCTGATACATTTTGTGAGATAATTAATTACATGTAGTATTGCTAACACACTTAACACACCAAGGCAACAATAATTACTGGACTTGTACCAAAGAAAGAATGAATTATCACCGTCATAACGTGGAAATAAAATATGTGATGCCCAGTTTCAGAGAATGACCCATGTACGTTATCTAGTATCATGCAAGGCGATGACAGATTGTAGTCAAGATTTTGTGATGTCTGTCATTACGAAAATTACTGATTGGTTAAATCAAAATAACTAAACCTGTTTTGGTGTTTCTATTAGTTGGAATTTTTCGTAATGATTTGTTTTTAAACATAAGCCACAAAGGATGTTTAAATGTAATAATAATAATAATAATAATAATAGCAATGTTAAGCTGACGCGGACGTCACGCGGTTCTCGCGCGGGCGTCATACGGAAAAAATCTAAATGTATATGGGTCACTCTCCTGAAAACTGGTCAGCATGGGGTGGGATTTTAAAACATCATTAAAAACCTTCCTACTTATTTACACGACTTGACTTTACATGACTTGACTTAACATTTTATGGTAGATCGTGGGGTCGTGGGTTCAGACCCTGGTCGAGTCAAACCAATGACTTAAAAATTGATACTTGTTGCTTCCTAGCCTGACACTCGGCATTATTAGGATAGGGCAAGGACTGGTTGGCTCAGTGTCAAGATAATGTGACTGAGTGTGATATCAGGTCATGGTGCTGGCGGCCAGTGGGGCAGCACTATAAAGTCACCATGAGTGCACACTGTCAGAAGTCGGTACCCGTCCTGATATGACCTTAGATGTTGCTAGGACGTAAAACAACAACAAACAAGCAAAACCTACCCGTTTAACAAATTGAGGTTGGTTGCTTTAAGGGGTGGGGGGTGGGGGGTGGGGGGGGAAGTTGGATAGCTGGTACCTGGTGCACAGTAATAATAGGCACAATTAGCTCAGAGCAATTATTGTTCCAATTCAAATGTGAAGCTAGTCTGGAGTTTAAAGCTGCATAGTTCGATGAAAGCATCAAATTTTCGAAACCAAAACACTTACATTTATATGATTTTCCATATGAAAATTAGAAACTGATGCATGTATTAAACATGTATTACTGTATATAAGGGAATACTACATCAATTTAATAGTATGTTACGGCTGAAGTATATGACCCCCAATAGCCGATGTCTACTTTTGGTGCTGGGGGGGGGGGGGGGGGGGGGGTTGTTAAACAAACAAAAAAACTAAAAATGCTGAAGTCTAGTGTTATAATTTCTATATGCACGCCAACATTATTTTGGCATATTTTCAAATAAAATAACTCCAAATTTAGCCACTTACACTATAAGGTGGTTGTTCAAAGTAAAATAATCTACCCTGATATATTATTCTCAGAAAGTAACAACCCATCGGACTATGCAACTTTAAGGCACATCTGAAAGATGGTCTTGCCTGTCACGGTGTGCTTCTAGCCACGGAACCCACGGATGTAATGAACACAAAACACATTGATAATTATATAATAGTGGGTTTAATAAGTTATCTTAAATAGGCATCTTCGGTGACAAAGTAAGCTAATAGAAACATATGTCGAACTAAATATAGATAATCCAATCCACATGTGCTCGACGCTTCCCTCCTCCACAGGCTAACGGCATCTTTATTTATAGTGTCGTGGCGGGTGGTGAACATGGGGAAATATTGCGCCTACTCAAGTGAGGCAGTCGGTCAACAAAATTAGGAAAATAGGGATTCTTTGCAAGAAAAATAGGGATTTCCCCCACAAATTAGGAATTTTGTTTAAGAGCAAATGTACCAAAATAGTGTATAGAGGCCGTCAAATGAGCAGTCACCTCAAAAGTAGGAAAACGGAGCACGATTGGAGAAATATGAATAACAGGGAAAAAAAGACTATCATAGGAATAAAATAAGTACATATTTTGTTTTAAGATGGCCTCCCAACATCCATCGTAGCCATCCCAATCCACCACTTTATTTACACAGTTCAGTAGATGAATTTGACTTCTAAGAGCAAAACTTTAACGAGCAACACACTGCAGTCCTCTTCATGTGAAAATATTGTCTTATTGAATACAAGTTACAAGTTCCAATTTTTCTTTAACAATAGACAAATGAGAAAAATGTTGCAAAAGTGATGTTCTCAAAAGCTGGTTTCTAATAATCCAGAACAAATAGTGTGCAGAGCAGAAACAAATTATGGCGTTTCGAAAAAACAAAGATTCAACGGGTCAAACATTGTAAGGAGCAGTACAACCCCTGTCATCATACACAAGGGATCCACTAATATGGCATATACTCCTGGCATCATGACCCGATATCCTACTCAGTCACAATAGCCCTGACACTGAGCCAACCAGGACGGATACTGACTTGTGACAGTGTGCACGCATGCTGCCCCACTGGGAAATCAGGCTGCCTGCACCATGACCCAATATCCCACTCAGTCACATTATCCTGACACTGAGCTAACCAGTCCTTGCCCTATCCTATTAATGGCGAGCACCAGGCTAGGAAGCGACAAGTATAAATTTGATAAGTCATTGGTTTGACTCGACCGGGAACCAAACTCCCGCACACGAGGCCTGCGCTCTACCGATTCGGCCACCGCGCCGGGTTACCCACTTGTCCACTCGGCTCTACAATAGCTTTCAGAAAAGATAGATTGGTGGGAGGAATCTCCCATCCTTTCATCACACTGCTGAGGAATATCCTCATAGGCAGGTCAGCAGCGTGTATGGCCAGTTAGCGTAGTTGTACAATCAATCATTGTCAATTATAAAAATTGGAACCAACTTGGCTTAGTTTGTTTTGGTGCTTTTAAAAGGTTATTTTTTTTTAATTGGTGTAGAGAATCCTATCTCTCCACCCCTAGAGTCAGTCGCCTAGCAATGTCCAAAAACAATGGCTAAAACTAAGATCCAAGAGTCTTGGGGAGATTTAGGAGATGGTTCAGGAAACTGTAAGTGTAGAGATTTGATTCTCATTCAGATAACCCTGAAAAGTAAGGTTTGTGAAAATGTTGGATCTACTCTGATTAAACCACTCTGATTAAATCCATTTCATCTCCCAATTACATTTCATAACCGAACTATGCAACTTCGACAGAATGTCATTGACCGACAGTTACAATACAGAATGGTGCCTGTCCAGTCTACACGTATAAAGGGTGCTCAGTCAGTACATAAACAGCCGTGCTCAGACAGCATCAATAACTCAATGATACTAATGTCCATCTACATCACGTAATTTCAGGAATTGGAGAAGAAACCCCAGAAAAAGTTATGTATTCTATGTTGGAAGAGAAAACTCTGAAAAAGTTATTTATTCAGTGTTGGAAAAGAAAACCCTGAAAATGTTATTTATTCAATCAGCCAAACAATCCATCGTGGGAGTGAATTGTTAGCTATTTACCCCAACCCCAATTTTTATACTAAACCACAAAACGACCGGACGTGGTGGCCGAATCGGCAAAGCGCATGCTTCCTGTGCAGAAGGTCGGGAGTGGTTCAATTCCCGGTCGAGTCAAACCAATGACGTACAATATCGATACTTGTCGCTACCTAGCCTGGCACTCGCCATTACTAGGATAGGACAAGGAATGGTTAGCTCAGTATCAGGATAATGTCACCGAGTGGGAAATCGGGTCTTGGTGCCGGTGGCCTTGTCTCCCAGCGGGGCAGCATTATAAAGTCACCATGAGTGCGCACTGTCAGAAGTCGGTACACATCCTGATATGATCTTAAATATTGCTAGGATGTAAAACAACAAACAAACAAACTAAAACACAAAACAAAAATAAACCTGGAAATCCACAAAATTTGAGTGTGTGACAATTCTTATCCCTGACTGTCGTGTGGTTGATATCTGAGCAGGGCTGTTAATAGTGTTATGTTCTATCTGAGCATCCTTTAAACGTGGTATAGACTAGACAGGCACTTTTGGTATAGTATCCATGTCCCTCAATGATATCCTATCAAAGTTGCATGGTACAGTAGTTTCAGGTCTCTGCCATATTTGTGAGATAAGTCCCTTGGGTTCATTGTTATATAACCTCCTTGACTTCCGCTTGAAGTAACTCTTATTTTAAAAGGTTAACTTTGGAGATATTTGAACATAAGAGACTTAATTTTGTGTGCACACCGAAATACTGGACCTAGGCTGTGTTTAGCCGTTTTTTGAGCATATAGCACATGAGCACCAAACTTAAATAAATGTTTAATGAATTCATCAGCATCTAAGTTGACAATATAGGATCAAATCTAACTTCATGTTTGGTTTAGAAAATGTTGATATAATTAAATATAGATGAAATGAGGTTTGAAACGCTAAAGCTTTTAGAATATGTATCAACAGCAGATTTGCCATGGTCAATATTCTATCCCTCGGACCTCAAACCCCATAATCTGACTATAACTAGTTATGATCCTCGATAACCATTTTGTCTTAATCTAGCAACTAGCCAGAAGAGGTAATTGCTTGAAGGAGTCATGAACCTAGTTCGTAATCAGTTTTACACCGTATATTTGTCAATATCAACCAGGGTTGTTCTTGGTGCATGCGCACTGTTATCAACTGTGATATATTTTGATGAACAATAAAACAATTTTCTCACAAGTGACCACTGTGACACTGTATATGTGTCGATATATATTACATGCCTGAATGGTGCTGATAACATTTCTATCTAATACCCGGTGATAAAAGTGATATTTTGTTTATTACCCTCATAGAGAATATATTTGTCTATGGTTAACTCAAATAGCTTGTTTAAATTTCAGCATCTAATTGTAAACGTTTGAATTAGTTCAATAAAAGCCTTATCGCCCTAATATACCTCGGGATGCGTATGGACCTGTCAGGAATAAAAGTGGCAAGGTAAGTGTAGAAATACACTGACATTAAACTCCTGTACAATATGAATTTATGAAACTAAGAACACATACGCAGGTTTATGTACCAAGACATAAGACGTACTACCCCCCCGACCCACAACCCCTTCAAAAGCACTCCTCCCCGATTCTAATACACATTTGGAATTGCATACAGCTTGGAGATTTGTGACCAGACATGAAAGTGGTCACCGGCAATAAACGCGAAAATAAAGCCGAGATTATTACACCGACGGCTAATTTCCGCTAAAACGGGGATTCCCCCGAAGTCTTGACTTAGATCTAGTGTGAGAGCCATTTTTTTTTTTTTAAACTCATGTTTTTCATATTAATGAATAGCAAAGTTTAATATACTGGGTAGGATTGTGAATTTCAATCAGTTATCACCGTATTGTCCATCCCCTCTATTCCGCTAGGGGTGCTACAAAAAAAAAAAAAAAGACTGGAGTTGCCTTAAAACCTTGCAGTCCACTTCATTTATCCCACCAAGGCTACAATAGATGAGATCGCCATTCCGACTGAGCATGCGCTGAAAACGGCGTCGAGAGAAAAACGCTCTGCCATTGAGTTTGCCGTTACGTGTAGGGCAAAACTTTGATTTTATTCAAAATTAATAAAAAAAATACATAACAATTTGGCACAAACATGGATGGGTGGATGTAATATAATAATATAATGAATATGTTTAAAACACAACTCTTCATAATTAAGCAGGTTGAGCTAAGAAACATACAATTTCAGTCACTTTACACTTTACATCACCATTGATTAGACAAGTAATTCTTGTTCTAAATATTAAAATGTCAAATGTGTCAACAAAAACTTGTTTCAAAGAAATATATAACCAATGTCTGATTAACCCTACCCATTTCATAGCCCAACAAATGTTATTAACGATAGGATATAAATAAAAACATGAATAAAATAAGTAAAAGCTGAGATGAGCTGAAACTAGCACATTTCATGGCTGCACCCAGTGTCTTAGCATTAGCCATGTGCTTCACAGGGATTCGTTTTTCTTCCATGCATCCCACAATGCACCGCACGCCTGGAATGGTGATCTAGTCTATAGAAGTGACCTACCACTGCCTAGCCGGATGCACATAAGCCTCCCGAAGTGGGTTGGTGGGGCACTGTTTGTTTGTTGTTTTACGTCCTAGCAACATCTAAGGTCATATCAGGACGGGTACCGACTTGTGACAGTGCACACTCATGGCGACTTTATAGTGCTGCCCCATTGGGAGACCAGGCCACCAGCACCAGCACCTGATATCCAACTCAGTCACATTATCCTGACACTGAGCCAACCAGTCCTTGCCCTATCCTAATAATGTCGAGCTAGGAAGTGACAAGTATCAATTTTTAAGTCATTGGTTTGACTCGACATGGGTTAAAACTCACAAACCCATGGGTTCGGATCCCCAGATCTCCCAAAACAGGTGACGGATGCTCAACTCATTCGGCCATCCTGTCTGGTCCCATCACAGGGAGCACCCCTGCGGGTTTGCTGCCACCTGCCAATCGTTCTGTCTGACATGGGTCAGCACAGTTGAGATTGCGACCATGTGGTAGTGTGGCGCATTACAGACTACTGATACGCAAAGTTAAAGTTGCATAGTCTGATGGTTTTGAGGTTGTGTCATTTTCTGAGATAAATATATTGGGTTGATCATTATAATCTACTTTACTTTAGTGTGAAGTAACTTATTTTAAATGGCTAACCTTTAAGATATTTGAAGTTCAAACATGCCAAATTAATTTTGCCAAGCATGCCAAAACTCTGACACCATAGGCTTCTGCAGTAACAGGTTCTATTAAATTGACTTAGTATTCCCTTCCTTGTGGCAACATACGCTTACTAAGTGCATCAGTATCTAACTTAGATATGTCAAATCAAATCTAGATAACTGTTTTGGCTGCGAAGAAGGCCCTGAACTGTGATCTTGAACCGTGTCTGATCCCTCACTGTGATCTGAAACCACTAATAGCCACCCAAATCCAAATGGCAACATGAGTGGGATGAAAACATTAATAAACTTAAAGAAATTGAACAATCTGTGGGAAAACCACCACAGACTCATGCGGGAGGTCAGCAGGACCAAGTGGTCCTTAGCCGCTGCCGTATTGGCCACTTGTGGCGTACACACGCTTTTCTGCTCATGGGGGAACCTCCCCCTGAATGTATTGTGTGTCAGTCCCCGCTGACACTCAAACAGATTTTACTAAGTTGCGTTGATTTTTTTTGCCCTGCACCAACAATTCTACACTGCAGACAGTATGCATGACATTTTTACTAAGGTAAAACAGGAAAACATTTTAGCCTTTTTGAGGGCAGCTGGACTGTACCACCTCATATAGTTTACTAAATAAATTCTATCAATTATTAATAAAACTTTTCTTTTTCTATGGGAATTTGTTTCCCTTGACCACAACTATATGATTGTGAGCTTTCGAATTTAATGAGTGTCTATTGGCACATAATTGATTGTCTGCTTTTACATGTAAAAGCGATGGTTTGAACAAAAAACAAACATTTCTCGCCATGAATATGGCCTATGCTGCCGACACGGTGTAAAGCAACCACCAATCAATCAATCAACCTCTATCCAGGTTAATAATATCACGGACTGTCACCTTATTTCCTAACTGACACCCAGGTCCAGTACACATATGTACAATGTACACAACTAGTGTGCGCCTCGCCTGGTCCCCTGGCCTTTGTCAAGGTCACCACTGTGCTCGTTTTCTGCTATTATGACCCACTTCTTTTGTGCACCAATCAAAACAATGTCATTAGCAAAATGCACATTTCAGTGCCCTCTTTAAGCATTGCATGCACAGAGAAAGTAATATATAAGATAATTATAAATGCTCGTCTACCATAGAACCTAATTTCTAAATATGTGTGTGCCTCAGGGATAAATAGTTGAACATTACTCTGGTTAGAAAAGTATTAGTTCAGCAATTTGCGACTAGGTGCTGCCAGCGACATCTGTGCAGGACCCATGTGCATGCGGAAACCATGGGTACTCGAACCCGATTAGTGTGCGCCCCCAAGTGTGGAAAATCAAACACAGCGCGCTAGATAAGAAGGAAGCCTTACTTTTTTCCCACCTTCTCAGACATGACAGTGACCCTGAGTATCAGCTCGCCATCCTTAATGTACTGGAACTCGCCCACCTGCCCGATAGTTGCGTGGCTGGCAAACATTGGGCAGCCGCTGGCCATGTTCAAAGCCGAGGTGGGCTGCTGGAATGACACCGAGGCTGGGTCCGGCCGGAAACTGTCCACAATGTGTTTCTTGTGTGGGCTCTGGTCCTAGCAGTGACAAAATAAAAGGCCCTTTTAAATTTTAGTTCAATTAAAGATCGTTTTTTTCTCTTTAAAAAAGAAAATGTATAGTAATTCAGCAGTTTCACTCACTAATGAGATTGTTTGTTGAGGTCTTGCATCCTGGCAACATCTATGGTCATATCAGGACAGGGTTCATACAGCTATTCAGGAACCAAATTTAAAGCTTTTTATGGGCTTTTCAGGTAAGAAATTCATTTTTTAAGGCCAAAAAATATGTGACATTGTGGCGGCCTAGGTAGGGCCCAGTATTGAATCAGGCTGAGGCAGGGGTTCCCCCAGGTACTCTTATAGGCACGAGCCTGCCGTGCCTACAAGACTCTTAGGTGCACGCGTGCCCGTGTGATAAAGACCTGTTAGTCCAGGACCCCTGGGTAGACCAGGGGAGGGGGCTATGTAGCTGGACTTCTAGAGAATGGACAACATGTCCACACAACCTATAAACTAGGAATTAGATTCGTCCTTCCCAGCCCTGGAGTGAATTACACCAGGACTACAGATGGGACGCAACAACATAATGATTATATACATGTCAAGTCTTTTTGGTTTTACTTCACCAGGTTTCTGTATGCTATTTTTATCAATCAAAAGAAACAACTAGGGAATTAACATATTTATTATACTTAACAATGTCCTAGATTAGTTAATAAGCCACACACCTAGCCACACTGTTGTCAATAAAACTTTTCCCTCTCTCCTCCCCAAAAATTCAAGCTATTTTTCAGTCATTTGGTCAATTTTCAATGCCTTTTCAAGAGACACCTTCGAATTCAAGGCCTTTTCAAGATTGTGCGAACCATGGGCTGAGAAACTCTACCACTTTTGTGACATGGAAACGAAAGGTGAAAACATTCCAAATAATAGCAGAATCCATGTATTCATATGACTGCGCTCGCATAGTTGCCGACATGATGCCCCAAGTCACTCACTGTGACAGTGCGCACTCATGGCGATTTTATAGTGCTGCCTCACTGGGAGATCAGGCCACTAGCACCATGCCCTGATATCCCCCACAGTCACATTATCCTGATACTAATTTAACCAACCAGACCTTGCCCTACGGTAGTAATGCAGAGCGCCAGGCTAGTTAGTGACTACTATCACCTCAGCAAGGTTGGCACACGGCAGGAAAAAATCAGGGAAAAGTTGGGTTTTTTCAAGGTAAGTGAATTGTCAGGGAATTTAGGAATTTGCCAGGGAAAATTGGAATTTTGTGAAATGTCAAGGGAAAATTGACCCATGTCAGAGAAAAATTAAATTTCCAGATCTACACGCGAAGAATTGGCCAACTCTGACAACCTCGAAATCTGTGTATATATTGAACATAAGAAAATATACCAGATCCCACACTGTTGATAAAAGATATACCACATATTTATGCAATTATTTTAGTATATATTTGCTTGTCATCAAAAGTAATAATAGAAAACATGATTGCCACTCAGGGATATGGGTATATAACATCTAGCCTATTTGAGATGGATATTTTAAGGTAGCTTGGGTGGTACTTTAAACTTTAAGATATGATGAATCCATAGGTAATATAGCTGCAGTAATGCTTATTTTATCATGCTATAGTGTCATAACCCCACATTAAAATCAGGCCACAAGAATCTGGTGGCGGCAAAAGCTATTTTGTATGATATTGGTGGCCCCCGAGAGTTGCAAACATATGGGGCCTTGCTGTGACCCGGAACAATCACCTTGGCTACAGGAGTTGCCAAGAAAGGTTTATAACAGTCTATGGTATGGTGTTTCGAAAGTCCGGGCCTAAAATAACAAAATAAATGGAAGGAAAGGACGGCTGTGGTTGGACGCCGTTTAATAAAAAGATTTTCTCGTCTAATTTTTCAGTGAAAAATGAAATTTGTCAGGGAAAAGTAAGGGAATTTTGACATCCCTGTTTTGTGGCAACCCTGCTCAGGTAAGAAAAGCATCATCTGTTTAAAATTTGTACTTTTTCTGGTAAATGAAATATCTGCATATGTGGTGTAAGGAAAGGTGACGGGTAGGGGGAGGGGGAAGGGTAGGGGGGAGGAGTTGCATTGTGCATGTTACTAGTAACATGAGTAATTCATGACCCTGGAGACAGTGCTAGTGTACCAGGATAATTACGCCGCTGATTAAACTGTCCACTTAAGCTGGGATGGCTGGCTTCTGGTAGGTTCATGTTATGGGAGACAGTGGCTAGGTGCCAGGATAGCCTAGTTATGTTGCCAGGGTAGCTTTTGTTTACTGCGTAAGCGCGTCTGCTTGCCTTGGAAACAGAACGTTCTGACACACTTTTTTCCAAGGCTAGTCGTGGAAGGTTCGTCCTGGAGTACGGTCATACCTCGCTGCTAGTTCCTTCTCAGGAACCTCTGCCCTGAGTTTTTTGAGTCTCAGGTCCCTCTGCCTTGGAGTACCGTTGTGTGGAGTACGTGTGGCGAACTGTGGATTCCGTGTAGCAACTGTGAGTGGAGTTAAGTGGGTTGGCTGTCGAGTCGTATCTGCTGTCGGGTGGCTAGCTGCGCGTAGCGAGCTCTCAGTGGGACGTCTGTGCAGCTCCACAATTAGCTGCTAACGTGGAACTGTAACCGTGGCACGGTGGCTGGGTTAACCTGTAGGCCTCTCAGGTTCTCTATCTCCAGGCTCTTCTCGTTCTGCTCAGCTTAGCCATTTACGGGCTTGGATTGGATCTGCAGTCGGTTGGCCAAGTAGCAGAATAGCGCGTCCTGTTCAGCAGCTTCTGCAGCGTCACTGGGACCGCTCCGCGCGAGTAAATCGCCAGCGCCGGGGAACCGTCCGGAACAAGCTCCAGCTCCTCCGTGGCTGGTTGGCTCGCTGCCGTGGCTGGCTGGGTCGCTTGCCTCTAGGACTAACTGCTGGTCCCCTTGCCTCTTCCCGCGACACGCAGCTCTCTCAGCTGGCCAGCTGCCGGTGCGTGGTGCACCTTGTTGACGCCTGTTCTACTGTGTCGTCGCATCTCGGTAGTTAGAGCCAGCCCCTCGGTCTGCTGTGTTCCTGTCACTACAGGTAGTATCTAGCTAGTATCCCTCTACCCCGCTCTACTAGGAAAAAGAGATTCGCAGAGATGGAAGTTTCGACAGACTCGCTCCTGTCAGATCACGCATCCGGTCTGTCTCCAGTAGCCGGCCCTA